>CM059575.1:66485795-67063503 GCA_030386875.1 Morinoia aosen
TTGGAATCCAAGCTGTCTGTGGCTCGATGCTGCAACGCTGGTCACTTTAGCCGTCTATTGTAATGCATTCAATTCTCTATTGTATCTCTTTGTGTGCAAGTCTCTCCGTGTGATCGTTGCTCAATGTCCACCTTCATCGCTACGAGAGTTTCTTCGCTTGTGAGAGTACCGACAGGCTGCTGTTAATTCTACATAGGTACAGTGTAAAAATTTATTCGTGTACAAAATATAAAGATTCAATACGGTACTTGGTTTCTCTTTTCCCTGAGATCTGGTCTTCAGCAAAATTTGCAGACCGCAGCACGAATAAAAACAAGGTGAGCTGGCTTCTACATTAAAGTGAACACTTTGATTCCTACAAATTAGTTTTAGGGAACATGATTTGAGAGCAACGTCCAAAATATGAAGCCACTACTCTGGGTAAGATCCCCAATTTGAAGTTCAGTTTACGCCTGAATGCTTCACACACACACGTACACAGATCAAAATATTAAACACACCATCGATGAGTTTTACCAACTATCAATAGCCGAAATTCAACGAAGGGTAACAGTCATACTTAATGAAACTAACCACAGAGTAACATTCATACTTAGAGATATTCACTGCAGAATAACATACAGATTCAGAGAAATTCACCGCAGAGAAACATTCAAATTCTGATAAATTAACCGTAGAGTAACATTCATATTCAGAGATATTAACCACATGGTAACATTCATACATACTCAGAGAAATTCACGGCATGGTAACATTATATATTCAAAGAAATTCATCGCAGAGCTTATATCCGAACACTTTATCAATACAGCATTCTATGATATTATCGATAAGAACTTTGCTTTAGCATTTTATCATCGTTAAGAAATTTGTTATGGCATTCTATTACCGTTAAGAACTTTGCTTTAAAATTCTATCATCTTTAAGGACTTTTCTATGGCATTCAATTACCGTTAAGAACTTTGCTTTAGAATTCTATCACCTTTAAGGACTTTGCTATGGCATTCTATTACCGTTAAGAACTTTGCTTTAGCATTCTATCATCTTTAAGCACTTTGCTATGGCATTCTATGACCGTTAAGAACTTTTTATTTAGCATTCTATCATCTTTAAGGACTTTGCTGTGGCATTCTATTACCGTTGAAAAAAACTGCCGATTAAACGAGGGGAGCAGCAGGAGCGTACCCCTCACACCGAGTTGGTGTTCCTCCTCATTTTTGCAGGAAATGCGATCGTGAGTACCCAACGGTCCTTTGAATTTTGCTGGAATTAATCGAAAACCGCCACAAAATTTTGGACTGAATATTTTCTACAGTAAAAATGTTCTGAATGAAGTAACACAAAAGTGATGTTTCAAAAAGAGCACGTGAGTTGTGAAAATTGAGCCTCATTACTGTGTATGTAGAGAACACTGAGGTTTTGAATAGCTTGTTTCACGTTTTATAACGGCAGCATACCGGTTTATGATTTCAAACCGCTTAAATTAAAAAGGTCCTATCAGGTGATAGCTTAACGAAGCCAAACCTGCCACTCATTCTTAGACACCTAACTGGCCCGATATTTGTTGAAATATTTACTATCACTCATGAAAACCCGTCATCTTTAACAATCAATAACACTTTAGGTGTCACCTACTACCCCTTGCCAGTTTATAAAAACTGCAAGGCGAATCTACGTCAACAAGATCGAGGCCAAAACTGCAAACAGCAGATCAAACTATCGCTCCAAAAGCAGTGACCCTGTACACGACCTTATCGCAAGGCGACCAAGAATACGTCGTAACTGAAACTCTTGCGTTTCAAAACAAAACCCGGAAGGATCAAAGGTGCTGCTTTCAGCATACCTGGACGATTTTAACAAAGACCAATGCTCGTAGGAAAAGTGAGAGTCGGTCTCCTGTGAAGTAGCTTTTTTGACCAATGGCTGCTCTGTGAATGTGCGCTGATCAAAGCCAGTCTTGCAGCCCTCTTTGATGGGGGTTTGGGGCGGGCTGTGAGGCATATGGAGGGAACTGAAGGGAGGGCTGGGAGGCATGTGGAGTGAACTGGAGGGAGGGCTGTGAGGCATGTGGAGGGAACTGGAGGGAGGGCTGGGAGGCATGTGGAGTGAACTGGAGGGAGGGCTGGGAGGCATGTGGAGGGAACTGAAGGGAGGGCTGGGAGGCATGTGGAGTGAACTGGAGGGAGGGCTGTGAGGCATGTGGAGGGAACTGGAGGGAGGGCTGTGAGGCATGTGGAGGGAACTGGAGGGAGGGCTGTGAGGCATGTGGAGGGAACTTGAGGGAGGGCTGTGAAGCATGTGGAGGGAACTAGAGGAAGGGCTGTGAGGCATGTGGAGGGAACTAGAGGGAGGGCTATGAGGCATGTGGAGGGAACTGGAGGGAGGGCTGTGAGGCATGTGGAGGGAACTAAAGGGAGGGCTGTGAGGCATGTGGAGGGAACTGGAGGGAGGGCTGTGAGGCATGTGGAGGGAACTAGAGGGAGGGCCGTGAGGCATGTGGAGGGAACTGGCGGGAGGGCTGTGAGGCATGTGGAGGGAACTGGAGGGAGAACTGTGATGCATGTGGAGGGAACTGGAGGGAAAACTGTGAGGAATGTGGAGGGAACTGGAGGGAGGGCTAAGAGGCAAGTGGAGGGAACTGGAGGGAGGGCTGTGAGGATGTGGAGGGAACTGGGAGGAGGGTTGTGAGGCATGTGGAGGGAACTGGAGGGAGAACTGTGAGGCATGTGGAGAGAACTGGAGGGAGGGCCTTTAGGCATGTGGAGGGAACTGGAGGGAGAACTGTGAGGCATGTGGAGGGAACTGGAGGGAGGGCTGTGAGGCATGTGGCGGGAACTGGAGGGAGGGCTGTGAGGCATGTGGAGGGAACTGGAGGGAGGGCTGTGAGGCATGTGGAGGGAACTGGAGGGATGAGGCATGTGAAGGGAACTGGAGGGAGAGCTGTGAGGCATGTGGAGGGAACTGGATCGAGGGCTGTCAGGCATGTGAAGGGAACTGGAGGGAGGGCTGTGAGGCATGTGGAGGGAACTGGAGGGAGGGCTGTCAGGCATGTGGAGGGAACTGGAGGGAGGACTGTGAGGTATGTGGAGGCAACTGGAGGGAGGGCTGTGAGGCATGTGGAGGGAGCTGGAGGGAGGGCTGTGGGGCATATGGAGGGAACTGGAGGGAGGGCTGTGAGGCATGTGGAGGGAACTGAAGGGAGGGCTGTAAGCCATGTGGAGGGAACTGGAGGCAGGGCTGTGAGGCATGTAGAGGGAGCTGGAGGGAGGGCTGTGGGGCATATGGAGGGAACTGGAGGCAGGGCTGTGAGGCATGTAGAGGGAGCTGGAGGGAGGGCTGTGGGGCATATGGAGGGAACTGGAGGGAGGGCTGTGAGGCATGTGGAGGGAACTGGAGGGAGGGCTGTGGGGCATATGGAGGGAACTGGAGGCAGGGCTGTGAGGCATGTAGAGGGAGCTGGAGGGAGGGCTGTGGGGCATATGGAGGGAACTGGAGGCAGGGCTGTGAGGCATGTAGAGGGAGCTGGACTGCAGGGTTGCGGAGTCGGAGTCGGAGTCGGGAGTCGGAGTCGCCGGAGTCGGATGTTTTAGGGTGGAGTCGGAGTCGGAGTCGGAGTCGCTTCTCTGAAGTGTGGTGGAGTCGGAGTCGGAGTCGGAGTCGCTACTCTGAAGTGTGATGGAGTCGGAGTCGGAGTCGGAGTCGCTTTTCCGAATGTGGTGGAGTCGGAGTCGGAGTCGGAGTCGTTCATTCGGATGTGGTAGAGTCGTGGTTGGAGTCGCTCTTTTTTGGTGTCTTCGATTCTAATTTTTGCTAAAAATTATTTATATATAATTCTTTAAAACTAAAAGCAAACCAAAACAGAGTTAGAATGCTTTGCTGAAAAATCTAAAAAATACGCAATGTTTTTGTTGATTGTTTTGTTCTAAGTATGAAACAGCGTATTTATTCCTATCACCTAATACCGTCCTGTTATCTAGTCATTGAGGGTTTGCACAGATATATATGAGAAACCTACGAGTGCGAAATATAATTTTTGTACCCAGCATTGATGTATATTTTGTAGTTAAAAGCAGGAATTAGTAATTGAAAGCATCGCAAATTCATTCTGTATATTTCTGTTTTGTTCATTTTTCCTTCAATTAATACATAGGAACTGGAAAATAGTATTAAATGTGTTGCAAGTTAATTGTAGAACATTTGCAGCTGATGCAATACATTGTACTCACATAAAGAGTGGTAACTCTGTATGCTCAAAATGATGCATTGATTGATAATGATCATAAACATTTCTAGTCTTTAGGTTATGATTCATTGCCAATGAGTGGTCTTTGCCGAAACCTGAAGCTATGGTCTAGTGCACAAAGACTTCTAGTTTTCAAGTCATGTTATCAAAATTGATATGGATTCCGTGTTTTTAAGTCAAGTTAACATGTATTAATAATAAAAATTACTGCTCATTTCTCAAGTTATTCCTTGAATGTAATTTGGTTCTTTCAGAGTTATATTGCATTTTACTATATCATCATCATGTTTAATTTTTATCTTCGTATCACTCCCCAGTTTCTAAGCAAGTATACGCTGAAATGGAGAATTTTATAATTATGTTGATATATTTTTAAAAACTGAAATAGTATTCGTTTTGTAGCATTATATAATTAATTACTTCTTGTTAAGGAAGATTTGGAAATGTTGTAAGGTTATCTATATCGGCATTGAGACACTTGAAAAAAATTAAAATACGATGTAAACGAGCTGCAATGAAAATAATTACACACACCAGCAAAAACTTCACTTACAGTCACACACACATTGTAACTGAAAACAATGCACTATCTCAGCTGCAATGGTTTTTGCATTTATGCGATAGTACAAATTCTCTTGCTGGAAACGTTTCAAATTGCTCCAAAAAACACGAAATGAGAAGAACCTGGGCGTTTATTAAAATAACAAAGTGTCTAATACAAAGTAAAAAGTTAGACGAAAATAAGAGATAGTATCATATTACACGCAAAGAAGCTAGAAGTGACTTTTATTCGTAAAAAAACGCTCTGAAAACGTCAGAACCCTGCGATGAAAGCAGAACAACTTTTGCTTATTATATATAGCCGAAATGTAACATAGAGTTGAGCAATAATATGACACGTTTTCTGCATTGTTACCCTGCATAGTGTAGGTACAGAGAAGAAAAGGCAGTGTGCAAATCTGGCCTACCTTATCTACACGTATACATAATTTTGGGGATTTGAAGCATAGTCATTGAATTAAATATTATAATTTCAATGAATTAGTGCATACTTAGTAATAAAAAACTGTTGATACATATCTATGCTTCTCAGTGTAGACAATGCCTACATTACCTACTCAGAAAACACTTGTCAGTAATATACAGGGTGTTTCAGATTCAGAATAAGAGGCAAAAAATTGCACACCAACTAGAAGATTTCCAAATAAAAACTTTTTCTTCTATAAAATTTTCCGAAGAAAGAGACATTGAGATATTAGCAGTTTATTGTTTTTAGGGGTGAAATTCAATGAATAAACTACTCGCAATATTGATTTTGAATTTACGTTGATCCGGCGAAATGTGCTAGTTGCATGACCTCCTATATCTCCTGACATGACTCCACTCGATTTCAATTTTTGGGACACGTGAAGAGCCTTGTCTATGCTACACACATTGAGTCTGAGGAAGATCTTGTGGCCAGAATTGCAGTGGCTGCAGGTGAGATACCTTAATGCCAGACGTGTTTTCTAATATTCGGCAGCCGTTAAGGCTAACATTCGAAAAGTCCATAGATGTAGGTGGAACACATTTTGAACAATTTTTGTAAAGTAAATTCAGAATCAATATCGCGAGTAATTGTGCCATTAAATTTCAACCTTAAAAACAATTAACACCTAATACCTCCCAACCCCGATTTTTTGGGGGAAAATTTCATAGGACAAAAAGTGTTTATTTGGCCATTTTCTACTTGATGTGCAATTTTGTACCTCGTGTTCTGAAACACTCAGTATACATAATTGTGTACACGACTCGTCATAAATGACGGGATTCGATATTGTCTGTATAGAAATCTTTCAGATGTGGACCATAAAGAAATATTTCCATCCTAATAGCACCCGCGATTAAAATATTCTAATACTTGTGCACTTGTGAAACTCGCATCACAGATACAGTAGTTAAGCATCTTTAAGAGCGTGAAAGGGAGACAGATCAACCAACAAAGACGAACAGCCAATTTTGTTTGTTCAATGAAATTTCCTGTTGAATATTTTCCGTATTTCTGATGGCGGCTTTGTGGAAGAAAAAGTTTTCTGCAGTTGGCCTCTCTTAGTTCACAGACAAAAATTTGAAACTGATGAAATGAGATCTTTTTGTTCGTTTTTTTTGTTTTGCAGCTGCATCTTTTCTTTTCGATTTTGTGTTTAAATGTAACTTTCTATAATTAAGCACGTTTGCGCTTCTAGCAGACCTGCATTAACCTTAAATAGCTTTAATTAAAATTACTTGTTACGCTTTGGCGTTCACTCATTAAATTATCTTTGAGCTTGCTCTGCTTGGGCAGCACGTCGTCCTTTTAATAAAAGTGGGTCTGGTACCTCTAACTTATTTCTATTGCGTAAAAAGTAGTCTCTTTCTGCGACTTGAACTCCTCGACCCGGCTTTTGCAGCCTCTTGAATAGGCACTTATTATTGAAGGTAATTAATTGTCAAATAATTGTTAAAATCTTTGTGCTATATGCAATCTTCCAATAAGATACGATATTCACCTAGTCGGCGACCAGACATCTTAAAACTCTGTATCTCTCTACTCAGAACGCCTCTAAAATTCCCTACCGGAGTGCCGTACTGATGACCGGCCGCGTCCATTGGGTGTCTTCTATTTTTAGCGAGTATCGTTTTAAAAACTAACCTTACGTTAAAGAAGATCTTCGGTCTCTATTTTAAAGGAATTTAATAATAAAAACATTACAGAGGACGCTGCTGAGCGTACTGTTGGAATCCTCAAGATCTGCCTAACTTGGGTACGGTTTCTCTTTTTGCGCAGGAGAAAAGGGAAACGACTTGCTGTTGTTCCCTTGAAGTTCTTCTGTATTTGAAATAAATGTTCGAGCAGTTGCCCTTAAGTTTTAAATCCTAAAACTCCATTGTATTAACATAGGAGAGATTACGCTCACGAAATAGCTAAACCTATTTATTAATTTGTTCAAAGGAGACACTTGACCATTTATTGTATAAGAACAATCAATACTATACCGGGTGTCCCACAAAAATGTCCCGGACTTTTTAATTGATAATATCTCCGCTTTAAATTAACATATTTTAATTGTCTTTTATTTACTATTTTGTCAATTTTGTTTCCTTTTGAAATAATTTAAGTTTTTGAAAATCAGTTGAATAAACTTTAAGACGATCGATTTACTGATAGGGGTAGAAAAATTGTTCAAAGGGAAAGTTTTAAAAACAACACTGGTGTTCTTCTTCATTCCTCAATACCTACTGTTAAGAATAATTTCATAACGATGTATCGTACATACAACTAAGTATTTAAACCCTCTGAGAGGTTTCAAGTTTCAAGTGTTCTCAATAATAGTGTTTCAAGGACTGATAAAAAACGGTGGAATGATGGGTAAAACTCTTCGTTCAATGGTGGCTAGAAGTAATACTTGCCTTGAGAGAAATGGAGGGTATGCCGTTGGATACTAAAATTACCTCATTTATTTAAACGTTACATAAGGTAATGATTTGTTACTCCTTAAAATTTTTGTGTGTTCAGTTTTATGGAAACTACAAAATAAGGAAGAATATCAATATTGTTTTAAAAACTTTTCCTCTGAACAATTAATTTTTCTGCTCGTTTCAGTAAATTGGACATTGTACAGTGGTTATTCAACCGATTTTCAAAAATTTAAATTATTCGAAAAGGAAACAAAATTTACTACATTGTGAAAAAAGGCAATTAAAACATGTTAATTTAAAGCTGAGATGTAATTAATTAAAAATCGGGGACATTTTTATAGGACACCCGGTATAATAAAAAGCCAGGTGTCCGTCAATGATAAGTATATGTTCTCCTGTGTAATTTCCCCTATCTCATTACAATGGGAATCTGCTTGCTTGGACAGTATCATAAATACCATCGAAATATGAAAACCTGGCATCTGCTCACTTATGTTTATAAGTAAAAAACATTGCGTGAAAGTCGAATCAACTGTCAAGAAAATGCGACTCATTGCATTTAAATTTCAAAGGCATTTAAATGCTTAAAAGGTATGGCAAATTTTTTAAAAACCTCTTGCGAACAATAATTTAAATTACAATTCAGGTAGGTATTATGTTATACAATTTGGTTGGTTTTTGTGTGCGTTTGTGACGTTTTTAAAGATGCTTAATGACCGTATCTGTGATACGAGTTTTACCAGTGCACAAGTACGAGAATACTGTATTTTAATCGCAGTTACTATTACAATGGATATATTTGTTTGCCATTTTTATCTTGAGATTTTTTTAAAACGATACCATTGGATCCCGTCATTTTTGACCAATCATGTACACTAGTATCTTGATTATTAACAATCTGTAGTCAATTTAAAAGTCGTTCGCTAATAAAGAATATAATGAACATATGCACAGGTTTCAACACCTGCAACCGTTTACTACTAAGAATGAGTGTCGTGTGTTTATTTATACGTTTTGTGTCACGCTGTTAAGAATAATTGATAGGAAAAAATAGCACTGGCGGTCTTGGTTCTAGTTCACGGTCAATTAATACACTCATTTTCGTTGTGCAATAGCTCTGTAATAATTCACTTTCATCACAATTAGAGCGATCCAGAGCCTTATATACTCAAGTTTGTATCGTGAATACCGAGTTCGGCGGGGTATTGCATATTGAAATATGCTGTATTGTATATTACAATATACTGTATTGCAATGTACTGTATTGCATATTACAATATACATACACAAGTTCGCAGTTGCTTTCAGTAATGCTGAATTTCTGTATCTTGGATACGACACGAATGGCTATAACCACTTCTCTTGCGGCTCAAAAATGCTGTGTTCTAAGTGTTTATTACTCTTATAAGAAAATTAAGTTACCTTTGGAATAAGCTGAAAGCATGGAAATTCCACTCAAACGAAAATTTGTTGAAGAAAGGTATTGAATTTTGTCATTTTTTACGGTCTGTGTACACTAGTTAAGAAATAAAATATTCATCTTATAAATTATGAATAGGTGAAGTTGGAGTCACAAAATTGTGAATAGGCGGAGTCGGTGTTGGAGTCGCCAAATTCTGGAGAAATGGAGTCGGAGTCGGAGTCGGAGTCGCCAAATTCTGAAAAGGTGGAGTCGGAGTCGGAGTCGGAGTCGCCAAATTCTGAAAAGGTGGAGTTGGAGTCGGAGTCGGAGTCGCCAAATTCTGGAAAGGTGGAGTCGGAGTCGGAGTCGGAGTCGCAAATTTATTCCACCGACTCCGCAACCCTGAGCTGGAGGGAGGGCTGTGGGGCATATGGAGGGAACTGGAGGCAGGGCTGTGAGGCATGTAGAGGGAGCTGGAGGGAGGGCTGTGGGGCATATGGAGGGAAATGGAGGGAGGGCTGTGAGGCATGTGGAGGGAACTGGAGGGAGGGCTGTGGGGCATATGGAGGGAACTTGAGGCAGGGCTGTGAGGCATGTAGAGGGAGCTGGAGGGAGGGCTGTGGGGCATATGGAGGGAACTGGAGGCAGGGCTGTGAGGCATGTAGAGGGAGCTGGAGGGAGGGCTGTGGGGCATATGGAGGGAACTGGAGGGAGGGCTGTGAGGCATGTGGAGGGAACTGGAGGCAGGGCTGTGAGGCATGTAGAGGAGGCTGGAGGGAGGGCTGTGGGGCATATGGAGGGAACTGGAGGCAGGGCTGTGAGGCATGTAGAGGGAGCTGGAGGGAGGGCTGTGGGGCATATGGAGGGAACTGGAGGCAGGGCTGTGAGGCATGTAGAGGGAGCTGGAGGGAGGGCTGTGGGGCATATGGAGGGAACTGGAGGGAGGGCTGTGAGGCATGTGGAGGGAACTGGAGGGAGGGTTCTCACATTAACGATACCAGAGGAATGCAATAACGCAAAATATGGATTTCTGCTCCATTAGAGGTGAGTAATATAGTAATGTAGATCAAGTCATTCATGCGTGAGTTCATAAGGCAATAAACAGACTTTTGGGTTTTCGGACCGTGACCTGAAAATGAAAGTCAATTTCATTCTCTCAAAACAAAAGGGAAAAGTTCTAAAGGAACCTGAACCCTGAGTCGCATTGTTCAGTGCTCATAAATCTGAACCCTGAGTGGCATTGTTCAGTGCTCATAAATCTGAACCCTGAGTCGCATTGTTCAGTGCTCATAAATCTGAACCCTGAGTCGCATTGTTCAGCGCTCATAAATCTGAACCCTGAGTCGCATTGTTCAGTGCTCATAAATCTGAACCCTGAGTCGCATTGTTCAGTGCTCATAAATCTGAACCCTGAGTCGCATTGTTCAGTGCTCATAAATCTGAACCCTGAGTCGCATTGTTCAGTGCTCATAAATCTGAACCCTGAGTCGCATTGTTCAGCGCTCATAAATCTGAACCCTGAGTCGCATTGTTCAGTGCTCATAAATCTGAACCCTGAGTCGCATTGTTCAGTGCTCATAAATCTGAACCCTGAGTCGCATTGTTCAGTGCTCATAAATCTGAACCCTGAGTCGCATTGTTCAGTGCTCATAAATCTGAACCCTGAGTCGCATTGTTCAGTGCTCATAAATCTGAACCCTGAGTCGCATTGTTCAGTGCTCATAAATCTGAACCCTGAGTCGCATTGTTCAGTGCTCATAAATCTGAACCCTGAGTCGCATTGTTCAGCGCTCATAAATCTGAACCCTGAGTCGCATTGTTCAGTGCTCATAAATCTGAACCCTGAGTCGCATTGTTCGGCGCTCATAAATCTGAACCCTGAGTCGCATTGTTCAGCGCTCATAAATCTGAACCCTGAGTCGCATTGTTCAGCGCTCATAAATCTGAACCCTGAGTCGCATTGTTCAGCGCTCATAAATCTGAACCCTGAGTCGCATTGTTCAGTGCTCATAAATCTGAACCCTGAGTCGCATTGTTCAGTGCTCATAAATCTGAACCCTGAGTCGCATTGTTCAGTGCTCATAAATCTGAACCCTGAGTCGCATTGTTCAGTGCTCATAAATCTGAACCCTGAGTCGCATTGTTCAGTGCTCATAAATCTGAACCCTGAGTCGCATTGTTCAGTGCTCATAAATCTGAACCCTGAGTCGCATTGTTCAGCGCTCATAAATCTGAACCCTGAGTCGCATTGTTCAGTGCTCATAAATCTGAACCCTGAGTCGCATTGTTCGGCGCTGATAAATCTGAACCCTGAGTCGCATTGTTCAGCGCTCATAAATCTGAACCCTGAGTCGCATTGTTCAGCGCTCATAAATCTGAACCCTGAGTCGCATTGTTCAGCGCTCATAAATCTGAACCCTGAGTCGCATTGTTCAGTGCTCATAAATCTGAACCCTGAGTCGCATTGTTCAGTGCTCATAAATCTGAACCCTGAGTCGCATTGTTCAGTGCTCATAAATCTGAACCCTGAGTCGCATTGTTCAGTGCTCATAAATCTGAACCCTGAGTCGCATTGTTCAGTGCTCATAAATCTGAACCCTGAGTCGCATTGTTCAGCGCTCATAAATCTGAACCCTGAGTCGCATTGTTCAGTGCTCATAAATCTGAACCCTGAGTCGCATTGTTCGGCGTTCATAAATCTGAACCCTGAGTCGCATTGTTCAGCGCTCATAAATCTGAACCCTGAGTCGCATTGTTCAGCGCTCATAAATCTGAACCCTGAGTCGCATTGTTCAGCGCTCATAAATCTGAACCCTGAGTCGCATTGTTCAGTGCTCATAAATCTGAACCCTGAGTCGCATTGTTCAGTGCTCATAAATCTGAACCCTGAGTCGCATTGTTCAGTGCTCATAAATCTGAACCCTGAGTCGCATTGTTCAGTGCTCATAAATCTGAACCCTGAGTCGCATTGTTCAGTGCTCATAAATCTGAACCCTGAGTCGCATTGTACAGTGCTCATAAATCTGAACCCTGAGTCGCATTGTTCAGCGCTCATAAATCTGAACCCTGAGTCGCATTGTTCAGTGCTCATAAATCTGAACCCTGAGTCGCATTGTTCGGCGCTGATAAATCTGAACCCTGAGTCGCATTGTTCAGCGCTCATAAATCTGAACCCTGAGTCGCATTGTTCAGCGCTCATAAATCTGAACCCTGAGTCGCATTGTTCAGCGCTCATAAATCTGAACCCTGAGTCGCATTGTTCAGTGCTCATAAATCTGAACCCTGAGTCGCATTGTTCGGCGCTCATAAATCTGAACCCTGAGTCGCATTGTTCAGCGCTCATAAATCTGAACCCTGAGTCGCATTGTTCAGCGCTCATAAATCTGAACCCTGAGTCGCATTGTTCAGTGCTCATAAATCTGAACCCTGAGTCGCATTGTTCAGTGCTCATAAATCTGAACCCTGAGTCGCATTGTTCAGCGCTCATAAATCTGAACCCTGAGTCGCATTGTTCAGCGCTCATAAATCTGAACCCTGAGTCGCATTGTTCAGTGCTCATAAATCTGAACCCTGAGTCGCATTGTTTAGTGCTCATAAATCTGAACCCTGAGTCGCATTGTTCAGTGCTCATAAATCTGAACCCTGAGTCGCATTGTTCAGCGCTCATAAATCTGAACCCTGAGTCGCATTGTTCAGTGCTCATAAATCTGAACCCTGAGTCGCATTGTTCAGCGCTCATAAATCTTAACCCTGAGTCACATTGTTCAGTGCTCATAAATCTGAACCCTGAGTCGCATTGTTCAGTGCTCATAAATCTGAACCCTGAGTCGCATTGTTCAGTGCTCATAAATCTGAACCCTGAGTCGCATTGTTCAGCGCTCATAAATCTGAACCCTGAGTCGCATTGTTCAGCGCTCATAAATCTGAACCCTGAGTCGCATTGTTCAGCGCTCATAAATCTGATCAATTATGTCAAGTGTTTATTCCGATATTTACAAAAGTTTCATTAACATTGAGAATTCATTGGACTAAGTTCATCCAAAATATCTATTAATATATATTTTCAGTGAATCAACGCGCATAAATCGTAATTAATTATTAAAACTATTTGTACACTCATCAAATTTACCGTGTTTAAGATTTCATAGCACTTCCCACAGTTGCCATAGTTAGGTCAAATAAATATAGCGTGAGTTCATTGGTCGCCATCCCATGCGTTTGTCCTGAGCTCAGATGACGTCACTCTGGCACACGAATTTACCGCTCTTAGAAGTACTGAAGGGGTTAAAAAGTGTCTCCCTGTAATCAAATTTATCGCGCTTTATAAATACTGAAGGCGTTCAAAGACGTCACCTTGGAACCAAATTTATCGCGCTTTATAAATACTGAAGTGGTTAAAAAACTTCTCTCGCTAATCAAATTTACCTATTTACTTTTTGATAGTTAGTGATGATAGTAATCGGCCTAATTTAAATTTTTTGGCTAAATGATTTTTTGAACATTGCTGAAAAATTAAAAATACATGAAACCAAGAATAAAATATGCTTTTCTTCTGACATATTTACTGTGTGTGGCTTCATTCGCTTCGTAAGATTTACAACCAAAATAACAGAGGTCTCACGAGGAGGCGTGATTCTTTTTCATTAAGATATTCTGTTTTTAAATGACGTATGTAGGTGCTAAATTTATGGAAACGCGTTCCCGTCGCAGTGGGTTTGCGATCCGAAACATTCGGTAAATTTTGAAATGAATTTCACTGCATTGATGTCATTCCCTTTTTTCTTGTTGCGGGACATAACAGTCTACTGCCTCGTCAATGATTTTTTTGTTATATGAAGGGAAAATTGCAGTGCCTACTAGACAGTGCTTAACTTACCTCACGTCGTCGTATTATTTTTTATTAAACATTGTGATGATACGAAATTGAAGCCCATCGTATCGTAAATAGAGGATTATTATTTTTTCACTCGAAGTTTGTGTACGGCATGTGTAAAAACCTTTTCACGTTAATATTCCTATAATTCAGTACAGATGTAAAATAAAATGACGTTAAAAATACGAAAATGAAAAAGCAGGCCGTGATAAATAAAGCATAGACCCATGAATATGTGATCAAAATCTGCCTCATGACACGCATTCTAAAAATATGAATCTAAGCTTCGCCATTTAAAATACACATCCAATTTGCTTCAAATTAAAATTTTCCTGCGCGTCTCAGGCCTGTTCAGCAACGGACATATGAGAGCAACTTTAAAGGTCTCTATTTCATTCCATTTCCATTGAGGTGCTTGCTGTAAAATTCGCTATGCAAACAATGAATCGAAGCCCCGACCCGTATTTTAGAGACGCCCAGATCCGCACGGCTTCACGCATGCAAGCCCCTCACACAAAGCTGCCCAATTGAAAGCGACTGAGGGAACTCGTCGAAAAAAGTCAGTTATTCGCTCTATTTTTTTCCCACGAACACCACAATCCCTAATGGGCTTGATGTTTTTCCTCTAAAATGCGATAAAACGGAAGAAAGTTCATATTTCGTGCTCTAAAATTACAATAGTTCGAATTCCATCACGTGCTCCGTAGGCTGACAGGAGTGCTCCGGATCGGCAAGTGGGATTCTTTAGTGTGTAAGTCGACGGTATGTTCACTGCAGAAGTTTCCGTTTTTTTTAATTTGGCGAGTGAAGCCGTGATTTTGATTTGATGAAATTGGTAGTAGATGAATTGCAGGTACGCTGAGGTTGTGTCTGAGTTGGTTGGCAAATAAAGCTCTGGTTTTTACATGTCGTTGAATTCATAGGTGCTTCCTGATTTTGCTTATGGTTTGCAAGTAAAAAGTTGTTTTTAGACTAGTGAGTCGGTGGTAACCGAAGCACAATTAAGAGCTCTCATGTTCCATTATAAAATAACATTTCAGCTACTATTGATGTAAAACACAATCCATTGCAAAAAAAGTAGAAAAATGCTATTTCAGACAAGCAAAATTTAGAAAAAAATTAACTCACCAATATCAATATTCACCCTCCCTGAGAGGACATTCGTAAAATGTTGACGAATGCACAATATCCACATCGCCGGGTTTACAAAGCTCTAAAATATTAGAATAATTTTACCATTCAAGAACTGGGATATATTTATCTCAATGATGAGTGCTCAATTGTTACTGACGGATTTAAATGCTAATGAAAAAAATGCTTCGCTCACTTTGTGGTCCGTCGTACACGCAAAAAAACTGCAATTCAGACATGATTGGCTGCCCAAATTTTACTCGCGGAATTGACTGCTGATATTTCAATGTCCATCAGTGTACTCGAAGCATTAGTTCATACTACATGAAGCGAAAACGAATTCATCTTCATTTGCAGGGCTTCAGTGATGCAGCTCATGCAATTCGGCTGAAGGCATCAATACGGAGAGTGAAATTATTGCGGTCGTAGTGCAAGTGAAGCAAAAGATTGGGTAGCGAAGCACTGGGTTTTTTTTTTGTGTATCTTTAAAAATGAATTAAATTGTTCTTAGCTGGTGATGTAAGCTTTCAGTAAATTACATCTTCCAACATTTAATGTTGAAATGCGTTTGACTCTAAAAATTCATTTATTTTGTTTCCCAGGACCTCAATTTTTAGTATGTCAAATGACACTCGGGCACAGAACAGAAAAGAACGCCCGAAAAAAAAACATTTATTGAATTCCCGCATTATTTCACAATACTTTGAAGTCAAACTTCACTCTCTTGACACACTGCACCTCAAATTAAGGGTCTAAGTTCGAGTATTTGTGACCAACCAGAAGCTCGCGAGTGGCACTCTATAGGGGCATCTATCGACATCCTGACAGCCAGAGAGCTGACTAGTGGGTTTGTCTGAAGCAATTAAACTCGGGTCTGCGGTGAGGTTTCGGCATCGTTTGCGCAGAACTTCTTTGATCGTCTCAGCTGCTTTCGAAGGCATAGCAATGGACCGGGTGATGGGTGAGTGAACTTTGTGCTCGATCGTCGAAACATATTTATTGATCTCTCTGATGTTACAACCGTGTTGTAGAATTGGTTTTTTAGTTCCTAAGCCAATGAAGAGGGTGTGAGCGAAGTAAAAGTCTCTCCGTATCCTCATTTATACGTCAAGTACCTACACTGGCACATCAATGAAAATTAAACAATTGTGCAGTGGATTCAGAAATTTCCAAAAATGACACACGATCTGATTGTTCTGGAACACGTTCTAAAAAGCTTTCATTCAAGAAAAATGAAAATGATGTTCTAAATATCAAATTTTAGTTATAAAATGGAACCTAAGCCAGAAAAATGGCGATTAATTGAAGTGGGGTTTATCATCCACAAACTCCATCAGGCGCCAAAACGCGCTGTTGATGCAAAATTTTTATGAAATACCATACCTTATGTATATTATCTTCGAAATAATTTTGTCCAGAATTTCATTGACGCACCACGTCTGAGAAACAATTTAACTCCCAGCTTCGAAGTCCATTTAAGAACATCTTCAAGCTTTACTTTCATCTGCGCAGTGTCTCTTAATACAAACATCATCACCGCACCAAGAGTAACATTACCTTCAGATGAAACACTGTAATTAAATTTTTACTCTAACTCCATGCAACTTCCGTACAGTCGAATCTCACTTACAGCAGCATCGTAAAAATTAAAATAACCTTGGAAAAATAGCAGCTCGCAAAGTGCTCGTTACGATGGTGTGATGAAGACGCAAAAGTTATTAACTTCCGTGTCGCCGTATCTTACCTACACCAGCATCGTAAAAACCAAAGTCCCACGGGGAAAATATGAGCACGTAAGGTGCTTGTTACAAAAGTGTGATGAACAAGAAAAATGATTTCAACTTCCTGTCGCCGTATCTTACCTACAGCAGTGTCGTAAAAATTAAAGTTACCCTAGAAAATACGAGCAGGTTACGAAGATGTGATGAACACGGGAAAAGATTTCAACTTCCGATCCGCCTACACTAGCATCGTAAAAATTAAAAACCTTAGTAAATACAAGCACGTGAGGTGCAGGTTAAAAAGATGTGTGTAATGAACAAGTCTTCTCTGTTGCGTCGGGCAGAGAGAGGATGAAGCTAGCCAGAAATAATGCTGCCTTGGTGTCAGCGTCCGTAGTGCTTAAATAATTCACTGGCCGGCTCTCGGCCCAGCTTAAACGTTCATTAAGCTGATGGAAAGGCACTACCAATTCACCAAGGCTCACGAATTCTATCGATTACATCCGACCGTCTCTTAGAGTCTCAGAATTCCACGAGTCTGCTGTACACGAGAATCTTTGAGTCTTGGATGAGATCTTCCGTTATCTTGAATTTGCTCCGATGTACTGTCCAAATCAAGGGGAAAATTATTAAGTCTTTCGGAATCTAAAAATCTTGCCATCTTCCGCCTAAAAATTTATAAGGCCTGAGCAAAATCCATGGGTGCCGCGGGCTTTTTTAACAGCGTATTTTTCTGAATGCGCTAGTTTTTTGAAGGAAAATTTGCAATTAAAATTATATCTATTTTTTCTATTTTAGAGAACAAGAAATTGTTGATTTCTAAGGACTGTTTCATTGTTTTCAATGATGTCTTTTGGGCGAATAAATCTTCTCTTAACATCACACTTTCTGGTCTATAGCGGTCTCATATTTATGTTTGTGTATTGTACAGTATGCCTCAGAAAAACCCAAACCGAGTATTTATTTTCCCATATCAGTAATACCATCATAGGTGTACCCGTATCAGTGATGCCATCGTAATTTTGCTTTAAATTGAATGGTGGTGGTATTCTTATCATGGTATTACTGACACCTGAAAATAAATACTCAGTCCGGATTTTTGTGGGACATACTGTACAGTTAGATAACATGGCATCTGGTACAATCACCTCTGCCATGACTATGTAAGGTAAAGCACATCATTGGGAGCAAATTCTGGCAAAAATTATCGCAGAAAAAAGCTAGCGCTCCAACAGCGCAATAGTCAATTAATTATGTAACTATCTTGAGCGGCCGTAACATCATCCTGAATTGAAAAGTGTTTCAACACATTTTACCTCGTAGGGAGATAACACAAGTTTTTTTAAAAAAAGGCAATAAGTTCATCTCTGAAATTCCATCTCAAAATCTTACTTGTTTATTTTTCATTTCTCTGATCACTTTTGCTCATTGTCTCAATCACGGAGAACTCAACTTTTCGGTTTCTCTGAAGATGAATTTGAATCAATATTCTTCTTCTCCTCCGATACCCAATACATAATTTTTCAATTTCTCAAAAATTATCAATCTACATTACTCAACTCCCTAGTCATTCAATCCTCAAACATTCGTTCACTACTTAATTTTTTTAATTTCAGATGTACATAGTCCACTAAACAAGACCTCGAAACATTCCTTCGAAACTTAACTTCTTAATTTCAAATATACATACTCCACTAAACAAGACCTCGAAACAGTCGTTCCCAACTTAATTTCTTAATTTCAAACACACATACCTCCCTACAAACGACTTTGAAACATTCGTTTTCATTTTTTATTCGGTCTACGATGATAAATCAAATTTTCCGCCACGAGGAAGAATTCAGGTCGTTTCAGTGCGCCCTGAGCAGCAGCAAGATCATGCTCCGAGCGCCGCCCTCACGCGGTCTTTGTTCTTGAGTCGCACTTCAAAACAAGAAATCCGTCCCACGGGGCGGCCAAAATTTCCATCTTCCCCGGCAACTCCGCAAAAATCGTTCCGTGAGAGCAGCCGCAAAACTCGCACCTCGTTCAATTACACGCGAATGGCCCGTGCGGGAATTGGAGCACGCTTAATCAGAAGTATGTTTCGTCCGCAGGATATTACGAGTGTGGGATATTACGTGTGTTGGATATTCCGAGTGTTGAATGTTCCGAGTGTGGGGTATTACTTGCGTAGGATGTTCCGAGTGCTGAATGTTCCGAGTGTAGGATATTACGTGCGTAGGAAATTACATGAGTAGGATTTAATGTATGTATGATATTACCTGCGTAGGATATTACGTGCGTAGGATATTACGTGCGTTGGATATTACGTGCTTTGGATATTTCATCTGCAGGATTTTCTGCGCAAACGACATTCTATACGTAGGATGTTCCGCCTAAAGGATTTCCCTTCCGTAGGATATTCCGTTCAAAGAATATCCCGCGCAAATGATATCCCTTGCGTAGGATATCCCTTGGGCAGGATATCCCTTGCGTAGGATATTCCTTGCGTAAGTTACTCTGCCGAAAACATTTGCGCCGGGTAATGCAGTGCTGAGTGGAGCCTCCTCAGGCAGTTCTTAAATAGCCCCTACGGAGTGCGTCGGCATGTTAGTATTGGAATTTGAAGTGTTTTTTGACGCAATCGAAGCGCATCTGATGGTGCATTTGGAGCAGAAATGTGACGTTCATCGGCATTGGCAGGATGAGCTTACTAAATAAACAAGGTTTTCGAGCGGTTATTTGGTTGTCTTGGTTTTACGACAAAAAATATCTGAAGTAACTCCTTGAAAAGCAGATTAAATTGAACAGCCTACAAAAGACAGCATTGAAGCAGAATATATTCCATTCAATGTCACTACATTATAAGAATAAGAGTTTAATTAAACTGCCTCACTGAACTTCTTCATTTTCTAATTTCATTTCAATCCTGAATGTTCTTTATACGCTCTAAATAGATCCAAATTGAACCCAGACAGTGACAAAAATTTTACTTGCACACCGAATTGATTGTCGCGATGTCGTAGCCCTCCTCAGGCAGAAGTGCCTTTAAAATTTCCCTGAAATATCAAAAGAAGTTAAAAAACCTTAGACATATATGATTTTAGGTGTAAAACCTTAGGACCTCAGGGGTATAAATACAGGACCTCAGGGGTATAAATACAGGACCTCAGGGGTATAAATACAGGACCTCAGGGGTATAAATACAGGACCTCAAGAGTATGAATAGGACCTCAGGGGTATAAATACAGGACCTCAGGGGTATAAATACAGGACCTCAAGAGTATAAAGAGGACCTCAGGAGTTTAAATACCTGACCTCATGAGTATAATTACAGGACCTCAGGCATATAAATACAGGACCTGAGGGGTATAAATACCGGACCTCAGGCGTATACATACAGGACCTCAGGGGGTATAAATACAGGACCTCAGGGGTATAAATACAGGACCTCAGGCATATAAATACAGGACCTCAGGTGTATAAATACAGGACCTCAAGAGTATAAATAGGACCTCAGGAGTTTAAATACCGGACCTCAGGAGTATAAATACAGGACCTCAGGCATATAAATACAGGACTTCAGGCATATAAATACAAGACCGCAGGAGTTTAAATACCGGACCTCAGGAGTATAAATACAGGACCTCAGGCATATAAATACAGGACTTCAGGCATATAAATACAAGACCGCAGGAGTTTAAATACCGGACCTCAGGAGTATAAATACAGGACCTCAGGCATATAAATGCAGGACCTGAGGGGTATAAATACAGGACCTCATGTGTATAAATACAGGGCCTCAGGCATATAAATACTAGACCGCAGGAGTTTAAATACAGGTTGAGTGTGGAAGCCAGACTCCGTTGTACATCGGAGAGGTGACTAGAATGATTTCAGATATTATGCTCAGGAAATGACCAGAGTTGAAGCACAGAAGTAGCATAAATAATGTAAAAGCAAGGCTTAATTAATGTGCATGATTATGCAAATTACAGCGACAGAAGATATGAATTATTGATGTTGTGCAGCGTGGCTCAATTTTCGGTCACAGTGCGATCCAGCGTCACTGCACTGAGCTACATTTGCGCTTGGCTATAAAACTCAAAGTTTAAAAATATCTAAGTTGAGAAACGCAAAATTGCTTCGAAGTTCCATCACCAGATGCTTTAAATGGAATTAAAACTTTATCGTTTGTCATTCCCTTCACACAAAAGGAAATATAAAGGAACTTGTTTCCTTTCTTCTTAGAGTTCCGTACGCCTTGAGATTCCTCACGTCTAAAATTTCTCCACGCCCAGAATTTTTCCGCTTTCAAAATTTTTATATTTCCAGAGTTTACTCGCTTATAAATTTGTTCACATTCGGAATTTATCCCCTTCTACCCTTTCTTCACTGATGGAATTTCCCAACTCTCACAATTTTCACATTTACAGAGTTTTATCATTTTCAAAAATTATCCTTTTTTAGTTTTTTTTGAATTGCGATACTTTCCTTATTTCCAGAGTTTCCTTACGTCGAGACTATTTCTATTTCCAGATTTTTATTTACTCCACAGATTCTCCACTCCCAAAAATTCTACAATTCCAGAGTTCCTTCACTTCTGTGAGGCTGCACACCTCCACTCCCAAAGTTTCTTCATTACAGGATTTCATCTCTCAAAACTTTTCACTTCTAATTTTTGTATCTTTTGAATTTCTCCGCTGATAAGATTTATCAATTCTCAGCGTAAATTTTTCACGAGCAGAATTCCTCGTGAACGGAACACGAGCTGAGTTCTTCACGAGCAGAGAACCGCCCGAGCAAAACACCAGCAGAACACGAGTTCCGTATGAGCAGAACCCGAGAAGAGTTCCCTATGAGCAGAACACGAGCAGAGTTCCCTATAAACAGAACACGAGCAGAGTTCCCTATAAGCAGAACACTAGCAGAGTTCCCTATAAGCAGAACACTAGCAGAGTTCCCTATGAGCAGAACACGAGCAGAGTTCCCTATAAGCAGAACACGAGCAGAGTTCCCTATGAGCAGAACACGAGAAGAGTTCCCTATGAGCAGAACACGAGCAGAACACGAGCAGAGCTCCCCCCGAGCAGAACTGCTGCGCTCGCACGGCCCCCACAGAGTTCTCGGCCGCCATCCATCATTTGCTGTTCTGTGCTCCACGACATCCATCACGCCGGAACGCCTCGGTCGGCCATTACACGGAATGATGTGTTGCCACCACTGAACCGGCCTTTGTTTCTGTGCTACATGTGGCGTCGGGTCAATAAAATGATGTGCTCCTTAATTATCACTTAAAGGGAGAATGCTGGGGGAAACAGAGTACCGATGTTAGCTTAGAAAAGCATATTTCTTTGATAATTATCACTTAAAGAGAGAAGGCTGGGTGAAACAGAGTACCGATGTTGGTATTGGAACCCTTAGAGAAGCATATTTCCTTGATTATCACTGGAAGAGAAGGCTGGGTGAAACAGAGTACCGATGTTAGCTTAGAGAAGCGTGTTTCCTTGATTATCACTTGAAGAGAGTAGGCTAAATGAAACTGAGTACCAATGTTGGTATGGTGACGCTTAGGAAGTGAGAACGCTGGATGAAACATAATATCCATGTCAGGTAGCCATCGCATAGAAAAGCAAATTTATCGAACGCACGTAAATTAAATTTAAACTTTAAAAATTGCGATGAAATAATGATACACAGCGAGTGAGTAAATAATTTTCGTGTTTGTAACCGCAAATTGCTGTCCTGTATTAAGCGTGCATAGACATATTCTCTATATATGAGAGCAAGAAATTTTTAAGATGTAGCAGCGCAAAAAATTTTGTGAATGCGTTGTTTTTAGGGTTAAAAATTTCATGCAGGTTAAATACTACCCATTTCAACATGGGTAAGTGCAGCACCTTTTAGGGAAATTGGTTATTACACCTAACTTTATTTAAGTAAGAATAAGAAACTTAAATGCTCCACATTTCAGAAGTTTCAAATGCTACACAGTTCAGGAAATCCAAATGCAACACCTGGCAAGTTTTTGAGGCGCTTCTCATTTCAGGAATTTCAAATGTTCTGCAATTTCTATAAGACGAAGTAATGCATTCATTTCGTCATAAAATTAATTTCAAAAAATGAACAACGCCTGTACGCCAAGCGGCAAAGCATCGTCGCCCTCACGGCAAAAAACTCACGCGACCTCCACTGCTCCCAAAAAATGCGCGCTTTAACACAGCCAAATGGAACTTAGCATCGCAAAAGAGGCGAGAAAGTCACGCTTTCTCGTGGACATACATAAGTGACCTAGGCCGTCCTTGACCTTGGGTGCATGATGATATGCAAAATGAGCGCACACGAGGGATGTGCGCTCACGTCGTGTTTGTGAGCGCCGACACAGAGCAAAGTTCAGAGCGGTGTAGTTTTCTTCTGGGCTAGGAAGGTTTTTTTCTCGTGTATTTCAAGTGTGTTTCAATGTGAAGTTAGAGAGGTTTTGTACTTCTTATTTCTCAAGTGTAGGTGACGTAATGCAAGGGCAGTTTCATTTTTCTCAAATGTAGTTAATGTAATGTAAGGGTGGTATCGTTTTTTACTGATACCTATAGGCTATGACGGATTTTTTTCACGTGTATTTCAAATGTGTTTGAACGTGAAATAAGAGAGGTTTTGTATTTCTTATGTCTTAAATATAGGTGATGTAATGAAAGGGTGGTTTCAAACTTCACTTGTATCTCAAATGTGAAAAATGTAAAATAAAGGTGGTTTAAGTTTACTCGTAACTCAAGCGTATGAAACATAAGGTATAAATGATTATTTTGTTCTTATATTTCAAGTGCACGTGATGCAAGGTAAGATTATATCTATTTTTCTTACGTCTTGGTATTTTTTCACGCAGGACAGTGTCTGTGCATTGATTCATCAAATGAGTTTTTTCTAAACGGAGTACAATATTACAAGCAAATTGTGCTCTTCTGAAAGATGCAGCGTTAGTATTTACAATTTTTTAAGCAATTTAGGAGTAAATTTTGGCACAAAAACGCTAAAACAGAAAAAGGAAATGAAGCATTTTGGGGATTTCATTTAGTACATTCACTTCCGTTCACTCTACTCAGATATTATTCTTTATTTATTCTTCCCTTAGTTCATTTTCTCTTTAGTGCTTCTTATATTGATTCATGTTTTATTCCCACGCCTTTCCCTCACGTTCTATCCCTCTAATACTTTCTTCCTTTACACTCGCTTCCCTTCATTCCTCTTCACTCGGCTTTTTCCCTAATCATTACCTCTTCTCTCCGCAATCCCCAACTCATTCCCTCTTTCCTCAGTTCCACCCTTCCATCCCTCATCCCTCGGCTTTCCCTCACTCATCCCCTTCCTCGGCATTCCTTTTCCCCTCGGCTTTCCCTCCACATTCTCTCTTCCCTCATTTCCACCTTTCCCTCCATCCTCACTCGGCTTTCCCCTATTCATTCCTTCAGTTCCCTGCTTTCATACCTCGCCCCTGGTCACGCATCCCCTCACACCCTCTGCTGCGATCGCTACCTTGAATATTCAGAAAAATTATACTTGCATAATACTTAAATAAATTGAACCTTAAAATTACGTATTAAATTATACTTTTAATATAAAAAGTGCTTTGGAGACACCATCGGATGGCTAAAATTCGCCAGTGTAGCTTTTTCCGAGCAGTGTTTATAATTTGTCCAGGGTTTGGCTGTCATGCTGGGTTGCGAGGACTTGCGTCTTCTATATAGCCTAAGTTTGTGTAAAAATGATAAAATTGAGTAGCCGTCACAAAAAATTAGTCGTGGGATTTTGTTTGGGATCCTGACATGTACAGAATGATGCACTTTGGTGGATGTTACTTTATGCTCAGGTATTTCGGGTCTGGGATTTTTAATTGTAGTTACTTTATGTTATATAAGATGACATTTTTATTTCAGCAGCGTAACATTTACTGAGAGAATATCGCTTCGTCGCATTTTCATGCAATAAGCAAATAAAGGCGTGAAATATTTCGAACAAGTGCAATTCAGGACTTATTGTAAAATTTACAGTTAGGGGAAGGAGAACACTATACGACGGTTGTATGAAAGTGAACGCTGCACGACGGTTGTATGAGAGTGAACGCTGTACGACGGTTGTATGAAAGTGAACGCTGTACGACGGTTGTATGAAAGTGAACGCTGTACGACGGTTGTATGAAAGTGAACGCTGTACGACGGTTGTATGAGAATGAACGCTGTACGACGGTTGTATGAAAGTGAACGCTGTACGACGGTTGTATGAGAATGAACGCTGTACGACGGTTGTATGAAAGTGAACGCTGTACGACGGTTGTATGAGAGTGAACGCTGTACGACGGTTGTATGAAAGTGAACGCTGCACGACGGTTGTATGAGAGTGAACGCTGTACGACGGTTGTATGAAAGTGAACGCTGTACGACGGTTGTATGAAAGTGAACGCTGTACGACGGTTGTATGAAAGTGAACGCTGTACGACGGTTGTATGAGAATGAACGCTGTACGACGGTTGTATGAAAGTGAACGCTGTACGACGGTTGTATGAAAGTGAACGCTGTACGACGGTTGTATGAAAGTGAACGCTGCACGACGGTTGTATGAGAGTGAACGCTGTACGACGGTTGTATGAAAGTGAACGCTGTACGACGGTTGACTGAAGGAGTACGCTCTACGACAGTTGGGGGAAGGTAAAATCATATGATAAATGGATGAAGAGGAACGCTATTTGAAAAATGGATGAATGTTTATTTACATCACAAACATCACAGAGAATTCACCACTTCAGGCGAAGTGTTATGAAGCACAAGAAGCTAAAAGCACTTCCCGCTTCACAGTCATCATATCACATCACACTTTCCTCATCACACTTTCCATTTCACTCAGAAGTGAGTTCTAAGCGATGACCAGCTTCAACGAGCTTTAGAATCCGCCTCGCACCCGTGTCTTTTTTCCACTTATCTGAAAATTCCGTTCAATCCTTATTGTTCTATTTTTTAGTTATCGTTCTCGGGTGTCTTGTTTCACTGACGTTCTGGACTTTTAGTTTCTACGCAAACTCTTCTTCCTCTTTGAAAATTGCTCCCATTTTTGATCCCCCAAAAGACCTCACCAACTGTGCCCAATTTGAAAAAGCTTTAATAAAATCAAGCGTTCGGCTCTTCATTTGAAATTCTGATGAAATACCGACCCTCTCGGGAACTCCGCCCGCTGCCTCGCCGCAGCTCGCAACATCTTTATTCAGATCCGTAAATACGCTTCGGGTTCATAAGTATTCATTTCGGGGCGCAAAATCGGGTGAGCCATTCCGGTTTGGCGAGAGGTTTGTGTTGTCCAGGTTCGCTGAATTGGATGGAGCCTTTGTTGTGGCTTCTGAGTGAAACGTTGCATTATTAGGCTTTGGGAATTGTAAAAACTTTTTTAGGTTATCTATGTGTTATTTTCAGATTTACTAGGTTTTTTTAAGTTTTCCAAGTTAAGGCATAGGGAATTTCCAACGCTTTTTCAGATTTTCTTGTTTTTCTAGGTTTTTTAGGGTAGGCATGGGGAATTTTCAACGCTTTCTCAGATTTTCTTATTTTTTTCTAGGTTTTCTAGGGTAAGGCATGGGGAATTTTCAACGCTATTTTAAGTTTGAAATGATTTATGGGTTCTCACCTTTGATCGAATTTTTCATTCAATAAACTCGAGAACTCAGATGATCATCTGTTCTTCCATCTTCTCTCAAGATTAAGGGTAAATTGTAACGCGTTCACCCTACAAAACGAGTAAAATATTTCAAAGAAAAAAAACTTGAGAGAAAGTAACTCTCAGTCTTAATGCTCTCGTTTGATGTCTATTTCTTGTCAATGAGTATCATTTTGATTAGCATCATTCTATTTATGGTGCTATTGTTTCAAAATCCCTCGCAAATACATCTTTTGCAAAGTAAAATTAGCGAGTATTTACTGGCAGAAGATACCCTCAATTGCTATAACATGCTCTCAGAGTCCCTTTGATGCCCTCAGATGTCCTCAAAAGTTCTAAAGAAACTCCCCGCAGGTCAGACGCTCTCAGAGACCCTCAGGAAAACTCAGACAATCTCAGATACCCTCAAATATTGATAGATACTTACAGGTTTCCTCTGATTCTCTCAGATTTCCAAAGATACCCTCAGATGTTATTAAATACCCGTAGAAGACCTCAGATGCCCTCAGATGTAATCAAATGCTCACAAATGCCTTTAAATGCTCACATGGTACTCTGATGCACTCAGATGTCCTACGAGGCGCACACATGCCCTTAGATGCACTCAAATGCTCTCAGTTGCCCTCAGATGCTCTCAAATGCCCTGAGTTGCCCTTAGAAGCACTCAGATGGTCTGAGATGAAATCAAATGCTTACAGATACCATCAAAGGCGCTCAAATACCCTCAGTTGCTCTCAAAAATACTCATATACCCACTGATGCAATTAAATGCTAGCAGATGCTTTCAAAAGCCCTTGGATGCTCTGTGGTACCCTCACATACTCTCAGATATTTGCAATGTCCATCAACATTAGTTCTCAATTTAACAGACTCCATGTATGAGAGACACAGCAGCACTGTACCCGTCAACGGGCAGTAACATTTGAAGAACTCGGAAGAAGTAGAATTTCATGCCTTAATACCAAATTTGTTCATTTCAAATTGAAATTGCGGGATTTTAATCAATTTTTGTAGGCAACCTCTGAGCAACAAGTTTTCATCCCTGTTCTAAATAGCCCAACTTTTAAGATCTTGTACTGCGACATTATGAAAAGAGAACATTTGCGCTGAGTTTTTCTATTTCGACTCAGTAATGAATAACCCCCTTTTAAGATCTTGTATAGTGACGTTAATGAAAGATAATTCCGTGAAAATATCGGTCGGTTCTACAAATTCATCTGCGCTGAGTTCTTCTAATTCAGCGCAATAACTAAAATGAATCACGTGACTCACTTGAGTGTGTGCCGCTGCCAGACTTGTTTAGCCTCCTGTGTGTGTGTGTGTTGCTTCTACGCACCTGGTGTCTATATGTGCTGCTTCTACGCGCACAGAGGTGTTGAGTGTTGCTTTTACGTACATGGTGTGTGTGTGAGTTGCTTTTGCGTAAATGTTGTGTGTCTGTTGCTTTCACGTACATGGTGTGTGTGTTGCTTTTACGTACTTGGTGTGTGTGTTGCTTTTACGTACTTGGTGAGTGTGTGAGTTGCTTTTACGTACATGCTGAATGTGTGTTGCTTTTACGTACATGGTGTGTGTGTGTTGCTTTTGCGTACATGGTGTGTGTGTGTTGCTTTTACGTACATGCTGAGTGTGTGTTGGTTTTACGTACATGGTGTGTGTGTGTTGATTTTACGTACATGGTGTGTGTGTGTGTGTTGCTTTTACGTACATGCTGAGTGTGTGTTGGTTTTACGTTCATGGCATGTGTGAGTTGCTTTTACGTACATGGTGTGTGTGTGTGTTGCTTTTACGTATAAGGTGTGTGTGTGTTGCTTTTACGTACATGGTGTGTATGAGCAGTTCCCTGTGTTGTGGCTGTAAATAATTCCCTGTGTAAAGATGGCAAGCGGAGACGGGCCGCATGTTGGATCACGGTTTTAATTCCGCTTGAAACTTTCAGTGCAGGAGATTAGGAGTTTAAATATATTTTGAAACAAGAGATTTCAGGTCAGCCATCTTCCAGATACCCTCAGATGCCCTCAGATATTTTCAAATACACTATGATGTCTTCAGATGCCCTCAGATACGCTATGATGCCCTCAGATTATCTCAGACGCCCTCAAATGCACCTGGGTACCCCCAAATACCCTCATATGTATTCAGATAAACTATGATATCCTCAGATACCCTCAGATACTCTCGGATGCCCTCAGATGCTCTAGATACCCTCAGATGCCCTCATATGCTCTCAAAAATCCTAAGATGCTCTCAGATGCTCTCAGAAACCCTCAGATGCTCTCAGATACCCTCACATGCTCTCAGATGCTCTCAGATGCCCTCAGATACCCTGAGATACCCTCAGATGCACACAGAAGCTCTCGCTTGCCCTGAGATTCCATCAGATGCCCGTAGATGCCTTCAGATGACTTCAGATGCCCTCAAATACCCTCGCATGTCCTCAGATGCCCTCAGATGCTCTCTGAAGCCCTCATGTCCCCTCAAGTTCTCCCAAGATCCGTTTTGCAGCGGGGATTTAAATTTAGTTCTCTTAAGCAAATTGGAAAAGTTAGAAATCTTTTAATTCAGTATTTTGCCCATGCTCTAGTCGTCCTCTTGTTTTCTGGATATGCAAATTTAAGACTTGAAGGATTACGGAGTTTTGGCTCCATAGCTTCTCTTGTGTTCTTATTCTCGTTGGAATTCGTCACGAATTCCAGTTGTTTTCATTTGAAATTTTGTGAATAAATTTTGTTGACGAAAAAGCTGCAAATTACGTCTGGTTTAATTGCGTTTAAAATTTACGTAACAATTGGATTTTCATGTATCGTATATACGTAAACTACAAATTACTTGAGTTTATGTCATTTTAAACTTTTGGGTAGAAATAAGGTATTAGATATAACTGAGTTTGTGTCCCAGTAATATTCTCAGCTGATGGAATATTCTTAGCCGATGGAATATTCTCAGCGAGGCTAAGGCGATATTTTCGTCTAAGGGATTGCTGCGGTTGTTCCCCTCGACGAGCTATTAATGTAGAGAGGAGAACAAGCTTTAATTACCGAGACGCAGATTAGAAGCTGGCGGTTGTTTTGATAGAAGGTGATGGAGAAATGATAGAAAATGATGGAGAACTAACACTGGCTGATCTCGCTTGGCTAATTTATCTTGGCTGATTTGGCTCGGCTAATCTACCTTGACTAATCTTATTTGTTTGTTTAACTAAGCTGATTTTGCTTCACTGGTCGGGCTTAAGCAGCTTGTTTAGGCTGATTTGAGAGGCCCATTATGGCTTAGTTGTTGTGACATGACTGTTTCGGCTTAGCTTAAATGGCTAGGCTAATATGGCTTGGCTGCTCTAGCTTGGCTGATTTGGCGTAACTGATATGTGTCTTCTGATATAGGTTCGGCTGCTCTGGCTTAGCCGCCTCAATTTAGTAAATTCTATTTGTCTACTTTGTCTTGGCTAGTCTGGCTTAGCTTCGCTGGCTTGGCTGTATCGGCATGGCTGATGTAGAGGCTTAACATTTTAAGGAGCAAAGCGTTTGTGAAATTGATTGCACCAGCAGGGTAGACCATGAAAGCTCATTAATATTCGCCATTAGCAGGTCGGGCAGATTATACTCACATCCACAGCCACCGGAAATTTAGGATGCCTCAACGGTGAAGGCGGTCTGGTGCAGGCGGGACTTAATGATCGGTTCCGATCCTTTATTTGGGGGTGGAATGTGATGTGGGAGTGGGGGTGTGGCGCAGATACAACAGTAAACGGGGATCGGGGAGTGTGCTAGAGAAGAAGATTGTGAAGTGGAGATGGGAATGTATAAGTGGTCCACATGTAAATAGTTAGGAAATGTGGGGAGTGAATGTGAAGCGTGAATGTGGAGTGTCAATGTGAAGAACTGTGAAGTGGGAATGTGAGAGAAGATGTGACGCAGATTTGGGAGCGTGAATGTAGGAGAAGGTGTGGAGGGCGAATGTGGAGAATATGGTAATATTTCATGTAAAGTGCATTGAGGTAAAGATTATGGAGTGCAGATGTGGAAGAGAACGGGGAGTGCGAATGTAAAGTATGACGAATAAAAAGTACGAATTGATAGGAAACGAATTTGCAGTACGAATGTAAGAGAGGATATTACACAGTTTCGTGGAGGTAATCTTTGTCTCATTGACTTTGAGAACTTAACTGAAAATATCTTTTTATTGAGAGACAGAACTGGATTTGGAAGTGTTGAGAGGAGGATGTGAAGCACATAGCGATTTTTTGAGTTTTTCTTACCTGTAAAAAACAAAAATATTCATCATGAAAATCTTGAAACTTTACACGACGACAAGACATAAAGTAGTGCAGAACTGTTTATTAGAGGCCGGGAATATTTATCGATCAAGCAATCGTTTATACTTCAACCGCCAGTTCAACTCACGACATTGTCGTCAAAACAAACCTAAGTAAAAATACAACAGACAATAATCTTCCACTTGTTACATCTGCGCGTACCTTGGAATTGAAAACTGACCACATTTCCCAGCTGAGTTTAAATTATAAACAGATTTAACACGAATATTTCATCTTTCTTCAACAATTTAAAAAAAAATTCCAAGAACACGAGTACATGAAAACCAAATCCTTCCCACTCGGCTGCTAAAAAAGCGCACGCATTATTCACGTTGTGGCAGCTGCACGACGCCTCTCGCGCGTTATATTCAATCTTTAAATCTTTAACCGGCCAATTAAATGAAAACTTGAGCGAATTTCTGAACTCGGACAATCTCTATTTTGGCAAAGAAAATGAAATGAGTTCCTTCAATCTAAGTTGGGGGGCAAACTTTGTGAGTTTTGTGGGAGAATGAGGGCGCTGATTGCTGGAGGTGTGGTGTGAGGGTGCTGCTGGAGGTGTGGTGTGAGGGTGCTGCTGGAGGTGTGGTGTGAGGGTGCTGCTGGAGGTGTGGTGTGAGGGTGCTGCTGGAGGTGTGGTGTGAGGGTGCTGCTGGAGGTGTGGTGTGAGGGTGCTGCTGGAGGTGTGGTATGAGGGTGCTGCTGGAGGTGTGGTGTGAGGGTGCTGCTGGAGGTGTGGTGTGAGGGTGCTGCTGGAGGTGTGGTGTGAGGGTGCTGCTGGAGGTGTGGTGTGAGGGTGCTGCTGGAGGTGTGGTGTGAGGGTGCTGCTGGAGGTGTGGTGTGAGGGTGCTGCTGGAGGTGTGGTGTGAGGGTGCTGCTGGAGGTGTTGTGTGAGGGTGCTGCTGGAGGTGTGGTGTGAGGGTGCTGCTGGAGGTGTGGTGTGAGGGTGCTGCTGGAGGTGTGGTGTGAGGGTGCTGCTGGAGGTATGGTGTGAGGGTGCTGCTGGAGGTGTGGTGTGAGGGTGCTGCTGGAGGTGTGGTGTGAGGGTGCTGCTGGAGGTGTGGTGTGAGGGTGCTGCTGGAGGTGTGGTGTGAGGGTGCTGCTGGAGGTGTGGTGTGAGGGTGCTGCTGGAGGTGTGGTGTGAGGGTGCTGCTGGAGGTGTGGTGTGAGGGTGCTGCTGGAGGTGTGGTGTGAGGGTGCTGCTGGAGGTGTGGTGTGAGGGTGCTGCTGGAGGTGTGGTGTGAGGGCGCTGCTGGAGGTGTGGTGTGAGGGCGCTGCTGGAGGTGTGGTGTGAGGGTGCTGCTGGAGGTGTGGTGTAAGGGTGCTGCTGGAGGTGTGGTGTGAGGGTGCTGCTGGAGGTGTGGTGTGAGGTTGCTGCTGGAGGTGTGGTGTGAGGGCGCTGATTGCTGGAGGTGTGGTGTGAGGGTGCTGCTGGAGGTGTGATTTCAATATTTATTAGAATTCAGATATTCCTTATTCATTTCTGTTGCGAATTAAGTATTAAATCATCTACGCGTGTGCGTTTTATGTATCTACATATACATGTTTGTTTTGCTGCTCTGATGTGAACTAAATATTATATTACGCGCGCTACATGCATTTGTTCCTTGTTAATATATATATATATATATATATATATATATATAACGTCATGACACTGTCAAATATTACATTTTCTCTTCTTCAGGGGAAAACGTTGCGGGTTCAATACCCTAGGAGGCGCGAAGCATTTATCAGAGCAGGAAGCTCCTCTGAAGATGCAGAAACCGGACAAGGCGAGTGACTGAGGCTGCATGAGAAACTCTTGCACTCGAATGACCTTTGACTTTATTTATTGGGAATTGAATTTGAAATAACCGGTATTTTTTATGTCAGTACATGAATTGTCAGTCAAATTCACAAATTTCACTACATATATATGTGCTTGAAATGAATTGCTCGATTAGATTAGGTTAGTTAAAAGTTAACTTGAACGATGAAATCATGCACCACACAAGGTAAATCACATTAGATAAAATTTCGAACGTATTAAGTTAAGAACTGATCACTTTTATGATTGTTTAATGGAGATATCAGAGAAGAAAGTTTCAAAAAATTAAATTATTATTTAGAAAAGGCCTTAGATATTTTATTGTATTCTCTGGATGTTATCCTGCAGCATACGTTATACTGAATGTTGTATTGCAGTATACGTTATACTGAATGTTGTACTGCAGCATATACTGAATGCTATACTGCAGCATACGTTATACTGAATGTTGTATTGCAGTATACGTTATACTGAATGTTGTACTGCAGCATATACTGAATGCTATACTGCAGCATACGTTATACTGAATGTTGTATTGCAGTATACGTTATACTGAATGTTGTACTGCAGCATATACTGAATGCTATACTGCAGCATACGTTATACTGAATGTTATACTGCAGCATATACTGAATGTTATACTGCAGTATACGTTATACTGAATGCTATACTGCAGCATATACTGAATGTTATACTGCAGTATACGTTATACTGAATGCTATACTGCAGCGTACGTTATACTGAATGTTGTATTGCAGTATACGTTATACTGAATGTCGTACTGCAGCATATACTGAATGTTATACTGCAGTATACGTTATACTGAATGCTATACTGCAGCGTACGTTATACTGAATGCTATACTGCACCATACGTTATACTGAATGTTGTATTGCAGCATACGTTATACTGAATGTTGTACTGAAACATGAGTTCCATATTGCTACATCTGTATGATATTTGCTTGGTAAGGTGTGCCAACAAATTCTTTAACTTGTTGATCGAGGAAGTCAACCGAAACCTAAAAGCTTGTTGGTCGAAGAAGTCAACCAAAAATAATATTAAACCGATTCTCGACAAATGAATTTTTGACTGCATTATTCTAATCGGACATTTGTTATTAAAGACTAGCCAAAATGTCTGAGAATAAACACACGCGAAAAGGAAAATAAAACTTACACAGACACTTATGATGTTCGCTCTGAGTTTCTTTGACGCAATGGCAGGTAGCTTTATTTTTAAAACTCAGGTGTGGATCTACGTACTTCGTTCATTAATTTGGAAAGTAAATGAAAGAAAAAAAAGAAGAAAGGATGTTTTATTCCAATTAAGCATGATTCACATCACCTTGTATATTGGTTTTTCAAATGCCTTATAACTAACATCAGGACGTAACGACGGTTACCCCCTGTCAATCCGGTACCCATTTCCGACACTTGGGTAGAGTGGGGAATTGTGGCTGAGTTCTCCCTTTTCCCAACGGGGAGAATCACTGTTGGGATTCGAACTGCTGACCCTTCTCGTGAAGGGCGCGGAAAGATCCCCCATCCATAAAAATTCATTAGAGTCCAGCAAAAGTTGCCCAACAACAGAACTGTAATCAAGCAGCAGAGGGTCGGAAAGAACAAACTCTTCAAAGGAGAAAATGGAGGCCGGTCAGTTTTTGGGAACTAATTTCCACACTGTATATTGCGTTGAAATTGCCCATAGAACTTAACTAATTCTACGGGAATGGCAGCGTTCATGGGAGAACTGGGCTCTTGAATCTAACTGGAAGGATAATGGATAATGAGGGCTCTTCAACTAGGAAGAAGAATTTTGGTCGGTGGCAACTAAAATGGAATTATGGATTATAGGAATTATAATCCGTTTGAGAATGAAAACTACTTCCGAATGATGCTCCTGAAAATTTCTTTGCGGAAACTCTTACAAACGGAAGTGAAAAAACATTTTTCGAACAGAGAACAAAGTTGTAGAAAACTTAAATAAAGCGTTTTTTTAAAGTAAAAATGTATAAATGAGTTATTTAGGGATCAATGCATCCTAGAAACCGGTCCTTCAAGAAGAGAATCTGTAAGCAAATGAGTACGTAGCTGACACGCATACATCACACACTCACAATAGCTTCTCCGAGCAAAAAAGAAATAATACAGTCACACAGGAGCGCCGACAGAAGGTTGCTGCTCGATGGCAAGCGATCCGATTCGCATACGCCTTACTCTACACAAAATTAACGACACGTTCTCGCACCGGCACCATGCAACTGTTCCGAAGATCGAAAAAAAAGCCACTCTTGAAAAGCTACAATAACAAGCAATGAAAAAAAAATTCCAACCTTGAAGAGCTACAGTAACAAGCAATGGAAAAAAGATTTCACTCTTAAAAAGCTACAGTGATAAGGAATGGAAAAAAGATGTCACCCTTGAAGAGCTACAATAACAAGCAATGGAAAAAAGATGCTACCCTTGAAGAGCTACAATAACAAGCATCAAAGAAGTCTCTGGCCAAAGACCTTGTATATATGGAAGGAGAGGAAGGGAAGACCTTTGTCACAAGTAAGCCCGGTGCTCACAAACAAGGGACGGAGGGCCCCTCTGTGAGGGCAGTGCTCGGTGGCGTCTGAGGGAAGATAAGAGGCGTTTGGGAGAGGGCTATTGTCCCTCGAGTGCCAACAAAAGCGCACAGAAAAAGCGACAAAAGGTAACAATCGCGTTGTCTGGTGCAGCTTCAGGCTACTCCGGAACCACGTCCCTCGGGAATTTGTTGTCGTTTTCAAAACGCGCGTGAAAACTGTGTGACTGAAATGTGAAACGTAATTAATATCATAAATGTATATATGTGTATCAGACTGGCAGTTTGCGTAATTTATACGTAACATAATTAACTTCTGATATGGATATCTGTGTAACACTGTAAGTGATAGGCTGATCTGAGGGATTCACACTAGAATAGCGTTGGTGGTAGGATGCCCTAGAAGTCACTAAACATATTTGGGCCCACAGGTAGCTATACTTAAATGTGTCCATTGTACTAAACCTAAACAAAACAGCTATCCCACTCCGTACAATTATCAACCCTCAAACATAATTGGTACATAATAGTTTATTAAACTGGCTCACCCCGGACTAATTAATCAAATTAATTTATTGCAAATTAAAGTAACTCACGTGGGGTGAATTAAACAGGCTGCCCTCATGCAAATTGACTGGCTGCCCTCTGCTTGTGAAACTGGCTGACCTTGTGATAATTTATCTGATTGACTTTGTGATAATTTATCTGATTGAATTTGTGATGATTAATCTGATTGACTTTGTGATAATTAAGCTGCCTAACGTTGTGATAATTTAACTGATTAATCTGGTTCTGATTAAACTGGCCGACCTTCAGCTAGTTAACTGACAGACATCGTTCTATTTAGACTGGCTGTCCATATGCTAATTATACCTCCAGGCTTGGTGTAAACTAAGCTCTCTTACCCAGTGCTAGCAGACAGAGATGCTAATTATCCTATGCTTATTTAACAGACTGAGGTGCTAATTGTCCATTGCTAATTAAACAGACTGAGATGCTAATTAAACAGATTGACCTCGCTGCTATTCAACTGACTATCCTAGTGCTGATGAAATTAGCTGACTAACAGCTAATTTCATTGTCTGACTTCGCCATAATTTGCCTCGCTCTCTTGGTGCTAATCTAACTGGCTGACTCTATGGTAATTAGCGCGGCTGACCTCATCAGCTCATGTTATTTTAATTACTAATTAAATCCCCTCAGAATATGTAAGACGACTAGCCTCAATATCAAAGTTGGACAAAAATGATAATTCTTGATGCAATAAGTAGTCTTTAATGTAATTATTAGCCTTAAATATTTAGCTCCTGTGTAATTACTAGCCTCAAATGACAAGCTTCGACGTAATGATTACCTTTCAAAAATAAATCTTGATAGTAGCCCTATATTAGTAGCATTAATTAGCCCCGATATTTTAACATCAACGAATAGACACCCAACACAAGTACACGCCTAATGACATACCTATCAGTGACCGGCCTCAACGTAATTTTGAAATAGAGCGTGAAGCCATTCCGCATAAAAAAAAGTTATGGCCCGAGGTTCTGTTGAGATACGCTGGGTCAAAATGCTTCGTTCATTTCTGTTCATTTTCCCTCCGGGCAATGGAAAATATTTAAATTTCTTGAAATGAAGCCATATGAATCAAGGAGTCTAGAAAATATTATTTTACTTTTCGAAAGCTTTCAAATGGTGGTCTTCCATGGGTTTAGTTACTGCAGGATGTGGCAATCATTATTAATACTCTGTACAGTTTTGTATAGGTACAACCACTTTTTTCTAGGCATGAACATTGACCATACACATCAAGTGACGCGTAAAAACACATGCTTTACAGCGCAAATTGATGTTTCCGTCCAGGTTTGGAAGTTGTAAAATTTTCGAAACCTAATTCAAACGTAAATGTCCCTCAATCATTTTGTATCGGCCCCCTTAACACTGCACTCAGTAGTGCTGAGTTAGCATTCAAGAACATGTCCTGATCCTACACTATTTCATCACCAGCAAGTGCAATGAAGCTGTACAATACTCACTTACTGGAAAAACGCAACGTCATGCATGAAATTTTCGAGTTAGAATGAAAGAAAGGAAAAATAGCGCTGGCGGGAGAAATAGCCATCAAATCCCTCGATTTATCCATCAATTTTGAAAAGTCCAAAAAACGAAGATTTATGAGACGAAAAATTTGCTTGACATAAATGTACGAACACACGAAGTTAGAAAAGTCTTGGCGACAAACTCACCAGACAGAAGTAAAGTTCGGGAGAAAACTCTGCGGCCCAGAAAATTTCTCTGTTATTCTGCACGTCTGAATGCCTCCTCACACACACGCACCTACTCAAGTGAAATTCTGCTGTGGCACATAGCTAAACAGTCATAAAGAAACGCATTCTAAGGGACCAAAACTGTGGCGCACGCACGAAAATAACCTAGAAAAACAAATGGATATTCCCAACATCGCGCTGTCACGGCCGAAAACGCACAAAAAGGCTGACCAAAAGAGCTCTCTATTGTTGGCCAAACAGGGCATCAGACCGAGGGAAGTAATGAAGCGAGCCGAAATTATTCTTTGAGGGAAGCCGTGTTCTACAAGGAAGCTGTTCTGCTAAAGAGCAGTTGTTGCACTATTTGCATTTTTATTTCGGCAGTAAACTGAAAGAGGAAGCCCCCGTTTTTCTCTTTACGGGATTTTTGCGCGCATGACTTCACTTCATAACCGAGCGCATGAACCGGGCTGTGTGGCCTCGAAGGAAGGATCACGTACGGAGGGGAAGCAGGAGCTGCGACCAGTTGAGCCGGCAGAGAGAGGTGGGCTTTTAGTCCAAAGTGCATTGCGAGAACACGTTCTTTATGATCAAAAATAGTCATGGGAAACAATATTTTTTTATGCACTCATTTCACACTCAAAGAATGTTCGTTCCCTAAAATTTTCCAAGCCCCCCTGGTCATCTCCTTACTTTGCAAAACTGGATGTGAATTTCATTCTGCATCCTTGATATCCCCAAAATAATTAGATTGGTTCAAAGTATAAGACCTGAGTAGCATCGATAGAGCATACGATACAAAAATAAATGTCATCCCTAAAATCGAATGACATTGGTACAAATTATAAATATCAGGAACATTGAACACACTACAATATGAGAGACATATTACAACCATGTGATATCCAGAATGAATGTAATATTTTAATTCATACAAGCGTGTTTACATTCAAAGTAATAGCTTACAAATAATTAATTTTATCCAAAAACTGTTCCGAAACCGAAATACATCTGCAAAGAATAATAAGCGAACTATTGGTTCACGTATTTATCTCTAACAATATCATGAGAAAATATTAGCCCGTTAGGGTAATCTGTTAACCTACCCTTGATATCATTGGAGTAAAAATATTTCTTAAGAATTATATAGCAGCGCAGCAAATGATGCAACCCTAGTGTTAAACGAAGCAATCCGAGTATTAAACGAAGCAACCCAAGTGTTAAACGAAGGAACCCGAGTATTAAACGAAGCAACCCGAGTGTTAAACGAAGGAACCCGAGTATTAAACGAAGCAACCCGAGTATAAGACGAAGCAATCCGAGTGTTAAGCGAAGCAACCCGAGTATTAAACGAAGCAACCCGAGTGTTAAACGAAGCAGCCCGAGTATTAAACGAAGCAACCCGAGTATTAGACGAAGCAATCCGAGTGTTAAGCGAAGCAACCCGAGTGTTAAACGAAGCAGCCCGAGTATTAAACGAAGCAACCCGAGTGTTAAACGAAGCAACCCGAGTGTTAAACGAAGCAACCCGAGTGTTAAACGAAGGAACCCGAGTATTAAACGAAGCAACCCGAGTATTAAACGAAGCGACCCGAGTGTTAAACGAAGCAACCCGAGTATTAAACGAAGCAGCCCGAGTATTAAACGAAGCAGCCCGAGTATTAAACGAAGCAACCCGAGTGTTAAACGAAGCAACCCGAGTATTAAACGATGCAACCCGAGTGGTAAACGAAGCAACCCGATTATTAAACGATGCAACCCGCTAAAACAATACTTTCTACGACAAAGTCTAGTAGTGTTGCCATTACTGAACTCGTTTGAAAGAAGACGCACCGCCCACAAGAACTGCACAATATTTAATGCTCATGCCTTCATGCAGGGTTTTGATATCAATTTGGTGAATAATTAGAATTTATACGTAAAAAAATGGCAAGGGTTACTAATGCTCTTTTAAAAATAAGCGTAATTTATCCGTAGATAGAAATGGCAAGGGCTACTAATGCTCTCTTAAAACTTCCATTTTAGTTCAACAATCTAGCAGTAATGTCAATTCTAATATATCCTACAGAAGTATTGAATTGATATGACCCTAATGTTTAGTTTCAAATTTATCGCTATACAGTTTAAAATTCTTCGACAATTTTTACATTATGAAATTTTTGAACAATTTTGAAAATTTTCAAATTGTTTTGAGAATGAATAAGAAAAAATTGTTAGAAAACTTTTTTCGGTGACTGAGCTAAAAAAATATTATTTTGTCATTTACATTCAATGGTTATCCTTTCGATGACGTCGAGAAGGTACGTTCTTCATTCTATCTTGAAATAAGGCATTTTTTATACACGCCAGTGACGTGTTTGCCAGCGTGTGAGTCGACTGAGTGAGAAAACTTCCATGAGTAAACCATGATAAAAATTTTCTGCAATTTCATTTTAGCGCATTTTGCTGGTTATAACTTTGCTTTTAGAACTACTGCGGACTTTGGAATATGAAACGTTCTTACGAAGTTCTATTGAGCTTCGCATCGTATTCTTGCGGAGGGTTAATTAACAAATGTTTACCTGACAGGTAAAATACTCGGTGAGTCTTTTTAAATGAAATGAAATGAATTACGATCATATCGTATATTATTTTGCAGTACAAAGCCCAATGATTTGATATCATTGCGCCAAAATGAAGCCAGTCATTACACTACAAAGTCATTTATTGGACCAAAAACCTAGCAAATCACTAAAACAAAGTCATTCGATACGTTAAAACAAGGCCGTTTTACTAAAATCAAGTCATTCGTTGCACTAAAACGAGGTCATTCGTTGCACTAAAATTAAGCCTTTCGTTGCACTAAAACAAGGTCATTCGTTGCACTAAAACAAAGGCATTCGATGCACTAAAACCAGACCATTCGTTGCACTAGAACAAAGCCTTTCGATGCATTAAAACAAGATCATTCGTTGCACTAAAACGAGGTCATTCGTTGCACTAAAACGAGGTCATTCGTTGCACAACACAAAGGCATTCGATGCACTAAAACCAGACCATTCGTTGCACTAAAACCAGACCATTCGTTGCACTAAAACAAAGGCATTCGATGCACTAAAACCAGACCATTCGTTGCACTAGAACAAAGCCTTTCGATGCATTAAAACGAGGTCATTCGTTGCATTAAAACAAGGTCATTCATTGCACTAAAACGAGGTCATTCGTTGCACTAACACAAAGGCATTCGATGCACTACAACCAGACCATTCGTTGCACTAAAACCAGAACATTCGTTGCACTAAAACAAAGTCATTCGTTGCACTAAAACAAGATCATTCGTTGCACTAAAACGAGGTCATTCGTTGCACTAAAACAAGGTCATTCGTTGCACTAAAACAAAGTCATTCGTTGCACTAAAACAAGGTCATTCGTTGCACTAAAACGAAGTCATTCGTTGCACTAAAACAAGGTCATTCGTTGCACTAAAACGAGGTCGTTCGTTTCACTAAAACAAAGGCATTCGATGCACTAAAACCAGACAATTCGTTGCACTAAAACAAAGTCATTTGTTGCACTAAAACAAGGTCATTCGTTGCACTAAAACAAGGTCATTCGTTGCACTAAAACAAGGTCATTCGTTGCACTAAAACAAAGTCATTCGTTGCACTAAAACAAGGTCATTCGTTGCACTAAAACAAAGTCATTCGTTGCACTAAAACAAGGTCATTCGTTGCACTAAAACGAGGTCATTCGTTGCACTAAAACAAAGTCATTCGTTGCACTAAAACAAAGTCATTCGTTGCACTAAAACAAGGTCATTCGTTGCACTAAAACGAGGTCATTCGTTGCACTAAAACAAAGTCATTCGTTGCACTAAAACAAGGTCATTCGTTGCACTAAAACGAGGTCATTCGTTGCACTAAAACAAAGGCATTCGATGCACTAAAACCAGAACATTCGTTGCGCTAAAACCAGACAATTCGTTGCACTAAAACAAAGGCATTCGATGCAATAGGACAAAGCCATTCGTTGCACTAAAACAAAGTCATTTGTTGCACTAGAACAAAGCCATTCGGTGCATTAAAACAAATTCATATCATTAAGCCGAGTCGCTTTCAGCTCGGAAGGCCAGCGTTTGTAACAATGAAAACCAACAGCACCCTCTTTGTTCACTAACTAATCTTACCATCTTAAAGAAGCTGTGCGAAACTCCTCAGCGCCAGCGGAAGCCTGTTTCAAAATCAGCCCACTTTGATCTAACCTGCATGCAGCCGTGATCCCTCAAGCTAAACTCTGCATTAAACTGTATTTCCATTCCAGCTGAACTCATAAATAGGACCTGAGCTCACAAACAGGACCTGAGCTCACAAACAGGACCTCCGTCCTACCACAAAACATCAAACAGGAACCTCTGTTGTGTGTGTGTATTACATATGATTCCCGCATTTACGTCCAATGAGCAGGTAATGTAATGAAGGTAAGCGTATAGACGACCGAGCAAGAGTAGTGTCGACTAACACCACGAGGCTCCGACTCCATAAATTACCTAATAGAGTCAAAACATTGAACCGATACGAAGGCAAAATTCGTCATACTGCAAGCCACCCGCGTCTGCGGGTGGCTTGCAGGAGCCCCATTCTACCTCGAAACACCAAACACGAGCCTCATTCTACCTCTAAACACCAAACACGAGCCTCATTCTACCTCTAAACACCAAACACGAGCCTCATTCTACCTCTAAACACCAAACACGAGCCTCATTCTACCTCTAAACACCAAACACGAGCCTCATTCTACCTCTAAACACCAAACACGAGCCTCATTCTACCTCGAAACACCAAACACGAGCCTCATTCTACCTCGAAACACCAAACACGAGCCTCATTCTACCTCGAAACACCAAACACGAGCCTCATTCTACCTCGAAACACCAAACACGAGCCTCATTCTACCTCTAAACACCAAACAGGAGCCTCATTCTACCTCGAAACACCAAACACGAGCCTCATTCTACCTCTAAACACCAAACAGGAGCCTCATTCTACCTCGAAACACCAAACACGAGCCTCATTCTACCTCGAAACACCAAACACGAGCCTCATTCTACCTCTAAACACCAAACAGGAGCCTCATTCTACCTCTAAACACCAAACACGAGCCTCATTCTACCTCTAAACACCAAACACGAGCCTCATTCTACCTCGAAACACCAAACACGAGCCTCATTCTACCTCTAAACACCAAACAGGAGCCTCATTCTACCTCGAAACACCAAACACGAGCCTCATTCTACCTCGAAACACCAAACACGAGCCTCATTCTACCTCTAAACACCAAACACGAGCCTCATTCTACCTCTAAACACCAAACACGAGCCTCATTCTACCTCTAAACACCAAACACGAGCCTCATTCTACCTCGAAACACCAAACACGAGCCTCATTCTACCTCGAAACACCAAACACGAGCCTCATTCTACCTCTAAACACCAAACACGAGCCTCATTCTACCTCTAAACACCAAACACGAGCCTCATTCTACCTCTAAACACCAAACACGAGCCTCATTCTACCTCGAAACACCAAACACGAGCCTCATTCTACCTCTAAACACCAAACACGAGCCTCATTCTACCTCGAAACACCAAACACGAGCCTCATTCTACCTCGAAACACCAAACACGAGCCTCATTCTACCTCTAAACACCAAACACGAGCCTCATTCTACCTCGAAACACCAAACACGAGCCTCATTCTACCTCGAAACACCAAACACGAGCCTCATTCTACCTCTAAACACCAAACACGAGCCTCATTCTACCTCTAAACACCAAACACGAGCCTCATTCTACCTCGAAACACCAAACACGAGCCTCATTCTACCTCTAAACACCAAACACGAGTCTCATTCTACCTCGAAACACCAAACACGAGCATCATTCTACCTCTAAACACCAAACACGAGCCTCATTCTACCTCGAAACACCAAACACGAGCCTCATTCTACCTCGAAACACCAAACACGAGCCTCATTCTACCTCTAAACACCAAACACGAGCCTCATTCTACCTCGAAACACCAAACACGAGCCTCATTCTACCTCTAAACACCAAACACGAGCCTCATTCTACCTCGAAACACCAAACACGAGCCTCATTCTACCTCTAAACACCAAACACGAGCCTCATTCTACCTCGAAACACCAAACAGGAACCTCATTCTACCTCGAAACACCAAACAGGAACCTCACTCTACGTCGAAACACCAAACAGGAACCTCACTCTACCTCGAAACACCAAACAGGAACCTCACTCTACCTCGAAACACCAAACAGGAACCTCACTCTACCTCGAAACACCAAACAGGAACCTCACTCTACCTCGAAACACCAAACAGGAATCTCACTCTACCTCGAAACACCAAACAGGAACCTCACTCTACCTCGAAACACCAATCAGGAACCTCACTCTACCTCGAAACACCAAACAGGAACCTCACTCTACCTCGAAACACCAAACAGGAATCTCACTCTACCTCGAAACACCAAACAGAAGGCTAATCATACCTCAAAACACCAAACAGGAACCTCACTCTACCTCGAAACACCAAACAGGAATCTCACTCTACCTCGAAACACCAAACAGAAGGCTAATCATACCTCAAAACACCCAACCAAAGACTCCAGTCTAGTTCGAAAAACCAAACAGAAACCTCATTCTACCTCGAAGCACCGAACAAAACCTCCATTCTAGTTGGGAACACCCCACAGGACCTGGACGTGCTCCGCAGCTTCCAAGAGTTTACCGTCCCAAAGCCCGGGGGAACCGAAGCGTTGAGGAGACTGATAATTAGGGTGCGTGGTGAGAGGGAGAGGAGGGAATGGAGTGAGGGAGAAGTGGAAGAGGAGGCGCTATGTTAGGGAGAGGTGGAAGATGAAATGATAATGTGGAAGAGGTGGAGCTTGAAATGATAGTGTGGGAGAGGTGGAAGATGAAATCATGGTGAGGGAAAGATGGAAGATAAAATGACAGCGTGGAAGAGAAGGAGCTACGTTAGAGAGGTGGAGGATGAAATAATAGTGTGGAAGTGGTGCAAGATGAAATATTGGTGTGGGAGAGGTGGGAGATGGAATAATTATGTGGAAGAGGCGGCAGAGGAGGCGCTTCGTTAAAGAGGTGCAAAATAAGATGATAGTGAGGACGGTATGGAAAGAGAGGGGATAATGGAGAAGAGGTGGGAGAAGAATGGGCTACGTTAGAAAGAAATTAAAGCTGAGAGGATATGGATAAAAAAAGAGAAGAAGAAGTGAAAGTAAAGAATAAGTAAAAGAGAAAATAATCGTGACCGAGAGGTGGGCGAAGCATGGAAGAGCGAAGAGAGAACAACAGGATCGCAGCGCCCCGCTCGCTGCTGAAGGAAGATCGACACACGAAGTTCTGATAAGAGCAATTGATAGCGAGGAGCAGCGCATGTTACCTGATAAATCAGTAAAACAATTTGAATTATTCGTTAAAATTGTTTAAATTATTCAATGTTGAATAGGTCAGATCCGCGCACGATGCTCAGGGACCTGTGGTGATGACGATGTGAGTGGATGTAGAAGTGGAAGCGATGTTGCGATGAAACTGGTAAAATTGATGTGGATGACGATGTGAGTGGATGTAGAAGTGGAAGCGATGTTGCAATGAAACTGGTGAAATTATTTCAGATAAATTAAATTTAAACGAAAATTTCAGATTCACGAAATTTTTAGAGACACGAAATTTACAGCTGCGCAAATTTTCAGACACGCGAAATGTCCAACATCGCTTCTTTAAGGCTTGCATTGATATTGAATATACTTTGATGAGTTGAGTAGTGCTAAGATTTGAGTATTTTTGGTGTAATATATGCAAATGAATTTTACCATGAACTATGACCTTGCAACGAACTAAAGATAAACCTATGGTAATTCGCTCGTTTCAAAACTGTATTGCTGTTATTTAAGTTAGCAGTAACATTTTTTAACAAATAAAATATGATCAGAAAATTAGCCTTTTAACGTCAGCATTTCTGAATTCACATCACCGTCATCACAACCACTGTCATTATATTGGCACTGGCATCAGTTAGTCACCGCTATCAGGATAAGGAAGGGACTTCTCTTCGCCAGTGAACTCCACATTAGGGAACAAATTTATCAAGAAATACAAAATATTGAGTTTTTTTTCAGTACAGCCCTATTGGGCGCGAAAGAGTTTAAACGATAAGCTCATAGCAAACGTATTCCCTGAGCACTCGATCAAATCACGTACTTTCAAGTACAGGGTGCAGCAGTCAATGCTGAATTTTTTAGTGGTTTTGGAAGCCTAAAAATCCAGGGTTGACTGCCTCACCCTGGTAGAACCTTGAGGTATGCATCGTCTTCCATGGGCCTCAATTGGTATGGTTACACGTTAATTCTACTTACCTATAACTCATATCAAAAATTAACTTAGAGTAATTACTGAGACCAATTTTTAAGCGTACAAGTTGAGGCTCGCAAAATATGATGTCACATCACTTGACGATTAACGGTGTTGCTTGTTTTCGAAACCAACCAGTCATGACGGGAAGGTAAGTTGTCTGAAATCATATGATATTGGAAGCTGTAAAATGCATAATAATTAAAAGCTGTAATAGTTTTAATAGCTTCATAGCCCTCAAATGCATAATAATAGCTGATGGCTTTCAGATGCATGATAATAGCTGATTGCTTTCAAATGCATAATAATTAATACCAAGGTACCGTCCGACGGAAACGGGTTTGTTTTACAGATTGCGAAAGTTTTACAGATTGCGAGTGTGAAGTGGTGACAAAGTTTTGTATAATCTTCCCATCTGCTACTTAAAACCACCGGTATGCTAAAATTTTCAGTGTAAGGGAGGACTACCGCCCGCCCACGCTCCGCTTGCCGTTTAGGGTAGGCTATCCCAAAACGAACTGCCAAAGTCAACCAAAGAGGTTATGTGTGGGTGTGCCAGATAGCGAAGTTCATAACTTTTTACGATTTGTTTTACGGCAAAAAAATCATAGTAAGTTCAGGTAAGATAAGGTTAGAGTGGAATAGGTTAGTTTTAGTACGTTAGGTTTTAATTCAATTAAATAGAAATAATGAATACAGGCCAGTTAGCCAAAATCTACAGTGAGGACTATGGTTATTATTGTTAATATTCCACACCCCTTTATTTGAAATAAGAACGAAGGTGAAATGAAGGAAGGGTCGTAAAAAAACAAGTCAATTTTCCGAGAGTTGATGACGCCAAGTACACATGGCCTTGCAAAATCGTATAATGTTCGACTAAACACATGACACACGTTCCTATTTCCTAAAAATTCACGTGATATTCATTTCTACTCGAATCTGATGGATTAATTAATACACTGGAAATTGTGGAGTTGATGAAGCTTGTATCATAGATATGCTCGTCGCACACTTTCGGCTGACTTCGGACAGACAGACTGACACCCCTCTTATTATAGTATAGATAGATTTTTAACATTGAAGTCACGACTAATAGAGCGGCTCAGTTGTAGTTGGCTTCGTTTGGGATAAGATTATTTCATCATCTTAGGGAATAAAATTCTTACACAGGCTGAAAAAACATGAATATTGAGAAGGAATTCTAAAACAAAATGAATTAATCACTTGATCACCATTATCAACGCAAAAAAGTGACAACACACCTAAAATGAAAGCTAAATTCCTTTTCTTAAACCAGTAAGCCAGGCACAAATTTGTAACAAAAAACAACATTAAAACCAAAACTCCAAGAGCGAGTTCTGCCAGGGGACTGTCACATCTTTTAGCTCACAAACAACCCCATCCTGCCTTCAAAGCTGCGATTACCTCGGTAACAGGCTAGGGAAGGTGGCGAGATTTCTGGGGAATTTTGCGACCTCACTCGGGGTAAGATCACAAACACAGTCACTTGGAGTGCTCATTTTTCAGTCTCAGTTGGCGCTTTGAATCCTCCCTCAGGGAACATCAATCCCAAGTTTTGTCTTCTGATGCACGGCAATAAATTCAAGGCAACTAACTTTTTGCGTTTAGTGCACAGATAGCGTTGGTGGGGGGCAGACGCGCACTTTTTGCTGGCTTTTACCTGAACTCATTTGGGTGACAGCGACATGGCTGTTTGTAGTGGATGATGGTACGTAGTCGGTACTGAATGGTGGTACGCAGTCGGTACAGAATGGTGGTACGCAGTCGGTACAGAATGGTGGTACGCAGTCGGTACAGAATGGTGGTACGCAGTCGGTACTGAATGGTGGGACGTAGTCGGTACTGAATGGTGGTACGCAGTCGGTACTGAATGGTGGTGCGCAGTCGGTACTGAATGATGGTACGCAGTCGGTACTGAATGGTGGTACGTAGTCGGTACTGAATGGTGGTACGCAGTCAGTACTGAATGGTGGTACGTAGTCGGTACTGAATGGTGGTACGCAGTCGGTACTGAATGGTGGGACGCAGTCGGTATTGAATGGTGGGACGTAGTCGGTACTGAATGGTGGTACGCAGTCGGTACTGAATGGTGGTACGCAGTCGGTACTGAATGGTGGGACGTAGTCGGTACTGAATGGTGGTACGCAGTCGGTACTGAATGGTGGTACGCAGTCGGTACTGAATGGTGGGACGTAGTCGGTACTGAATGGTGGTACGCAGTCGGTACTGAATGGTGGTACGCAGTCGGTACTGAATGATGGTACGCAGTCGGTACTGAATGGTGGGACGTAGTCGGTACTGAATTTTGGTACGCAGTCGGTACTGAATGGTGGTACGCAGTCGGTACTGAATGATGGTACGCAGTCGGTACTGAATGGTGGGACGTAGTCGGTACTGAATGGTGGTACGCAGTCGGTACTGAATGGTGGTACGCAGTCGGTACTGAATGGTGGTACGCAGTCGGTACTGAATGAGTGTACGCGATCAGTACTGAATGGCGGTACGCAGTCGGTTCTGAATGGCGGTACGCAGTCGGTACTGAATGGTGGTACGCAGTCGGTACTGAATGGTGGTACGCAGTCGGTACTGAATGGTGGTACGCAGTCGGTACTGAATAATGGTACACAATCATTACATGTCTATTGTTTGACGCGAATGCTATGCTACGGGCCCATCACTTCACGTACTGAATAAAATAGTATATAAAAAAATAGACAGTACACAATCAGTACGTGTACGTTGTTCGACATAATTGTTATACATCGTGACCTTCACTTGACGAAATGAAAAAAAATTCAGTGATGTCAGCATAATCTTGTCTGACTCAATATCACTGGAAATCAAAGAAAATTCAGCTCATATCAAGCGAACATTAATAATTATTAATGGAAGTAAAGGCAGAAATATTATAGTTCCAACTACCTACACCGTGCCCCATCTCTGAATTTCTCATGTAATTTCAAAAATAAATCGGCGCGAAGCAGAAGCAAAATTCGTCGGTCTGCAAATGACACTCACAAGCGGACTGTCCTCTTTCATTGATGTGACGCTGCCTTAATGGAAAAAAAGAAATGGTGTGTTTTTTTGAAGAGAAATACATCAGAAGGTGCGAGCTACGGGGGCTAATTCCAATTCCGGAATTCGACCGAGGTTTTTGCCTCGCGGAAGTTAGGAAGTGCAGAGCAGGTGGAATATATCAGACCTTGGCGTATTTTTGACACAGTAAAACCATCGAAGCGTTTCGAGGCTGCACACAGCATTTTGACGTGCTTCTCGACCTGAGGAATATGGATTACTGGTGTGGAATGTTTTGAAAATATAGCCATGTTGAGAAAGGGAATTATTCATTTCAACATCCCAGTTGACAGGGTTTTATCAAAAGTTATTCACCCTTCCAATTATCGATTTCGTTTAAATAATAATGGTATACAAAATTATTTTCAAAAGCTCGTTTCAATCGTATTGTAGTGTTCTCCCTCAGGCTGCTTTACACTCCCGGCAGACTATGTAAATATCTTTAGACTTTGTGGTATCTATGCCCGAAGTGAGTGCCTGAGGTGCAACGAACCCGACAGGATAAGGAATACACAACTGGAATAAAGGCCGTATTATTGAGAAGATCGCCGACAGTATGGCACATGAGGTAAATGATTACAGGCGGTAGTATATAGTGCACAAGGACGATTTGGAGGACCGACGGTTGTCGGTAAGTCGCGTCGTGCGTGCCGTCGAGGTGGCGATGGAGGCAGTGAGGCTACTGCTTGCTGAGCAGCCGTGACTAGTGAATGTCGGGGTCACTGCGCGGAGAGTCGCAGGGAGAAGTCTTGTGTGAGCTGCTGTGAGGAGGCTCGCTGGAAGGCTTGTGTGAGCCGTTGCAGTGACGAGGCTCGCAGGAGGAAGACTTGTGTGAATATCAGGGTTCCTGCGAGTGCACTGAGTGAGCTGTGCAAACTGAACTGCGCATAGCGCGCAGCTCGTTATATAGGGCTGATAGCGGCCTCACTGAAGCGAGCCAGCCCTCTGGTTAGAGGACTCAGGGTGGCGCTTATGAAGCAGTTGAGACTCAGCTAAACGTACATGAGTGCTCAGAGGTGTCGCCTGGATGCTCGGTGCGCGCGGCTTGTAGAGGCTCGGTCCGCCACCCCAGCGCCAGATCTCATCGCTGATTGGTTGTTTGGCCGGATCACTTCGAGGCTGTGAGGTGGCGCTTATGAGCTTGTGTGGTGGTGAGCGCGCACAGCTAGATGGAACCACCACAGTATGTAAAATTTTCTCTAGTATCTTGCATAAATCGTAATCGAGGTGTGTTGAATTATCACGACTGAAATTTCCAATTCATTTTCAGAAAAGGAAAAATACCTAATCCCATTTTCTGCCTCTTCTTCTGCATCAAAATCTTTTGTAAAAAATTAAAGAAAAAACAGTTAAAAATCAAGTAACACAATACAGATTGAAAGTACAACGAATTAAACCTAGATGTTTGCTAATCTCCACATTACTCATAAGGAGCGATTTGATTATAGGAAGGGATTGTCAGTTGTCCTTCCTTCCTAATGGTCTAAATGCTAGCTTAAGTTTGGGGATCTTCTCTCTTTGAATCAAAAAAACATTCTAACTTATTTGTGTACCAACTTTGAATGAAGGCTAAAATAGGACTATATACGCACCTATTTCATTAATTACTTGATCATCATTATCAGCACAAATAAATGGACAACTCACATATAATGATGAGTAAATTCCTCTAGTCAAACCAGTAAACGAGGCAAATTTGTAAAAAAATTGCCATTGCAACTAGAAAAATTATTGGTGATAAATCCTGTCCTCCGCGCCCGTCACTCCCAGCACCGATGCTCCGAGTTAGTCCATGTTCGCCAGAGGGTTTAGCAGTGACCCATCACTGCGGATAGGCTGAGACACGTGTTTGCAATGGGTTGATGTTACCTATTTCTACAACTGCTTAATACAATTGACTTTTAATTTGAATTGAATATTGAACCTCAGTTTAATCCTTTGCTGGAAACGTATTGAGCATGGGCGAAAGGAGATAGACTGAGGCACTTGTTGGAAATGTGTAAGTGGTTGCTATTTTCGAAACTGCTTACTACAATTGACCTTAAATTTGTATAAATATTGCACTTTAGTGATGATTCGTAACGTGTTATGCATGGACGAAAGAGGATAGACTAAGACACGTGTTAGCAATGAGAGGGTGTAACAAATCGCAGCGACGGTAGAGTGCTGCCAGGAGGCACAGCGCAACGACAGTTGGTCGAAACAAAAACGCGGCTTGCAGGCATTTCTTCTTCAAGGTGATTTTTCTTTGTGGATTCTTCAAAGCTATTAAAATTCAAACTCCTTAGGAGCTCCAATGTACAGAAGGCTATTTTAAATTGTTCTATTTTGCTTTATGAATACAGGCGATTTTTAAGAAAATGATACAGATAATTTTGGTCATCAAAATGCTATTTTTATTGTGACATGAGTGATCCCATTATTATTTTTCGTTGATTTCAAGTTCATTGTTGCGCAGGTTGCATCTCATTTTTACCTGCTTCTCTAAAACTACTGAAATAATAAGGAAACAGAATGGATATCTCATACAGGCACTCTCACTCCCTGTAACAGCTTTTCGATACAGAGTACTAAAGGCCACCGTTTAACACAGACTTTTACGAAAAGAAATAGAAAGAAAAGATACTCTTTAACATGAAACTTATATAAAATGAAAAATTAGGAAAGGCCCTTCGTATAATAAGACTAATATAAAAGAAGTAAGAAAAGACACGGCATTACACAAACTGGAGTGAAAAATAAAAATTATTCTTGTAATTGTAACATATTGGTATGAAATTTGACGTTCGATGATAAACTCTGTATGCATATGTAGTCTAGTGAAAGAGGTAAACACTGTACAAAATATTTTTCCATCCTTAACGCCGAGTGATTAATAAAAATCATATTTAATTGAGGGCACTTAACGTGACTGTTATTTCTATCCGTGTCTACTATGGTGCCTGAGCGTGGTTAACGCGTGCAGGCATGTCAGAGTGGCAACAACCCCGGAAGATGCCATTTGACTCTTTTTTCTTCCGATATTCTTCACATTTGACATAGAAAATAGTTCATCCTAAAACACTGTCGTCATGGACACCAAGTGCATCGAACAGCATCACTCGGTCTCGACTGTCACTGAGGGATTTATTTTGAAACATAATTAATTCTTCATCCCAGAAGCCATCTCTTCCCCAACCATTGAACCACTGCGGTGTGTGATTGTAACGCCAATCCGGTGTGCACAAAATGGTGCTTTTCCAAGATAAAATCTTGGGGGGTTTGAACTGTCATTAAATGAGTCGCCCTGTCACGGTTTTTAATTAGCTCTGTAATTAACTGCGAGAAACTTTAAATTGAAATGCTTCTAAATGTTGAACTTTAAAGTGGACGTCAATTACGAGTCTGTAAAAATGAAGTTTCATGGCAAAGTCGTTGAGCAAGGTTTCGGGTATGTCGTAAAGCAGACCTGATCTAACTTTTTTTTACTAGCGCGATGCTCTGCTAGTGTTAGTATAATCAGCATCCCACGAAATGATGCCGGGATCTCTAATTTCAGCTGAAAATAAGTTAAAGGTAAACACTTCAAGTGCACTGCGTGCGCACATGTGCATTAGACACAGTATCTCAAGTCTGAACATGCACGACACGCTCCTGGCAAATAGTGCTTCTGCTTTACGAAGCGCACAGAAATCGCAAGACAAACACTCGTATTCTTCCATTACGCCAGGTGTTGTTTTTTCATTTCACAAAGAACTTCAGGGGCAGGCAGAATACAGACGATGGCTTTCCCAGGGGGCTCGAAATTACGGTTTTAAAGGCTAGGGATCTGAAATCAGTGGAGACACACCGCAACGGTTCTGAATCTGAAGGTCCCTCGATCGTAGGGGCCAGGGAAGAGGCTTCGCTACATCGAATGCATAACAAATAGCTTGAGTTGGTAAGTAAGGCAGCTGCTGCGAAGTGCAGTAGTAAAAGCTGGGGCAATAGATTGTCTGTCAGAGTTTTGACTGCCAATCTTGCAAGACGTATGGGCTGCACGGCCTAGACCAATGCAGTTACGGCGCGAGTTGGGAGCAACAAAGCGGGAAAAACGAGAAAAAAATCAGGTTCAGCCGACGAAATGAAATTGCACGAAGAATACGTGAAATCTGTGGTAAAGGGGTGAAAATTTTGGCAAGGTTCAGAAGACGTTGATGAACATTTTTATGTGCAATTTTTATGTGCTTGGGCTTGTGCTTTTATTTTATATACACCACACAAAAATTAGCTATAAAGCAAAAAATGGGAATTATGTCAATCAAAATCTAGCATTCAAGTTCAGTCACGGCCTTCAACAGAAGACTCATTTTACACGGTACCACAGTTCCCCTGCACCGCTGCTACGTTTAGTCCGACAAGGTCAAAGTTTATGAAAAGTGCAGGTTCAAACACATGCTTTGACCAGTACACTGATATGGGCGGCACAACTTCTGTTGTACTGCGCATTCTGGATCAACGGTGCATGTCAAATTTTACTCGGGCTCGGACTCGAAGTGACTATTAAGTATCCTTGATACCTGTATGCCTCGACGTCGTGTGACCAATAGGTATCTTTGATACTTCTAACTTGCCTCAAAGTGACCAATAGGTATCGTTGATACCTGTAACTTGCTCCGAAGTGACCAATAGGTATTCTTGATAATTGTAGCTTGCCTCAAATGACCAATAGGCATCCTTGATACTTGTAGCTCGCCTCAAAGTGACCAATAGGTATCGTAGATACCTGTAACTTGCCTCGAAGTGACCGATAGGTATCCTTGATACTTTTACCTCTCTTGCAGGTGATTGAAGAGCACCACTTGGGGCGGGATATTCAAACATTTCTAGTCGTCACAGCGGTGCAGCTGGCAGCGTACGTTCTTCAAGTGGACTTGGCTACGATACGAACTGTTGCGCTTAGAAGAACTCAAACCACCAGCTGTTCCTCAACGACGACTGGATTTGTAACAAAATCAATTTAGGAGATCTAACGCTGATACCTACATCATTCCGACGAGGTGAAATTTTTCAGAATCGTTTTAGGAGAAGTTGTTAACTGCATCCTTACGACGACGAGGTACAGTGTTTGAAAATCGCTTTACACAGCTATTCGTAATTTTTATAAACTCCTTCCTGTAGCCACCGGGACCCATTGCACTGTTATCACTCTGAATGACAGCGAGTGCCGACCGAATATTCCCAGTCTTGCACAAATTAGGCAATGATCGCGTGAGATGCTCAAGTGCTGCAAGAGAGCCCTGACCAGCTCATCGCTTATAATGAAGTGTTGAATTAAGACCCGTTTCATGGGAATGGTGTGTGACTTATCCGCCGTATGGGAGAGTAAATCATAATTACGTACATACCATGATCACATACATATCATGATTACATACATCTCATGATCACATGAGAGTATTTCATGATGACATTTTTATATAAGAAATAGGACGATGGAGTTGATGCATGGACGGTTTTGTGTTGAGAAACATGTATGCCAATATGCGGATATTATATTACGTATGCGTACAAATACGCAGCCCTGTCATGCACTTATGGATGATGTGTGTATGTCAGTATGTATGTGTGTGTAAGAAAAAGAGCGATGGAGTAGATATAGAGCGTACGTTCCGAACAAATATTCAAAAGTCAGTCTCAACCGATCAATCGCACTCCAGTTTTCACTTTTCAAACATATTTTAGAGAAAATATTTCTAAATAAGGTGCATTCACACTAGAACATTGCACTGCCTCTGATTTTAGGTACGTGTTTAGGAAGCATTTCCCGATAATTTTATTTTAAAAATTCGCTTATTTAAAGATGGCAGCGCTTCTGCAACGTAGGTGCTGATTTGAGTGATGAAACAAAATGAAAGCAGTTAAATTTTTGCTGGAAGTTACTGCTCGAATTTCCTTCTACGTCGGGCAAAATGCAGCTGTACCAAAACGTCTAATCTAGAGTACAATTTTCACGTTATGCTATCTAACATTCACACCATATAAGGGCTTGTGATATTGAAGCATTCTATTCAAATATCTATGCTACAAAATATAAAGGAGCATCTTGGAAAGCGCTTCACATGCCACAATAGTTGATCCTTTTGAAAACAGCATAAAAAAATCTGGAAAAAAGTTGTCGCATTTACATAACTGAATAACTCTTGCGTCTGCCGTACGTTAAATCTTTACATCTGATTCAAAATACGAATGTTAAGTACGGCAATGCTAAAGACCGTATGGTAATGCTGACGTCAGGGCAATGAACAAATAGCAGCGCTCATATAGCCTTTGACAATACTGCTAGCCTCAAATCTGGTATCACCATTGGCTTAACGACGCGTCGCAATGGTGACGTCATAAAGTTTGTTTGAAATTAAGCCTTTCTATCGGCTATTCGAACAAGAGGAGGTGTATTTTCCCCATAGAAATTACTCTACCTTGTTTTCTCTACCGTGGTGTCAAGAGAAAAGCACAGCACTGAGGACGTGGACATATCAAAAACGATGACCAAGTGAACTAAATCGAACTTTAAAAACGTAATTGTTTAAAATAAAATATGGCTTTTGTATACTTAAAGTAACTCAAAAAAAATTTTTTTTTTTTCAAGCGAAAGATGTAATCGCAGAGGAAGAAGAGGATAACTATGTGGCTTCGTACCTACATGGAGGCTCAGGCGAACCTTTTTAAAACTCCACCCAAGAGACGTAAGTTGTTTGAATGAAGAACAAAAAGTTTCAGTTCCAACGGAATAATGTACTTTGTATATGTGGTCATCATTTCTGATGCATCATTTATGTGAAGTTTTGTCATTCCTCAGTTATTTTCGGTTAATTCTGTTATGTTAATTCAGTTTATGCATTTAATTCTGTTCGAATAAGTGAGTATGCGTGTTAATATTAATTCAGTTTATGCAGTTAATTCTGTTCGAATACGTGTGTATGCGTGTTAATATTAATTCAGTTTATGCAGTTAATTCTGTTCGAATACGTGTGTATGCGTGTTAATAATAATTCAATTTATACATTTAATTCTGTTCGAATACGTGTGTATGCGAGTCCAGGTAGGCCAATTGTTTGATATCCCATAATTTTACGCGTTTGGAAACACGCATCGGAACTACACAATTTCTGGATCCGTGTTTTACGACTTCATTTTCATACTACGCTGAAAAATTAGTTTGCATTCAAAAGTTAACTCAAACTAACTGTCCTTTATTTTCATGAATAACTGCACTACTTTGCTGCTTTTGAAAACCAGAACAATTAAAAAAATATCATTTATCAGTTTCAATTCCACAGTTAATTACCGTTGTGTGTATTCTGCTTTGTCACCGTGGAATACAACATAAACTTTGACAGAACGTATTTTGAAGGCAATTTAAATTTAAATGAAAATATACAATTTTAACAGCAGAATCAACGAAGCAGCTCTGCGCTTGCTCTACGAAAATAAGCAGAGATGCATGGATTCAATAATTTTTAATAACAACTTTCATCACACCCGAACTAATTAGCAGGGATAATGCAACAAAAATATCGGACACTGCAGCGAAGGTCTACATCTTAATACTTTAGTGGTGGAAAGCGAGAAGCTTATTGTATTAGCCAGCTGTGCCTGTTGTTGCGGGGACAATACATTGCTTCCATATTATAGCGACTCGGAATATTTCTGAAGCTCTGATCCCTGAGTTAGTAATTGCGGACGCCGTGGCGATGTAGAGGGTACACGTCCGGTGCTTTGCGAGAATCTCTTTATGATGTGCTTCTGTGTCATGCTTCGGGATGTGGATAACCTGCGCCATGTTTGGTGGATAATTCACCTACTTCATGCTTGGCATGAAACTCATCTTCTTGGTGCAGAGTGAGTAATTCACCCGCTTCATGCTTGACATGGAACTCATCTACTTCGTGCAGAGTGAGTAATTCACCTACTTCATGCTTGGCATGGAACTCATCTACTTCGCGCAGAGTGAGTAATTCACCTACTTCATGCTTGACATGGAACTCATCTACTTCGCGCTGAGTGAGTAATTCACCTACTTCATGCTTGACATGGAACTCATCTACTTTGTGCAGAGTGAGTAATTCACCCACTTCATGCTTGACATGGAACTCATCTACTTTGTGCAGAGTGAGTAATTCACCCACTTCATGCTTGACATGGAACTCATCTACTTTGTGCAGAGTGAGTAATTCACCCACTTCATGCTTGACATGGAACTCATCTACTTTGTGCAGAGTGAGTAATTCACCCACTTCATGCTTGACATGGAACTCATCTACTTTGTGCAGAGTGAGTAATTCACCCACTTCATGCTTGACATGGAACTCATCTACTTTGTGCAGAGTGAGTAATTCACCCACTTCATGCTTGACATGGAACTCATCTACTTTGTGCAGAGTGAGTAATTCACCCACTTCATGCTTGACATGGAACTCATCTACTTCGTGCAGAGTGAAGAATTCGCCTACTTCATACTCGGTGAATAGTTCACCTACTCCGTGCTTAGTGAGAATTTTCTAGCAAAACTCTTTTGGAATTCTTTGTGCGAGTAAATCCAGAACTCATTGTTTTTGTGAGAAGATATTTAGGCACATTTTAGAAATAATTCCATGGATTAGAATTCAATGAATGCCTCTAGTGTTTACCCTAATCATTTTTAACATTTCATTTTCACAATCTTAGCGTTCAAAATATAGAAAAAGGAGACGAAATTGCTTACACCCAAGAAATAATAAATAAGACTGGAAATTATTAGAGTACCCTTGATGTCGTTTTTTTCAGTCATGTGTCCATAACTAAAATGATATATTCACTACCTTCGATTTGATTCGAGAGACAACGCACATCAGACTCCCTCTACTTAAGGCGTACCGAAAGCGAAAAAGTATGAAAATATCACCTAGGCCTAGCCGCGCTACTACAACAAGTAAATTACCATCGCTGGGGACATATTTAGTCAGTAATTGAAAAGGTATTGATTGCATCACGTATTGGTTTATTTTGAACTATCAATGTTCGTTGAAATTGAAGCACACGCAATGCCGTGAACACTCTTTACCAGCCAGCAAAATGATATTGACGGACGTATTTCTCCTTGTATTTGTAAAGCCTTCAAAAAAAGAGAGAGAAATCTCACAATGCTGTGAAAATGAGTATACCCGGTACAAGAGTTAAACATATTACCCGGTAAAATAAGTATACACAGTGAAATCCACTTGGGATTTCAAAGATATCTCTCGGAATAACATACGAGGTGGATTAAACGTTCTGAAGTTGTCTGCCAAGATTGGAAGGTGGTATCTGTATTGGAAAAACAATAGTGATTGCATTTTCCGAAATCCTGTATTTTTTATAACAGAGATGCTGCATCCAATCTTTCTTACTAAATCTTAATCTAATATCACTAATGCAGACTGCGAAAAACGGCGGGTATGCTTATTTTCTCAGCAAGCGCGAATGACGTCCTCAATAATTAATATTATAAATAATGATAATAATATGAATAAATAGTGCTCAGTGAATACTGTGGCTCCAGCTCTGTCACCCAAAATTCTTGGTCGGTATCGACCATATTTATCAAATACTGAGACGCCTAGCGTATTATTTCTTGAATGTAACTTTAGTTAACAAGGTCCCTGGGTCGAAGTAAAAATATTGCTCAAAGCCAGCTCCGGTGAGTCCACTCTGATTGATATGGTTCAGGTTTTTTTTTAATTCATCGCTAAATTCATTGTATATGTGCGGAATAATAAACACACAACGCTGTTGGTTATGACCTTGTATTATTTCCACATTGACAAGCATCGTATAGTTATAAAAATCACTTGATGTAAAGTAACTCTTGACTATTGACGGGCGAACTGAATTACGTAAATTTGAAGGTCATAAAGTGTGTCTTGACAACCCGATAAGTTTTGGCCTTCATGTAAAGTAGGCTCTTGAGTAACGAGAGCGAATTGAATTACGTAAATTTGAAGGTCATAAAGTGTGTCTAGACAACCCAATAAGTTTTGGCCTTCATGTAAAGTAGACTCTTGAGTAACGACAGCGAATTGAATTACGTAAATTTGAAGGTCATAAAGTGTGTTGAGACAACCTGATCAGTTGTGACTACTGAAAGCTTTGAATGGAAGCGAGGAATCCTGCAAAGAATTCTTCAGCAGTCGGGATAATTTGTGCTGCCGGCAAAAGAAATCCAAAAGTTCCCTGGTCCCTGAGCTCGACTGCGTAGGAGTACACGATGCCGAACTGCTCGTATGTGTAGTCCACACTGCCGCCCGACGCTACGTCTGCAGAAAATGAATAATTTTGTTACATATTTGCGTCATTTTCGGACGTGGTTTTGTTTAAATATTCAGAAAATTAAAGTAAATGTACGTCAAGGGTTTTATGGTTTTTCCGGTGGGCTGAATCAGATAGTTGATATGGTAAGATAAGTTTAAGATTCACGATTTTTTTTGCGATATTTTAAGATTTTTTTGAAGTGTAATATTCACACATGCTCAATGGATGGGAAATAATATAACTGAAACGTGCATACTCCAAGTCGAAATGTTATTTTTCCGAAGGGTTTGTCTGTTCATACTCTGTGTGAGATTTCTTTTAGAGTCGAGCGACTAATTTCATGACAGAGCCAATACTCACAAATGACATCAGCAATGTTCCCGTAGGTGTAACTGGTACCGTACACAGCCTCCAGTGCTGCCACTCCGATGGCTGCCACTCTGTCCTGTTGCGAATAAAATGATAAACAATGATTTGAATAATAATACTGAACTTCAATAGCTGCCACTCGGTCCTGTTGCGAATAAAATAAAAATAATCTGAATTACAATATAATAGTGAACTTTAATAGCTGCCACTCAGTCCGACTCTGAATAAAGTGAAAATAATAATAAAAATAGTAATAATATAAATAAAAATGGCAAAATTCAATGGGTACAGCTAAGTCCTATTGTAAATAAAATAATAATAAATGTTGATGAGAATAATAATAATAATAAACTCCGATGCCTGCCACTTGGTTCTGTTGGAAATAAAAATAATTACTAAAACTCTCTTTTCTCTTGCACTAGCAACTAGTTTAATTCAATACGATTTTCGTTCACACTTACACGAGTGCAAGCAGCTGAGCATCAGGCGAGATTTTTCAAACCAAATGTGAGGCTCTGAGATTAAAAAGGTTCACAAATTTATTTGTCTAGAGCAAAATATTATGTAAGCAGCTGAGTAAAATTAAGCGGCCTTTATTATTCTACTAGCGTGCATTTATAAATGTGCACTGGCATGCTGGGTGGATTTTGTGTGAGAGGATATTATAAATATTCCGCGTATATTATTGCTCCACGGCTTGTTACTACGCTCTTGGGTAGGAAATTTTTAAGCTGCACCGCAAATTCAATAATTTCGACAGAATGCGAAGGTTTTTAAAAATATCAGTTTAAACTGCCTTTGAGCTCAGGTTTTTCTGAGTTACTCAGACCTAAAATTCTGGTTTTTATCCGCATGTCAGTTTTTAAAAGCTAAGACCAATTCACGAATTCGTAACTCGCACGAGTTACGAAACTAACTATATTCGCACGATAAGTAAGAGAAGGGGATTAACCTAAACGGATTTGTTGATGATTTTAACTCTCTGACCAATACATTTATGTTATCTAAAACATTGCGAAGGACAACTTAGACATACATACACTGAATCCTTTTTCAAAGACCCACATTCAACGTACTGAGAGACAGTCAGTTTATCGTACGCTAACTTATAACCTTGTGGGATCCTTCTTAATAAGAAACCCAAGATTATCGGTGTAAACAAATCTAAAATCCGTTTTCGACAACAAAATTATACGCTCGACTCCTCCCTTTCACTCTTTCCCTAACACAAAACTCTTTCACTTTTCAACTTCACTGCGATGAGCAGCACAGGCACAGAACCCTCAAGAAACTCTTAAAACTTAACTTCACTCAACCAAAAACTACACTCGGCGTAAAACTTCAGAGCTCAGTTATTTTATTCTGACCATATCGTCGGAGCCGGCAGGCAACTCAGAGGTATAGGGGTACAACATCTAATACATACAGGCTATATACTATCCAATATGACGATGTACATTGCGATGAGCATCGCACGTAAAGAGGACACAAAACTCTTAAAACTTCACGGGATAGAACTTCACTCAGCGTAAAAATTCACAGCTCAATTATTTTGTGCGGACCATTTCGTAGAAGTCGGCAGGGAGGTCAGAGGTATAGGAGCACTCATCCAAGACTGGGAGTACATTGCAATGCGCAAACCACGTAATGAATACAGAAAACTCTCAAAACCTCACTCAACGTAAAGCTTCAGAGCGGAGTTATTGTAAGCTGACCATTTCGTCGGAGTCGGCAGGGAGGTCAGAGGTGTAGCCGTAGGGGTACATCCAGTACTGGGCGTAGGAGTGCAGGGAGTACACAGCCTTCGCACGCGACCCGAGTTCCGCAAGTGTCGCCCGAAGAGCGTCTGATTCTACTTCTGAGAACGCCGATGGTCCTGTTCAAACATACGAGAATGTAAATATATGAACCAAAAAGAATGTTTTTCAGCTAGTAATTCTGAAATTTCAATTGATCTTGCACATTGAATATGGGAAAATGTGAAAGAAAGTTGAATGTTTGACGTGGGATGTTTTTCATGTAGTGTAATTTTGGATTCGTGAGTTGCAATTAGCCAGGTGATTGGACGACGGAGAATGCGTGGGAGCACTATTCTATAAGAAAGATTTGAAAAAATGTCTTCGGTGGTAAGAAATTTTTCTGTACGAGACCAATAGATCGTTTTTTCTTGTAACCTTCCTGGGTTTTGCAATAAATGGAACAAAAAGTACGGAAGCAGACAGTGCACACATCACTTTCTGAAATTGGTCATACAAAGAACCGGTAGAAAATCATTCACTGGAAGATAATATCGACAAAAACTGTAAAAAGATTTCTTTCGACGGGCGAGGCTGTGAGCTAAGTAACGTTTATGATATCCATGCTAAAATAACTGACATGTTAACGGTTCAAACGAAAAACTGCAATGGACAATTGGGTAGTTTTGCCCAGATTTTAAGCAAATATGACCTTATATTTTGTATGTTACTCAGCTTCAGGATACATTGGAACTTCACAGTACCTAAGCTACTCTACCTGACTAAGAAACCTCCACATGGAGCATAATTCCCACACTTACATATGCTTTCAACCTTAATTATTTGACCTCATACGCTGGATGTTACACAGCATCAAGATACATTGGAATTTAAAAGTACTTAATTTACTCTACCAAACGAAGAAACCCCATGAGATATTTTATCAACACTTACATATTTCGACAAGTTTTATTAGCGGTGGCAGCTGTCAAATTAAGTAGATATGTTAGTTTGGAACATTTACGCTAGGTTAGACTTGTTGGTCTGCAAGCATTTTATTAATTAAATTAAATAAGTTAGTTTCACCTAACCTTTACATTAGATTAGATGTCGATAATTTCATTTCCATCGGCGCCAATAACTTCATTCCCATCAACATCTCGGAGAGCACTACCGACAAGCCCCTCACCACCCTTGAAGTAATGTGTAAGTCTGTGCCTATTAATTTTAAGTCGAAACATTCCGCGTCATGTGTGTGTCTGCGTTCTGACATCCAAGCTAATCCTCACACACTTGCATCCTATGCAAAGCCTCGTCTGCCCCTCCTCGCCTCTTTGTTCCATTTATGTATTTTTTTCCGCATAGTCGAACTTCCTACTTGAACCTTCACATTAGCATCGCTTCGATGCAACGTGCGATGCTTTCAACTTTTCGTTAAACGCTCTTTCTTTACTTTCCTACAAGCAACGCTTCGGTGTAGAGTGGTCTACTTTTCAACCCAACACATTTCACGTTAAACTCTCTCAACTCTGCTATAAGCACTTTTCCATCGCATTTCTCTCTAATATTCTTCCCGACTCACCTTGCGTTTAATTCTCTTATCTTTTCCACAAGCCTTTCTTCATTGCATTTCGCTCAACTTTTCTCCCTGACACACCTTGTGTTAAATTCTCTCAACTTCAACATAAGCATCTCTTCCTTGCATTTAGCTCTGCTATTCTTCCTTACTCACCTTGCGTTAAATTCTCCCAACTTTCAGATAAGCACATTGCTATTCTTCCCGACACTCTTGGCGTTAAATTCTTCCAACTTTCAGATAAGCACATTGCCATTCTTCTCGACACTCCTGACGTTAAATTCTCCCAACTTTCAGATAAGCACATTGCCATTCTTCCCGACACCCCTGGCGTTAAATTCTCCCAACTTTCAGATAAGCACATTCCCATTCTTCCCGACACTCCTGGCGTTAAATTCTACCAACTTTCAGATAAGCACATTGCCATTCTTCCCGACACTCCTAGCGTTAAATTCTCCCAACTTTCAGATAAGCACATTGCCATTCTTCCCGACACTCCTAGCGGTTAATTCTCCCAACTTTCAGATAAGCACATTGCCATTCTTCCCGACACTCCTAGCGTTAAATTCTCCCAACTTTCAGATAAGCACATTGCCATTCTTCCCGACACTCCTGGCGTTAAATTCTACCAACTTTCAGATAAGCACATTGCCATTCTTCCCGACACTCCTAGTGTTGAATTCTTCCAACTTTCAGATAAGCATATTACTATTCTTCCCTACACACCTTGTGCAAAATTTTCTTAACTTTCAGGTAAGCAAATTGCTATTCTTCCCGACTTAGTTTGCGTTAAATTCTCTCACTTTTCAGACAAGCAAATTGCATTTCGCTCTACTTTTCCCCCTGACACACACTGCGCGCTCTGACACAAGCACCACCCCGACGCATGGGCTCACCGTGGTAGGTGTCGGCGCAGGCGAGGTCAGAGGAACCTTCCCCACCGAAGTTCGAGTCCCAGTTGCGGTTCACGTCTGCCCCAAAGCACGCTCCGTACGGCACGCGGTTCTTGCGCCACAGCCGCTCCTGGCCACAGGAAACGGATCAATTGAAGGCTTTTTCGCAAGATTAAATAAGTTAGTTTGGAAGCATTTTCATTAGGTTGGATGAGTTTCTTTGGAATCATTTTCATTAGGTTGGATGAGTTACTTTGGAAGCATTTTCATTAGGTTAGATGAGTTAGTTTGGAACCATTTTCATAAGATTAGATACGTTAGTTTGGAAGTATTTTTTTTTACCAGGTATATTGATTTAAAAAAATTTATGCACAAACACAAGAAACACAAACATCACACGCTCACCATCACGATGCCAACACAACCAACAAAAACATCGCACTCACACTACCACGTCAACAACCATCACAAACACGCGAGGCTAGTCACACCACATCCACAACCACCAGAAACACGCGAGGCTAGTCACTACACGTCTACAACCACCACAAACACGCGAGACTAGTCACACCACGTCAACAACCACCACAAACATGTGAGGCTAGTCACACCACGTCTACAACCACCACAAATACTCAAGACACTCACGTCAGACCAGGTGTAGACGTAGCCGTCAGGGTTGGTGACAGGGAGGACGTACAAGTCGTACGTTGAAAGCAGATCCGTGATGTCGCTGTCGACCCCGTACCCTGCGGTGAGCTGGTCGAGCACGTACATGCAGGTCGCGTGCGAGACCCACTCTCTGGCGTGCACTCCGCAGTCCAGCCAGATGACCGGAGCGTCCGCCACCTCGCCGCTCGACACCTGCACCCAGATGGACGTGAATTTGCTGGTTGCAAATGTCCTGGTCGTCCCTTGCAAGGTAGCGTAGTTTTGAAATGATTGTCTCTTGGTAGCGTAGTTTTGAAATGGTTGTCTCTTGGTAGCGTAGTTTTGAAATGATTGTCTCATGTGACCGTTCTTTTAAAATGCTTGTCTCTTGGTTGTGTATGGTAGCGTCCAGCTACCTTACATTGTTGGATGTATGTTTTTTTTGTTGATAGAGGAACGTATGATGGTTTATGTAATGGGACAAATGGTGATCTATGCATTTGAGCGCACGTTTACAACGAGACGTACGGTGGTTTATTTGATAAGAGGATGTATTGTGGCTTGTGTTGATGATGGTACGTACGGCAAGTTTTGGTGGACGTGGGACTACCGGTAATTTGTGTTAACACCGGAGCTTATGAAAAATCATTTTGAACTGAGATTAATGGTTATTTTGTGTCTAAAAGGGTACTCATGGTAATATATGTTTAAAATTGCGTAAGTATAAATACATCGAAAGAGCATCAAATTTTAGTCAGACATTTATAAAACATAGACACGTATGCTCGGAATAGAACTCGTAGTGAAATAGGCATAGCAATTGCATTAGGCTATAATCTATCCCTAGACGATGAGTGGTTTGTTAAGAATCATAAGTATTGAAAAAGAAAAACGGATAATGAGATCGCAACACTTATCTCGATGTGTGGGTCAAGATTATCTAAAATTGATAAAGTTTATAAAACAATTTTATGTTAGATGTCGCCAAACTGCTAATTAAAATTCCTTAGAGAATAATAGTATCAACAATATTTATTTTCCAGTATGAAATTGTTCATTTAAGCATTTATGAAAACATGACAGTGGTTATTTTGCCTCCTGCAAGCGTGATAATGATCATTTTGCCTCCTGCAAGCATGATAATGATCATTTTGCCTCCTGCAAGCGTGATAATGATCATTTTTCCTCCTGCAAGCATGATAATGATCATTTTGCCTCCTGCAAGCATGATAATGATCATTTTGCCTCCTGCAAGCATTATAATGATCATTTTGCCTCCTGCAAGCATGATAATGATCATTTTGCATCCTGCAAGCATGATAATGATCATTTTGCATCCTGCAAGCATGATAATGATCATTTTGCCTTCTGCAAGCATGATAATGATAATTTTGCCTCCTGCAAGCATGATAATGATCATTTTGCCTCCTGCAAGCATGATAATGATAATTTTGCCTCTTGTAAACATGACAATGATCATTTTGCCTCCTGCAAGCATGATAATGATAATTTTGCCTCCTGCAAGCATGATAATGATCATTTTGTATCCTGCAAGCATGATAATGATCATTTTGCCTCCTGCAAGCATGATAGTGATAATTTTGCCTCCTGCAAACATGATAATGATAATTTTGCCTCCTGCAAGCATGATAATGATAATTTTGCCTCCTGCAAGCATGATAATGATCATTTTGCCTCCTGCAAGCATGATAATGATCATTTTGACTCCTGCAAGCATGATAATGATAATTTTGCCTCCTGCAAGCATGATAATGATCATTTTGCCTCCTGCAAGCATGATAATGATCATTTTGCCTCCTGCAAGCATGATAATGATAATTTTGCCTCCTGCAAGCATGATAATGATAATTTTGCCTCCTGCAAGCATGATAATGATCATTTTGCCTCCTGCAAGCATGATAATGATCATTTTGCCTCCTGCAAGAATGATAGTGATAATTTCGCATCCTGCAAGCATGATAATGATCATTTTGCCTCCTGGAAGCATGATAATGATAATTTTGCCTCCTGCAAGCATGATAATGATAGTTTTGCATCCTGCAAGCATGATAATGATCATTTTGCCTCCTGCAAGCATGATAATGATCATTTTGCCCCCTGCAAGCATGATAATGATCATTTTGCCTCCTGCAAGCATGATAATGATAATTTAGCTTCTTGTAAACATGACAATGATCATTTTGCCTCCTGCAAGCATGATAATGATAATTTTGCCTCCTGCAAGCATAATAATGATCATTTTGTATCCTGCAAGCATGATAATGATCATTTTGTATCCTGCAAGCATGATAATGATCATTTTGCCTCCTGCAAGCATGATAATGATCATTTTGCCTTCTGCAAGCATGATAATGATCATTTTGCCTCCTGCAAGCATGATAATGATCATTTTGCTTCCTGCAAGCATGATAATGATTATTTTGCCTCCTGCAAGCGTGATAATGATAAGTTTGCCTCTTGTAAACATGATAATGACTATTTGACCGGATGATATGCATGAGATTTTAGTGGAAGAAGTGGCAGAAACTGACGACACTTTACTGATTACCTGCCTATACAATTGGGTAAGGTAATTTTTGTGGAAAAAGACATTAATATTACTACTAACATATCAATGGTGCGTGTGAAAGCTTGGTGTTGAAGAATATGAGTGATAAGGAATCTCGGTTTATTTATGTAATATTACGCCCAAGAAATTGCTGAAGTGCATCAGCCCTTAGATTTTTTCCGCAAAAAAAAGAATAAAACACAATTAAAATGACAACTCAGAAATTTGAATCTCCTGAAAACGAAAAATATGTGTTGGTTTTTTATGCAAAAGTTGGATGAGAAAATATGAACACCTGAAGACTTTTACATTCAGTACGATTCAAAAAGACGAAAATATTTTATTCAACCTTAGAGTTTGATGAAAAAGAAAATTTTGAATAGGAAATGTTAGCATAAAATCAAGAAAAAATCCTGAGACTTTCTCTTGGGTGGAAATTGCTTTATATACGAATAAATATTTTTTATTTATGCACCTCGAGATCCCGGTCAAAAACGCGCGTCCGCTTGAAAGATACAAAATTGTTATCATCAAATAACTATAAATTGAGCATAAAATGAGCCACAAGGTTAAATATTAATTTCTCATTTGGTTCATCTAACAATGATTTGGATCATTTGATCAAACTCGTAGGTTTACACGCTCGTTGAGGCATCACACTTAAATAATTAAATTGGTTATTCGAAATACCTACCCACTCGTAGCCTCAAGAGTGCTACATTCAGACTGTGAGCCTCACTTCGGTCGCATCATCAAGGCATTGCTCAACTCAATGGGAAGCGACGTGTTGATTAGATTTATAATTATATTATATTCATTTGATTTTTCATTAGATTAAATTTATTTGATTTTTCATTAGCTTTAATTCATTTGATTTTTCATAAGATTATATTTATTTGATTTTTCTTCAGGTTAGATTTATTAGCTTTATCATTAGATCACATTTATTAGATTTATCATTATATTATATTTCTTCGATTTTTCAGTAGATTATATTAATTCACTTTTTCTTTAGATTAAATTTATGAGATTTTTCATTAAATTAGATTGATTTGATTTTTAACATTGGGTTAGATTTCTTTGATTGATTATTAGATTGCATTTCTTTGATTTGTCGGTGGATTAAATTTATCAGAGTTATCATTACTTTAGATTTATCAGATTTATCATTAGATTCATCGTATATTTGGTTTCATCAAAGAATTCCTGGTAATTAGTGAAAACGTCCAGTGCTTCATTAAATTTATTTTAGCTTTCTAGCGCTGCATATATTTCTAAACTTCGTTTTAGGAAGCAAATAGAACAACTTGAAACTCTATTGAATTTAAATGCTGTATCACCATCTGTAGTTCCGATGACCGACTCACGATAAAAATATTCGAGAAACTTTTAAAAGAATGGAAAGAGTACCTCGAAAGACTGTTTTCTTCTTGTTGAACTTCCTTGCGGAGATAAAGCGAATTTCATTCTAATTTAATAGTGCCGGTGCTCTGCTCTCAATAAAAAATAAACCTATTTTGAGCGAACAATGTACGGACAAATAAGATAATTTCTTTGCTCTGCAGAAAGGTTTTATGACCTCCTATCTCGAGTGGATCTTTTAATTTATTCACTGAAATTCGAAAACACAGATCCAATTAACTCTAAAGTTTCATTCGTTGCACGAACGCTTTGTTCGGTAACGTCTTCAGCTCGGCCAGAGTGGGCTTTCCCTCCGTTCTTGTCAATTTGAACTTCTCTCGTAAGAGACGTGAAGGAATTTGCTTAAATGCTTCGGCGACTTTTGCCAAGGACTTGTCTGTGTAGCCTTTGGAGACTACCAATTGAATCTTTACACTCGAACTCAGCCCGTTGCTTGGACGCATGGAATGTTGGCGGTTCCGGGGAATGTTGTTGGTTCCAGGATAGCATTATTGCCGACTGGACTGCTCCAGACGAGACAGACAAAAACGAGGGAGCGAAGCCATGTAACGTGCCTCGCGTCATGGAAAATCCTTTTATGTTTTGCCAACGTAGCTGAAGCGATTGTCTTTGGAATATCCAAGGCAAATGGAAGAGCTCGAATGTTAATTTTTTAAGGCAAGGGGATGGTGTTCTGAGAAATACTTCACGCAAACACATCGGAACACGACGTCAGGGTTAATTATTTTGCGCGAAGTTCTTACAAAAAAAAAGCAAAAATGAGTTTCCGCGAAGAGCTTCCATGAAATCGAATAAATGACGCTAGATTAGTTGCAAAGAATCAATGCGTAGCCACTGACCTCGACAGTTTCTTTAATGTTCCTACAAGATAAATTCAACTTTAAAACTCTAGATGATGTCACGGTTGAGTCAGAACACCCAGTAATGAGTGGCATAGGGAACATCTACGTCTCTCATCACGGAAAGAGGAAAGCACAAAATGTTTTAAGGAGAATGAACATATTTGTGTGATGATAGAAGGCGTATCCTAAACGTAGATGGAATGCCATGCCAAATGTAGATGGAACGCCATACCAAACGTAGATGGAATGCCATACCAAATGTAGATGGAATGCCATGCCAAACGTAGATGGAATGCCATACCAAATGTAGATGGAATGCCATGCCAAATGTAGGTGGAATGTCATGCCAAATGTAGATGGAATGCCATGCCAAATGTAGATGGAATGCCATGCCAAACGTAGATGGAATGCCATGCCAAATGTAGGTGGAATGCCATGCCAAACGTAGATGGAATGCCATACCAAATGTAGGTGGAATGCCATGCCAAACGTAGATGGAATGCCATGCCAAACGTAGATGAAATGCCATGCCAAATGTAGGTGGAATGCCATGCCAAATGTAGATGGAATGCCATGCCAAATGTAGATGGAATGCCATGCCAAATGTAGGTGAAATGCCATACCAAACGTAGATGGAATGCAATGCCAAACGTAGATGGAATGCAATGCCAAACGTAGATGGAATGCAATGTAGTCTGTTAGTCATGAAGGAAAATAGATCGGAAAGGACTTATGCACGTTCAAGATTTTCCGATTTTCTTTGGATTGCTGCGAATTTGCTTGTTATAAGTTCAGTAAAACTTTAGTTTATTGTAAAAAGTTTTAATTAGATGAATTAAAAAAGGTTCTTCATCTCTACAAGTCATGAAGTTCGGCCCTCAAGAAGGTTTTAAGAAAATGATATTATTATTCGTGAATAAAGTTTGTGTGTCTCATATTGTGAATTTGATTTTTAAATCCCTCCTAACTATTTCAAATGAACGAAGTGATTACCGCTACCCTTGGTCAGGCCGGTGCAGATTTCAGACATTTGGATTGAACGTTCAATTTTGGCTAACTTTATCGTTCATCTCTGGCTAAGAGTAAGAAACACCGGGCCTACAGTGTGGAATCTTTAACCACTAATCTTTCATATATAAGGCGAGCTTCATTAATTACTAAGCCAAAGTGACAGTAAACCTAATGAATTCACGCTATTGAGGGTCCCAAACAAGCCCTCACCAAAACCTTCAGATTTTCATGATACTATTGGTCACAAGCAAAACCTCACCACAACCCTCAAAGTTTCTCACTTCGGTTGTTCATCAGCAAAATCTCTATTAAACTCTCAGAATTTTACTCCTCTATTCAGCCACATGCAAATCCTCAACACAACCCTTAGGATTTTGCGGTTCTGTTCAGCCACAAGCAAATCCTCAACACAACCCTTAGGATTTTACGGCTCTGTTCAGCCACAAGCAAATCCTCAACACAACCCTTAGGATTTTACGGCTCTGTTCAGCCACAAGCAAATCCTCACCACAACCCTTAGGATTTTACGGCTCTGTTCAGCCACAAGCAAATCCTCACCTCAGCCCTTAGGATTTTACCCCGCTGTTGAGTCACAAGCAAATCCTCACCACAACCCTTAGGATTTTACGGCTCTGTTCAGCCACAAGCAAAACCTCACCACAACCCTCAAACTTTCATTCGTCTGAGGGTCACGAAAACGTCCCGGCCATAACCCTCGAAGTTCAGCCCTCCCAAGGGTTACAGAGGAGTAACTCACCTGGACTACCCTCAGAGTGCGACCCTCGTAAGTGGTGCCGATCTCGAAGCTGGACACGAGATCAGGGAAGTCGGCCTCGAGTTGATCTAGTTCTCCCATGAGCTGCGAGGGGAAAGTCGCGTCGGTTACCTCGAATGCGTTAGAAAAATGTTCAAAAATATTGAATATTAAAAAGATTGAATTTAAATTTTCGGCCTAGAGATTGAGAGTACCGCGAAATTGATGCTCACGGATGTAATCAATGACATTTTGAATGCAGTCATACTGAATTGAAAAACTGTTTTAAAAACATTGTTAAGCGAAAACATCGAGATATGTCCTGCTCAGTCCTCATTTGCTCTTAAATCAACACAAGTTCTATGGCTTCTTTAGCCTCGAACTATAAAATTACTCTACAGTACAATCATATAGAGTTACAGTACTGTAATTACAAGTTTAAGTTCCGCTATTACAAGTTTCAGTATCGCCAGTACAAATTACAGTACCGCCAGTACATGTTACAGTACCGCCAGTACAAGTTACAGTACCGCCAGTACAAGTTACAGTACCGCCATTACAAGTTACAGTAGTGCCAGTACAAATTACAGTATCACCACCACAAGTTACAGCACCGCCACCACAAGTTACAGTACCGCCACCACAAGTTACAGTACCGTATCAAAATCCCTGTACGTGGTAGAGTCGATCTTAGGCGATTTAGGTGGGCTGAGCGCCGCTCGCTGCTCCTCTATCAGCCTGCAAGGGAACAAAAATTTTGATTACAGAAGTACATGTTATTCAACCTGATGAATTATTCGTAATTTCATGTTTAATCAGCCAACCCCACTTGTTGTATGACGGCATTATTATCCTTACGTAGAGCGCAGCGTATTCCAAATTAATACAAATTATAAAATATGCTGCATAAAATTCTCCGTATTTCACACCACATCAGAGAGCATAAAATAAAACAAGCGATTGAGACAGGTGGTAAAATGTGTTCCTCAAAAGTTCCGTATTTCATGCCGCAACAGAGAGAATAAAACGTCAAAGCTCAGTATTTCCCACCACAGCAGAATGGGTGAAACGCAAAAAGTCCGTATTTCACACTGCAACAGAGAGCATAAAACACGAAAGCACCGTATTTCATACCACAACAGAATAAAACATAAAAGTTTCCTATTTCACATCACAAAAGAAAGCACACAGTACAAAAACCCCATATTGCACCACAACAGGAAGCATACAGTACAAAAACCCCGTATTGCACCACAACAGAAAGCATACAGTACAAAAACCCCGTATTACATCACAACAGAAAGCAAACAATATAAAAACCCCGTATTACATCACAACACCAAGCACACAGTACAAAAACCCCGTATTACATTACAACAAAAAGCATACAATACAAAAACCCCGTATTACATCCCAACAGAAAGCATACAGTACAAAAACCCCGTATTACACCCCAACAGAAAGCATACAGTACAAAAACCCTGTATTTCACACCACAACAGAAAGCATGGAACAAAAAAAAACGTATTACACACCACAACAGAAAGCATACAGTACAAAAACCCCGTATTACACACCACAACAAAAAGCATACAATACAAAAACCCCGTATTACACCACAACGGAAAGCATACAATACAAAAACCCCGTATTTCACAGCACAACAGAAAGCATACAATACAAAAACCCCATATTTCCCACCGCAACAGAAAGCATGCAGCACAAATGCTCCGTATTTCACACCACAGAAGCTCTGTATTTGACACCACAACAGAAAGCATATAACACAAAAACCCCGTATTTCACACCACAACAGAGAGCCCAAAACACAACAGCCCCGCATTTGCCACCAAAACAAAGAGCACAAAACGGACGACGCCTCACTTCTCCACGTCGTGTATCATGACGGAGACGCTGGAGGCAGCGCTGGCGAGGAGCCGCATGAGCTGCGGCTGCTGCTGGGGCACCATCACGTCGAGGTGGCCGGGGCCGCTGGCCCACACGTCCAGCTGGTGCTGCTCCACCGCCTGCTGCAGCTGCTGCCGTGTTGCGGCGTCGTGGTGCAGCCGCAGCACGCTGTGGCTGTGGCGGAGCGGGGTGTGAGAGTGTTGCGGGGTGTGAGGGTGTGGCGGGGTGTGAGGGTGTGGTGGGGTGTCGGGGTGTGGCAGAGCGGGGTGTGAGGGTGTGGCATAGTGGGATGTGAGGGTGGCAGAGCGGGGTGTGAGGGTGTGGCAGAGCGGGGTGTGTGAAAGGCAGAACTTTGTGAGGTTTTGGGGTGTCTTCTGGGTGTGTGCATGGGAGGTTAGGTGATTGTTACAGGTGGGTTTATTCATGGGAGTGGATAAGGAATTAAGAAAGGTTTTGGGTGGGATCTCTTTCACGTACCAATGAATGTGGGATTAAGAGAGGAATTGCGATGGGTTAAATATGGGAATAAGGGAGGGATTGTGATGGGGTAAACATGAGATTAAGTGGAGGATTAAAAGAGAAATTGTGATGGGTTAACTATGGGATTAAGGGAGGGATTGTGATGGGGAAAACATGAGATTAAATGGAGGATTAAAAGAGAAATTGTGATGGGTTAACTATTGGATTATAGGAGGGATTGTGATGGGGTAATATTGGATTAAGTGAAAGATTAAGAGAGGAATTGTGATGGGTTAAATGTGGGATTTAGTGAAGGATTAAGAGGAGGATTAAGAAAGGGATTGTGATAGGTTGAATGTGGTATTAAGTAGAGGATTAAGAGGGGGATAGTGATGGGTTTAATGCGGGATTAAGCGCAGGATTAAGGGAGGGATTATGATGGGTTATGTATGAGATCAAGTGGAGGATTGAGAGAGATATTTGGTTTGGGGTTAAATACGCAACTATGTGTGATGTTGCATGCAGAACACTAATAACACTAAATGTGAGGTTAAGGAGGGATTTAGGGCGGGATTGATAAAGACATTGGCATGACATGCGCAGGGTTAAAGTTAGTCATTGGTCTGACATTACACCTTGAATTAACTACATGATTAACGAGACCCTGACTAGTTTTTATTTTGCGAGGCCGTGCAAAATTCTTTACTTATCTAGTTTTCCAAATTTTTATTCATCAAAGAAACCAGTTCACCTTTCGTTGTGGTTTACGTACATCATCTGTTTTAGCTTATTTGTGTTGACTATAACTGATAAGTGAAAGTCATTTACATCAGACGTACTACTTTAATTCTGTTCATAAGAGTTGATAAAATTTTTTTATCAACAATAGAGGTACTTCTTTATTTCTGTCAGTATTAATTGACTAGAAAACGCAATGACGTAACGTAATTTCTATCATGTTGAATATTTTATTCTTGTTTATGGTAATTATAGAAATAAATGTGATTTATGCCATCTACATTTCCAACTGACGAAGCAAGAACATGCCAGCTATTCCCTTATTTACCAGACCACGGGAGAAAACAACATTTCTAGAAGTACAGCACCACTGAAGAGCACATCGACAACAGTTCCCAGCTCATTTAAACATTACAATTGTCAAAATATTACACTAATACGCTTTTTCTGCAGAGCATCCCGCAGCTGCTAGCATGCAACATTAAGAAGCAGGAGTCGCACTTGCGGGCAAAAATGGAAAGGTTATCTCCAGAATATAATTAAAGAAATGCTCTAGAAATTCTGCTGCGGCTTTTAAGACAACGCTTATGCATTGCAAGGATCTTCGTTTTATGCTCGGGACAGTTATGCAAATCAGAGAAGCCCTCTGGACAGAATATTTAGCTATGCAATGTGTTCACGCTCGCTAAACCGGTTTGTGTGCAGCGCAGAGTTTGTTTACACGCTCCATGGGAACTGTTCACACGCCAAGTAAATATTGTTAACACGCCTCGCATATGCTGTTCACACGCTGCACACCTACTGTTCACACGCTGTACACATACTGTTCACACGCTGCACACACTGTTCTTGCTGCACAAATACTGCTCACACTTTGCACACATACTTCTCACACGCTGCACACATACTGTTCACACGCTGCACACATACTGTTCACACGCTGCACACATACTGTCACACGCTGTACACATACTGCTCACACTTTGCACACATACTGTTTACACGCTGCACACATACTGTTCACACGCTGCACACATACTGTTCACACGCTGCACACATACTGTTCACACGCTGCACACACACTGTTCACACGCTGCACACATACTGTTCACACGATGCACACATACTGTTCACACGCTGCACACATACTGTTCACACGCTGCACACATACTGTTCACACGCTGCACACATACTGTTCACACGCTGCACACATACTGTTCACACGCTGCACACATACTGTTCACACGCTGCACACAAACTGTTCACACGTCACACTAAACAACAACTCTTTCGAGGCTCAAAATTAGTACCGAATAGTGGGTGATTACTGTTATTGTGTGCATAGTTTTAGCCCTATCAACAATGAGGCGATCCAAAGGGAGGAAGGATGAAAGCTCTGTCTAGTTCGGAGTTACGGAAATTCAGAATATATGCACAAAGTGTGTTGCCGCTCAAGATCTCGCGCGCATGAAAACCGGAAGTTGAAAAATAAAGTTAAGAAAAAGTTGAAGAAGGAAGTCAAAGATGCTGATAAAAAGGACAGCAGAGAACTGATAAAATCGGGTCTTTCACGAAACGAAAAAACTCCTCTGTTCTAAGAAGAAGAAGGCCTACCTAAGTCTCAGCTCGGGGCCTTATATTTTTCTTACGGAAGTGCTAATTCCCATACATACAACAGTTGTGTCCCCTGAGGGAGCAGGGCAAACACAAGCGCTTGTGTTCTGTCGCACTTGAAAACTCTTTGGACTGCACACAAAACGCTTTGGAATGAATGCAAAGACAATTTGGCGTGCCCTTTTTGTGTTTTTTCTCACAAAGCTCACAAAAACGCTTTGGAATGTGCACAAAACCGCTTTGGAATGTGCACAAAACCGCTTTGGAATGTGCACAAAACCGCTTTGGAATGTGCACAAAACCGCTTCGGAATGCACAGAAACGTTTTGGAATGCATACAAAACGCTTTGGAATGCACACAAAACGCTTTGGAATGCACACAAAACACTTTGGAATGCACAGAATTGCTTTGGAATGCACACAAAACGCTTTGGAATGCACACAAAAACGCTTTACAATGCACACAAAACGCTGTAGAATGTGCACAAATCGCTTTAGAATGCACACAAAAATCGCTTTGCAATGTTCACAGAAGCATTTTGCAATGTCTACACAAGCTCTTTACAATGCACGCTAACGTGCGTTTTAATATTTAAAGCATCTGCTACAAAAAGGAAGACTTTAATCTCACCTCTGGTGCTCGCCAGAGCCTGGAACAGCGAACGCCGCGGCGGCCGTAATGAAGAGAAGGAGCGGCATCGCGTACGCCATTTTCAGCGCCACCATGTTGCCTTATTTGACTAGAAATGCGCCACTTAAACCGTAACTGCCCACTCAGCCGAGTCTGCAAGAGAAATTGTCACCGAAAAAGAGACTCGAGGGACTGCAAGAAATCAACATAATTTGAGCATTACGCTGTAGTTCAATTGCGCGCTTGGAAACTTGCGCAGGGCACCTCTTCAGATATTCAAAGTGCGGTTTTCAACCTTGCTGTTTACGTTTTGTGTTTTATTTTGGACGTGTTTGTTTCAGTTTTTAAGCGGAGTATGTAATGTATTAAAAATGAGAGACAGGCGAAGCAATATGTGGTTTTTTTACACGTGCACTGCTTCCGATGGTTACTAGAATTTCCTTGCGGGCTAGGGATTATTTCTCATAAGTTAGGAGCGCTTTACGCTAGGTACGAGGATTTTTCCCTAAGCCCAGAGGTATTTTTACCCAGATCGAGGGGCTTCATGTTCAGGAGGATGTAATTTCCTTAGATCAAAGGGATTCTCCCCCATGCCTTCGAGATTTCCGCCACGCCATAAAGGTTCTATCTGAGTCATGAATGGCGGTTTCACCTTAGGTTATCGAAGCCGCCGACTAAGCCAGTACAGTTTCCCGCCAGTTCAAGAAAATCACAGACTTTACTGGCAAAGTTCATAGAGAAAATGATACTTCTCACATTCTCAGCGTGACCCTATAATGCCCACAATAAAGACTAATGTCAATATAAAGTAACAAAATATAGGTATACAATTACAAAGACTCAAATTCAGCTCCATGCAAATCCTTTTCCGTAAATTACGGCTTCGAAACGTGTCTTGTAGAGAGAGTACCTGCGGAGCTCCTCGCACATTTCCGAGGGCAGAAAAGAACTACCTGACTCAACGTCAATAAATCCCTCGTAATTTTAGCCTCCAGTTACACGGCTGTCCTTGAAAAGGAGCTATGCAAACCAAATGCAGTAAAGCCTTTGAATAAGAGACAATTCAAGTCGTAATCTCTTAAACTAAAGACACTCCCTGAAAAAGGGTTTACATGGAAGGTGTATCTATTACTGAGGGCCGCCAAGCTGAGGGCCTTTGATGTTAGCTGAGAGTGCAAAACCTCAGCTAAGTGCATTAAATCGAACACCTAACGAAAAATTCGAAGAGCTGGTCAATTGGTGCAACCAAACATCACCTGCAGCTGTGACCAAGTCCATTGCTTCTCCTCAAGACACGTAACGAAGCTGTAATTTGCGTGGAACTATTTGTAAGCAACTGAAATTGAGTCTGTGTAGTTGTATGGCTATGTTTATTGTTATTTTATGTTGATATCAGTCTTTGTAGTGGGTGACCTCTTCTGTTAATTCACTCTTTGTGATTGAGGGATGTACTCGACATATGCCCCAACTTCGACATTTGCTGTCGACTTGAAATGTTTAAGGCAACGCTTCTGAAGAAAATAAATGGTAAAATAATTTGGTTGGGGACCACACATAGATAGTTGGCAACATGATAGCCGATTTATTTTCTTTCTGTGCACAAAAACAGCATCAGGACAATTCAACATAGATCATTTCGAATTTAAAAGTGCCTCTGCTTGGGCGTTGTAATTCGACGGTGTCTTCTTCACACTAAATCTCAAATCGTTTTAGCTCTGCCTTACTAGTCAGACTTCACCTGAAAACCAGTGAATGAGACACTGAAGATCCAAAGCGTAGTTCCCAATCAGTGTGAGTGAAACTTTAAACATAAAAAGAGTATTTTTGAGTGGAAATTTGTAAAAGCTTAGTTTTCAATCAGTGTAGTTGAAAATAAATACAAAGAAAGAGTATTTTTGAGTTACAATTTTCCAAAACTTAGTTATCAATCAGTATACCGAGACTGAACACATAGAAAGAGTATTTTTGAGTTATCATAGCATTTTTCTTGCAAGTGTGACTACAGATACGTCGCATGTCGAATGAATACTACGTATGAATGTGTGTAGAGACATGTGTACCATTATATTAAAATCCCATGCATGAATCCGAGTAGAAATGAAAAGATACTTCGTTGTATTATAAAACCTTTTACAAATACCTGTAGAGACACATGCGCGGCTAGAGCGGAGTACTACTCACGAATTCATGAAATGATACACCGTTATAACGGAGTACTAAATACGAATGAGTTAAAAGATACCACACCGTTATATCGGAATACTACACACGAATGTATGACAAGATACACTGTTATAGCAGAGTACTACTCAAGAATACATGAAGAGATATATTTTTATAGCGGAGTTCTACTCACGAATACATGAAAAGATGCACCGTTATAGTGGAGTACTACTCACGAATACGTCTAGAGATACACCGTTGAAAAGGAGTATCACAAACGAATACATGAAAAGATACACCGTGTTAGCGGAGTTCTACTCACGAATACATGAAAAGATGCACCGTTATAGCGGAGTACTACTCACGAATACGTCTAGAGATACACCGTTGAAAAGGAGTATCACAAACGAATACATGAAAAGATACACCGTGTTAGCGGAGTTCTACTCACGAATACATGAAAAGATGCACCGTTATAGTGGAGTACTACTCACGAATACGTCTAGAGATACACCGTTGAAGAGGAGTATCACAAACGAATACATGAAAAGATACACCGTGTTAGCGGAGTTCTACTCACGAATACATGAAAAGATGCACCGTTATAGCGGAGTACTACTCACGAATACGTCTAGAGATACACCGTTGAAAAGGAGTATCACAAACGAATACATGAAAAGATACACCGTGTTAGCGGAGTTCTACTCACGAATACATGAAAAGATGCACCGTTATAGTGGAGTACTACTCACGAATACGTCTAGAGATACACCGTTGAAGAGGAGTATCACAAACGAATACATGAAAAGATACACCGTGTTAGCGGAGTTCTACTCACGAATACATGAAAAGATGCACCGTTATAGCGGAGTACTACTCACGAATACGTCTAGAGATACACCGTTGAAGAGGAGTATCACAAACGAATACATGAAAAGATACACCGTGTTAGCGGAGTTCTACTCACGAATACATGAAAAGATGCACCGTTATAGTGGAGTACTACTCACGAATACGTCTAGAGATACACCGTTGAAGAGGAGTATCACAAACGAATATTTAAAAAGAAACACACTAAAACAGTTGAAGTCTTAAAATAAAACTCTAGAGCTGCGTAAGAATACAGAGCTACTTAGCAAGAACATAACTAGGGACCGCTACAGTTATATGCAGCTGAGTTACATGTACTGTACGTGTGAACTGCCACGTGTGCCGGCTGCACGTCTCTCCCACACGATAACACATGACGAGACAGGCTGTGGAAAACCCAAGGTCACGTGGATATTTTTGTAAGATGACTTTTTGGGTACCTATAGTTGTACTTGCTTACTTTTCACCCTAACGAAGGTGCCCTGGTTGCTATGAGGTGAGGTGATTAACACTTTGACTGCGACGTGAGCCACCGGTGGTACACGGAGGGAGTTTTCATAATGCTGCTGACTGACCAGTAGCCACAAACTCAATTTTCATAAATACTCATTCAAAACGAAATGAAGGCACGATCTAGTTAATGTTTTTTTTGCAACATTACTTACTGCATTGATTTTATATTTGAGTTGAATACTAATCTTTAATTTTACAAGCCGCAGTTAAAGTGGTAAAGAAAAACAGCAATTTCTCAGAAATATCAATCAGGTGTAAAATGTACTTTTTACGAGCATAAATAGAAACATAAATGTACTCATTTTAAAGTATATTTTTCATTGAAGAGCCCATCTCTGATATAACATTTCTCAGCTGTTGGTTTCACTATCAACACCTCTTTATTTTATTATCATCACTTAAACTGTACGCAAACTTACAGTTTAAGTGATGATAATAAATTAATAGTAACGATAAATAAAATTGTCACGGAGTTATCATGTGTTATCCCTCAATGATTTTAATTGAATAACTGCGATCAGTAATTTACTGATGCGTTGTCTAGAGTTGTGAAGCGTGTCTAAGAATGTGCTGACTGTAGTCCTAGACGCTTCAGATCCCACCTAAGATATAAAATTATACTTCTTAGTAATCTTCCCTCTCGTTCACAACACTTCTACCATACAACACTTGATTCCATCACGTGTCCACGCGTGTGCTTCAATCAGACAGCAAGTACTACGTTTTGTTAGACACGAATGCATGAAAAAATACCTCGTTATAGCGGAGTACTACGCGCGAATGCGTGTAAAGATACCCCGTTATAGCGGAGTACTACGCACGAATGCGTGTAAAGATACCCCACTATACAGCAGAGTACTACGCGCGAATGCGTGTAAAGATACATCGTTATGGCGGAGTACTAGACACGAAGGCATAGAAAGATACATCGTTATGGCGGAGTACTAGACACGAAGGCATAAAAAGATACATCGTTATGGCGGAGTACTAGACACGAAGGCATAGAAAGATACATCGTTATGGCGGAGTACTAGACACGAAGGCATAAAAAGATACCCCGCTATAGTGGAGATCTACAAATGAACACTCGTAAAGAGACCAAGCTGTGAGGTGACACTGCTACTCTAGGTCAGGATGTAAGGCAAAACGTCGACTTCCTGTTAGGTTTACGCAGTCAAATCTAGATTCTGCTGTCAGGCAGCCTCTTCATTGTTTAATTGTCAACTTTGCTCCTTTTTAATAACTCAAATCAGTTACGAATTCCCCTCCTTTCAACAAGAGTGACAAGAACCGTAGAACCTTGACTGGCGTCTTGTTCTGAACCTTGGACCTGAAGGTGGATGTATCAGAAAAACAATCAACGACATCCGGAGAAATGGAACCCTTGCTGCTATCCTAATTGCATGCGTTAGTGCTTAAATAACATCTTATTCACGCGTTTCTAAAAGCTTAGCTTTGATGTCAACTCAATGTCATTTTCATAAATGAGCCAAAACAGACTCGTTTTATTGTACCCCAAATGTGCCGAACTTCCCTTTTTCCATTTATACGTTATTTTTCATTATTATGGCCTTATTTCTCCTCTGTCTTAATTTTAAACATTAGAGCGTTTACAAATGAGGGATTTTCATCGGCGTTTAGTGTTTCAGGAAATATTTTGCAGCAGGTAATGTTCTGGCAGATAATTCACCTGCAGCTTAATCCTGGCAGCCCAGTTTAACTTTTTTGCAGCCTGCATGCATGTTTTTCGCCGCCTTGGTAATTAAACCGCTTGGGCGGCGAAAAACATGCATGCTCCGGCGAAAAAGTTAGACTGGAAGTTATGTCCTGCAAATGTGCACCGTAGTTACTTTAAGCAACTGTAAGTGACGCTACCGCTGTTTCTGTGCAGGTATAAATACTGAAAAATTTACTGCTTTGCAGATGTAACTGCAGGTGAAAACATTATAAAGTGCAGGTGTATTATTATATTACACTTGCATCTGTTTTGCAGATGTACGTGCAAGTGTATTATTATTCTGTTTCTCCGCAGGTGTAAATATTATAAAATTTACTGTTTTGCAAACGTACGTGCAAGTGTTGCAGCAGAAGCGTACAGTACGTGCAGGTGCACAGCAACTGACAACCGCTCATCTACGAGCAGAAATATCTGTTTATCTCGTGCGAGTTGTCACGTGGTCCGTGATAGGCCGGCGTGGTCGTTCCTTTAGCTCGGCCAATCAATACAATCAAAGTTCATAACGTTATAAATACATGAAACTTGCATAGAAGGCTTTTGAAACGAAACTTTGCCTGATCCCAGAAGACAACGCGAGTGAACCTTCCATCAAGCTGAAAAAGAGTCCTTTGGTATTGAATACATTCTATGTCAGTTCCTCTTTGTAATAGGCACGAACAGGATTTGCAAACCATGATCTTATTGTGTTATGTACATAAATAAGTGTTAGATTCTACAATTCACGAGTATTTTGGGCTTCTAGTGTTGTATGTCTGGCGTAAAAATTACTAGGAAAACTTATACTTCTAATTACATCTTCCGGGTTAGGCTCCCGTGCTGTACGTAGATGCAGCAGTGAGCGATCTTGCTTGAAGCTGGAATTCACGACTGCATGCACTGTATTCAGTATCCTGCAGTTACTCATGTGTGTACACCATACCAAAAATATATTACTTACAGAGCAAAAAAATCTACAGAGGAAATTTTACCATAGATTTCGTTAGTGTTTTGGCCATTGGAAACTGGGGCAACTTGTGATGAAACAACCGATTTAATCCCATCTCACCTAAATGTTCCATAACACGCTTCAATGAGCTGCCTGAAGAGGATGAGGAAGGTTTTCCTACTCGAGATGGTAGCTCCTCATGGCACCGTTTTGCAGTGTATCTACATGCATCGCGCCTTACAACTTCCATTCAGGTGATCAGAATTGTTCTTACCAACCTTTTCGTGGAAGAAAAAACGCAAGCTCTCAACTTGCTTCAATAGAGAAGTGTCAGGGATACGTGTCGCTGCAAACCTGCGAGTGAAATCGAAGTACATTTACTAATACTGACTACTGACAAGATCATAAAAAAACATGACAAATAACCTCCTAAAATAGTATCCTGCTCACTTTAAAATTTCGTTGAGAGAACGATCCAGCATCAGCTGCAAAAGGGACTGAAAATGACATTTTGACGTGCCGCCTTGAAGCCGCAACACATAGAGGCCATGAAGAAGAAGTGACTTAGTTTTTACAGGAAATTCAAAGACTGGCCATCAGAAAAATTTCAGAAGGTGGTATTCTGTATTAAAAGTACATTCAGATCGTTTAAGAACGGCTCCCGAATCCTTTGTCATCCCAGGAATATTTTAGAAATGACCAGCAGCACATACAAAAAAAAACATTTTTAACACCCAGAGAGTATGATGGCTTGAGGTGCATCCGGTGATAACACGAATAAGGTTGAGTTTCAGATTTTACATCAGTGAAAATTAAATCAATGAGCAAGAGTTGACTTTGTCTGAGTTTATTCCCTAAAACTCTCAGTTGTTGTAAGTTTTCAGCCACCTCATATCACGGGATGCACATTTTAAAGTACTCAGTTTATCTTTTTCTAGTTCTTGAATTTTATCACCTGCTTTATTTGTGTAGCAAATACAATAAAATCTTATTCCGGAAGCGTGCAATTCATTTACTCTAAAATGGAAAATTTTGTGAAACAAATCCAATTTGTAAGTCACGAGCAAATTACGTTTGAATATTTAATCAAAGCTGGTAGTCCAAACTTCATCGTTTTATTTGTTATTCTCTGCGCGATGTTAACTCTGCAACATTTGTTGTTCTGATTTTTCAAACGACACCGTTCGGTCGCTGTACAGTTAACGAAAGCGATGATTAGAATGGTTTTGAACATCGAATAAGTTTTTTAATACAATTAATAACTAAACATAGCTCCTCTGAAAGATGAACTTTTGTATTTCAAATCTGCTTCACAACACACCGTGGAACACAACACATCATGGAACACAACACATCACGGAGCACAAAATGTCATGGAACACAACACACCATGGAACACCACATCAAGGAGCACAACACATCATAGAACACAAAACATCGTTTACCGCAAGCACAAAAATCGATTGTCACAGAAAGACTCCAATAACTGGAAGCGAATTCAAGATCCAATTGTGTTGGATATTTTCCAGGTGGGATTTTCCAGAATTGTCACAGTGTTGGATATTTTCCAGGTGGGATTTTCCAGAATTGTCACAGTGTTGGATATTTTCCAGGTGGGATTTTCCAGAATTGTCACAGTGTTGGATATTTTCCAGGTGGGATTTTCCAGAATTGTCACAGTGTTGGATATTTTCCAGGTGGGATTTTCCAGAACTGTCACAGTGTTGTATATTTTCCAGGTGGGATTTTCCAGAATTGTCACAGTGTTGGATATTTTCCAGGTGGGATTCAATTGCTCAATGACAAATCAGATTTGTGAGATGGAGTTCTTTTCTCGACACTTATTTATGAATTAAAAATATTTCGTTAACCTATTATCACGTAAACCGTACCTTTATTTATTTTCATCAGTAAAGTCGTTTCAGTCGTTATCGGTATCATCTACAATATCATTTGAATCGTTATTGGTATTTTGAACAGTATAGTTTCAGTTTTTATTGATGTCATCAGCATCATCGACTCAGTCGTTATCGTTATCAGCAGCAAAATAGCTTTATGATCGACCTCCAAGAATCATTATCTTCTCGATCATTTTTTCAGCAACGGTTCATTTCCACCATCACCATTGTCGTCACTTTCAAAAACTAGACTTCTAATTTCATCTGAGATTTGCGAGATGATGCTTCCCATCAAGCGCGATCGAGCAGTGTAAGATAGTTAGGCAAAACGATCCAAATGAAGAGGTAAAAATAACTAAGATGAGATGACTGTTAACAAAATCTACAGGAATAAAATGGACAGGACCGAGATGGACCGAAACAGGATAGACAGAAACGAGGTAGACCGAAACAGGATAGACAGGAACGAGATAGACCGAAACAGGATATACAGCAACGAGTTAGACCGAAACAGGATAGACAGGAACGAGGTAGACCGAAACAGGATAGACAGGTGCGAGATAGACCGAAACAGGATAGACAGGAACGAGATAGACCGAAACAGGATATACAGCAACGAGTTAGACCGAAACAGGATAGACAGGAACGAGGTAGACCGAAACAGGATAGACAGGTGCGAGATAGACCGAAACAGGATAGACAGGAACGAGGTAGACCGAAACAGGATAGACAGGAACGAGATAGACCGAAACAGGATAGACAGGTACGAGATAGACCGAAACAGGAGAGACAGGAACGAGATAGACCGAAACAGGATAGACAGGAACGAGGTAGACCGAAACAGGATAGACAGGTGCGAGATAGACCGAAACAGGATAGACAGGAACGAGGTAGACCGAAACAGGATAGACAGGAACGAGATAGACCGAAACAGGATAGACAGGTGCGAGATAGACCGAAACAGGATAGACAGGAACGAGGTAGACCGAAACAGGATAGACAGGAACGAGATAGACCGAAACAGGATAGACAGGTGCGAGATAGACCGAAACAGGATAGACAGGAACGAGATAGACCGAAACAGGATAGACAGGTACGAGATAGACCGAAACAGGAGAGACAGGAACGAGGTTGACCAAAACAGGATAGACAGGAACGAGTTAGACCGAAACAGGATAGACAGGAACGAGGTAGACCGAAACAGGATAGACAGGTGCGAGATAGACCGAAACAGGATAGACAGGTGCGAGATAGACCGAAACAGGATAGACAGGAACGAGATAGACCGAAACAGGATATACAGCAACGAGTTAGACCGAAACAGGATAGACAGGAACGAGGTAGACCGAAACAGGATAGACAGGTACGAGATAGACCGAAACAGGATAGACAGGAACGAGGTAGACCGAAACAGGATAGACAGGTGCGAGATAGACCGAAACAGGATAGACAGGTGCGAGATAGACCGAAACAGGATAGACAGGTACGAGATAGACCGAAACAGGAGAGACAGGAACGAGGTTGACCAAAACAGGATAGACAGGAACGAGTTAGACCGAAACAGGATAGACAGGAACGAGGTAGACCGAAACAGGATAGACAGGTGCGAGATAGACCGAAACAGGATAGACAGGTGCGAGATAGACCGAAACAGGATAGACAGGAACGAGATAGACCGAAACAGGATATACAGCAACGAGTTAGACCGAAACAGGATAGACAGGAACGAGGTAGACCGAAACAGGATAGACAGGTGCGAGATAGACCGAAACAGGATAGACAGGAACGAGGTAGACCGAAACAGGATAGACAGGAACGAGATAGACCGAAACAGGATAGACAGGTACGAGATAGACCGAAACAGGAGAGACAGGAACGAGATAGACCGAAACAGGATAGACAGGAACGAGGTAGACCGAAACAGGATAGACAGGTGCGAGATAGACCGAAACAGGATAGACAGGAACGAGGTAGACCGAAACAGGATAGACAGGAACGAGATAGACCGAAACAGGATAGACAGGTGCGAGATAGACCGAAACAGGATAGACAGGAACGAGGTAGACCGAAACAGGATAGACAGGAACGAGATAGACCGAAACAGGATAGACAGGTGCGAGATAGACCGAAACAGGATAGACAGGAACGAGATAGACCGAAACAGGATAGACAGGTACGAGATAGACCGAAACAGGAGAGACAGGAACGAGGTTGACCAAAACAGGATAGACAGGAACGAGTTAGACCGAAACAGGATAGACAGGAACGAGGTAGACCGAAACAGGATAGACAGGTGCGAGATAGACCGAAACAGGATAGACAGGTGCGAGATAGACCGAAACAGGATAGACAGGAACGAGATAGACCGAAACAGGATATACAGCAACGAGTTAGACCGAAACAGGATAGACAGGAACGAGGTAGACCGAAACAGGATAGACAGGTGCGAGATAGACCGAAACAGGATAGACAGGAACGAGGTAGACCGAAACAGGATAGACAGGTGCGAGATAGACCGAAACAGGATAGACAGGAACGAGGTAGACCGAAACAGGATAGACAGGAACGAGATAGACCGAAACAGGATAGACAGGTGCGAGATAGACCGAAACAGGATAGACAGGAACGAGATAGACCGAAACAGGATAGACAGGAACGAGGTAGACCGAAACAGGATAGACAGGAACGAGATAGACCGAAACAGGATAGACAGGTGCGAGATAGACCGAAACAGGATAGACAGGAACGAGATAGACCGAAACAGGATAGACAGGTACGAGATAGACCGAAACAGGATAGACAGGAACGAGGTTGACCAAAACAGGATAGACAGGAACGAGGTAGGCCGAAACAGGATAGACAGGTACGAGATAGACCGAAACAGGATAGACAGGAACGAGGTAGACCGAAACAGGATAGACAGGTACGAGATAGACCGAAACAGGATAGACAGGAACGAGGTAGACCGAAACAGGATAGACAGGTACGAGATACACCGAAACAGGATAGACAGGTCGAAGGTGAACCGAAACATGATGGACAGGAACAAGGTGGAGCAAAACATGATGGACAGGAACGAGGTGGACAGATACGTGATAGACAGAAACGAGGTAGACCGATGCAAGACGGATTGGAAGAAAGAGGATCGAAACTTTATAAACATGAACGAGATTTATACTTGATAGACATCAACGAGACTGACCCATACATGATCGACAGAAGCGAGAAGAACTCAAACAAGGTGGATAGATACAAGATGGATAGGTGCAAGATGCGTAGGAGCATGATGGATAGGAACGCGATTGATACAAGATGGACAGAGACGAGGTGGATCGATGCGTGGACAGGAACGAGGTGGACCCGAAGCAGAATGAAACAAAATCGAGATAGACCGGCACATGATGGACAGGAATAAGATGGACGGAAACAAGATGGACGGGAACGAGATAGACACGCAAAAAATGTACATGAACGAGCAATGTAGACCGACAGTTGTCGGGAACAAGAATGAAACAAGATATACAGGTACGGAATACACCGATACGTGATCGATGAGAACGAGATAGACCAGAGTATGAAGGTCCGATGTAGGCATTCCTCACTCCCACAAATAAGGCCAAGTAAAGTCATTTTAATTTCCTCACAACATAGAAGCGAAATGAAGGCATCCCTCACTTCTACATTGAAGGCACAATGAAGGCATTCTAAACATCTGGAAAAAAGCCAGGAGCGAAAACTCAACAGGTAAATAATAACGGCCTAATGAAGAAGTCGCACATCCCTTAATAAAGGCCTTGAAAAATGTTTGATGAAGTGCTGTCCGACTTGTGCCGGGGGTAAAAGGGCCGTTCTTTCCTCTTTGAGAACACGAGCGGCCGCCGAAGCTGTCGAGATCGAGACAAATTGAGTCTTCATCCGTCAGATGAAAGAGAATTCAAGAGAACAGCCACGACTGCCACCAAAAGCTGTGCGTTGTTACTATAAACTGCGTACTGCTGCGATAAGCCACATGCTGCTATGATAAACTGTATGCTGGTACGATAAGCGGTGTACTGCTGCGATAACCCACATGCTGCTAGGATCAACTGTATGCTGGTGCGAAAAGCTGTGTACTGCTGCGATAACCCACATGCTGCTATGATAAACTGTATGCTGGTACGAAAAGCTGTGTACTGCTGCGATAACCCACATGCTGCTAGGATCAACTGTATGCTGGTACGATAAGCTGTGTACTGCTGCGATAACCCACATGCTGCTATGATAAACTGTATGCTGGTACGATAAGCGGTGTACTGCTGCGATAACCCACATGCTGCTAGGATCAACTGTATGCTGGTACGAAAAGCTGTGTACTGCTGCGATAAGCCACGTGCTGCTATGATCAACTCCACACTGGTACGATAAGCTGCGTACTGCAAGGATAAACTGCAATTGCTGCAACGACTTCGACACGGCATGCAGTTAGAATGAGGTGCGTGCTGCTACTATAAACTGAATTTTGCCGCAACAAACTGCATGCTGCTTCGTCAGGGTGCATACTGCTGAGATAAGCTACCCTCTGCTGCTCAAATTAAGCTTAGTGCTGCAACGATGGGCTGCCTACTGCTACAATAAGCTGCCTACTGCTACATTAAGCTAACTACAGCCACGGCATGGCACGTGTAGAAACGCACCAGGAGCATATTATCCTCAGTATCTCCTTTACGTTAGTGCAAATAATAATAAAGAATTCAAGTTCAAATTCAATCTAACTTTTCGATACAGAAGCAATGATTTTTATGGAAAATTTCTCTGTAACACCAGCTATGAAGCTCTAATTTCGAAGCAATGTCTGATTTCTTCTCAACGCTCAGACAAGTTTTTCAACGCTAGAAATCCGATTGAAATTAAAGGCACGCTTAACTAATTTTGAAGCTATGTCTTCTTTCTTCTCAACGCTCAAACCAGTTTTTCCCGTGCCAGAAGTCCACCTGCGATGAAGGACGCACTTAAATGGGCTGCAACTCAATTTCCCACCTCATTGGATTAAGTCAAGGCCGGAGTCGCCGCTCCTGGAGGATGTGAGAGGCTGTGAAGGCCAAGGAAACTCTCGAGTGCGCGCGCTTGTCGAAGTATTGTATTTCGCTCGTCCGTAATGAGGGATTTTTTAAAGGAAATGCACTTTGCAAACACAAAACGTGCCTCCGGAATGGAAATGATTTCGGGGAAGTGTATCAGGTTTTTTTTATAAATGGGTTATTTGAAGAGGATAAATACTTCTCTCATAATCTAGATCTTTGATTGACTTTTTTATTTTATTTCCTTTAAGAAAAGAGTTTGTCGACTTGTATGTGGAAAGCTGGACATCCACTATAGAATTAATAACTTTTTCTACCAAAAAGAGAGCTTTACGCCCTTATGCTTGTCTTAAATCTGGAGTCTCAGAAGAATATAGTTGAAGAATAAGTCGCTCTGAAACTTAAATTCTGAATGGAATATACTGAATTTCGAACACTAACTTTGATCAGAAAATGCTAAATTTTATGAAGATGCAAAATAGTATACACTAACTAAAGAAATTTGTGTTTTGTTTGGGTGACCAATGGGTTTGTGACGGATCGTGTTGCACGATAAACTACGCTTGAATTGGTTTCTTTCATGTAAATTGATGATACATTGTCAACATATAAGCCAAAGGCAGCTGTAAAGATATCTAATGCAAGTCAGTTCAGCAGTAATGACCGACTCTTTTCATTTAAAGACCGGTTTCAATGAATTGTTTATTACGACTTTAACACGATTAATAGTCTCACGCAATAGTCTCACGTGATGCAACAACAAAATGTACAAAACTAAAATAATCAAACGAGAATAAGATTTTGACTTTATTCGTTCCTGTTTTCGTCTACGAAATTTAGTGCATTTAAAAGTTTCCAGTCAATGACCACAATAGAGAAGCGAAATGTTCATCAATATAACATGTATTCCTGAGGGTATTTATGGCCACAATAGAGAAGGCCACAATGGCCACAAGAAACGCGAAATGTTCATTAATATAACATGTATTCCTGAGGGCATTTATGGCCACAATAGAGAAGGCCACAAGAAACGCGAAATGTTCATCAATATAACATGTATTCCTGAGGGTATTTATGGCCACAATAGAGAAGGCCACAAGAAACGCGAAATGTTCATCAATATAACATGTATTCGTGAGGGTATTTATGGCCACAATAGAGAAGGCCACAAGAAACGCGAAATGTTCATCAATATAACATGTATTCCTGAGGGTATTTATGGCCACAATAGAGAAGGCCACAAGAAACGCGAAATGTTCATCAATATAACATGTATTCGTGAGGGTATTTATGGCCACAATAGAGAAGGCCACAAGAAACGCGAAATGTTCATCAATATAACATGTATTCGTGAGGGTATTTATGGCCACAATAGAGAAGGCCACAAGAAACGCGAAATGTTCATCAATATAACATGTATTCCTGAGGGTATTTACGGCCACAATAGAGAAGGCCACAAGAAACGCGAAATGTTCATCAATATAACATGTATTCCTGAGGGCATTTATGGCCACAATAGAGAAGGCCACAAGAAACGCGAAATGTTCATCAATATAACATGTATTCCTGAGGGCATTTATGGCCACAATAGAGAAGGCCACAAGAAACGCGAAATGTTCATCAATATAACATGTATTCTTGAGGGTATTTATGGCCACAATAGAGAAGGCCACAAGAAACGCGAAATCTTCATCAATATAACATGTATTCATGAGGGTATTTATGGCCACAATAGAGAAGGCCACAAGAAACGCGAAATGTTCATCAATATAACATGTATTCCTGAGGGTATTTATGGCCACAATAGAGAAGGCCACAAGAAACGCGAAATGTTCATCAATATAACATGTATTCCTGAGGGTATTTATAACCACAATAGAGAAGGCCACAATGGCCACAAGAGACGCGAAATGTTCATCAATATAACATGTATTCCTGAGGGTATTTATGGCCACAATAGAGAAGGCCACAAGAAACGCGAAATGTTCATCAATATAACATGTATTCCTGAGGGTATTTATGGCCACAATAGAGAAGGCCACAAGAAACGCGAAACGTTCATCGACATAACATGTATTCCTGAGGGTATTTATGGCCACAATAGAGAAGGCCTCAATGGCCACAAGAGACGCAAAATGTTCATCAATATAACATGTAACCCTGAGTGAATTTTTCCGCACAATTATGCCTGAGAGTTACTGAACTTAACGCGATAAAGTAGACACGTGGAGCATCCACATCCTCAGTTTGTTCCCGAGCTGAAAGTAAATAATTATGCATTCATGTGCAGAATTTATCGCGATAATGTGATGCATGAAATGTATACAGCCTCTCTTATGCTTACTTAAAATCAGCTACTGTTCATTTAAGTTTGTGTTTCTACGACAATTGATGAACTCACGTTACAATAACACGCACAGTTACATCAGTAAAGAGTTACGTGGTTCTCGGGTCACGCCATAAAAGTATTCAAAACATTGCTGTTTTGTTGCTGCTGCGGAGACCGGCTGGAATAATAGATGCTGTCACCGACACGCTTATTGCTCACTTTATTGCCCCATACATAACTGAGAGAATTACTTCGCTATTCTCTTTCATAGACTTTGCAGCGAACGTTGTCATTACAGCGAGACGGACGGCCGCTCGGAGCACCCCATCCACGCGCGGTCACGACGTGTCCAAAACTTGTCGCGGACAAGCTGGAAACATGGCGCGGACATGTCGGAAACATTCTGTGGACATGCCGGAAACATGCCGCGGGGGAAATAGTCGAGGACATGTTGGAAATATGTAGCGGACATGTCGGAAACATGTCACAGTCATGAGGTGGACATGTGGGAAATGTGTCACGGACAAGTTGCAGACATGCAGAGAACTTGTGATCTACCTCGCGTCACGATATGAAGAGAACGTGTCATAGACAAGCATCATCCGATCGTCAGCTTGAAGGAACTAAGTACCTCACATTAACCTTTACGTTCGGAACAAATCCTATCGCCTTCTATTTACAAGAACTCGGATTAATATTCTTTGCAGCCTGAGATTTTAATAAAAATATTTTTTTTCTCGCGAGAACAATATGTGTAATATTCTTCAAAACATATTTTTACGGAAAAGCCTCCTCATAACATGCTGATTACCCTAGCAGTGTAGTTAACTTTCCCGTAACCTAGTAGTTTTAAGGGAAAAACCTTATTTCATCATGCCCAACAACGTGTAGAGTCTTACACGCAATATTTCACTAATTAGTTAGACGTGAACTTAATTACTCGTACCTCTGCTCACAGGATCCACACAGGCAACATTATGTCGCCTAAAACTTCAAACCCATAAATGCAAAAATGATATGCAAGAGCAGCACAGAGAGAATGAAGCTCAGTTCCGGACCTGCTGATGGCCGCTCTGCCTTAAACGAGGCTGCCTTCCTGCGGCGCACAGCACCTCTGGTCAGCTGTGCTGTGCTGCTGTGGGGGCTGTGGTGCCCCGGTGTTGCGCCGTGTGTTGTACGTGTTGTGTTGGTGTGTTGATTGCGTTGTGATTGAGTGTTGATTGTGTTGGTGTGTTGGTTGTGTTGTGTTCGTCTGTTGGTTGTGTTGTGTTGGCTGTGTCGTGTTGGTGTGTTGGTGGTGTCGTGTTCGTCTGTTGGTTGTGTTGTGTTGGTGTGTTGTATGTGTCGTGTTAGTGTGTTGGTTGGGTCGTGTTGGTGTGTTGGTTGTGTCGTGTTGGTGTGATGGTTGTGTCGTGTTGGTGTGATGGTTGTGTTGTGTTGGTGTAATGGTTGTGTTGTGTTCGTCTTTTGGTTGTGTTGTGTTGGCTGTGTCGTGTTGGTGTGTTGGTGGTGTCGTGTTCGTCTGTTGGTTGTGTTGTGTTGGTGTGTTGGTTGTGTCGTATTGGTGTGTTGGTTGTGTTGTGTTGGTGTGTTGGTTGTGTCGTGTTGGTGTGTTGGTTGTGTTGTGCTCGTCTGTTGGTTGCGTTGGTGTGTAGGTTGTGGGTTGTATTACTGCAGTCTGTTGTGTTGTACTCGTGCATTGCCTGCGTTACGCAAGTCTGTGGTTCGCGTTTAATTGCCTTTGGTTTCACTTACATCAGTATTTTTGTTCTATTATGCATGTAGAAAATCTGAAGCTTTTCTTCGGATTCTTTTTGGGCAAACATCTTTAACGTAAATAACTCCCATAAAAATTAAATTACAATTACAATTAAAGTAAAAACGTCACTAAAAATTAATTTAAATGAAAGGCGCAACCATTCGGTGTACTGTACAAAAAAGTTTTCTTCTCGGATACACCGAAGAATAAGCAACCTCTGCAGTCTTTGCCATAGCTCGAGCGTCGTTGCCTACCAGCCTTCCACCGCACTTGACCACCTGTTCATCTCTTCAATTTTGACAAGCCGACGTACGATCTATATTCTCGTGTGTGTGGCCGTTGTCGTGGCCACTGTCTTCAGCTTGTCATCTCTCCTACATCGAGAGGGCCCTGACGGTGCCATGATCGGCTAGACGTCTCCGCCGACCTTCTGCCTCCCTGCGCTTCGCTTCTGCTTCGCCACTCGAGTTCGGCTGCTTAACTGATGTATGTCACCGTAATGGTTAGCGCCACATTTATACGTTAGTGACGTCAGTTACAGTTCCAAAGAACCTGCCTTACTTGCCTTTAAATTAAATGGGAGATAAAATTTCTTGCTATATTGTCATAGCTCAATTTAATTCTTGAATACTGTTGTCATTAATTAATTTAATTCTTATTACACACTAATACGGCAATTGTTACCGCAGTTCACTAATTATTAAATTTCGTGTTCTAGGTTTAAAGAAATGAAATTAATGTCAATAAATTTAATTACCATACTTAAATTAGGGTTTAGCATATTTACCGAGACATGACTTGGTCTCAAAACGGCTAACCCTAGAAATTTCTTAATAATTACTAAAGCTGAACGCAGTATCCCTGCATTATTTTCTGTAGGACTCTCGTTCACCCAATACCTAATTCTCACGTCGCTATTCTTAAATTTTACTTACGCGGTCTTTCTGACCGGTCAAATTTTGCGGCGTGGCTTAACTTAATATTGAATCAACATTTTAATTACCAAATTTTTGAGCAGTCGTTATCGACTCTATTTTCTTGTACTAAATATTTGTTCTCCCACGACAGTGATCGTGGCACGGTGCTGGATGGGCGCTATGGGCGTGCTGGTGTCCCAGCTCTCCCGTCTTCCAGCCCACTCGCGGGATAGAAGATTGGTCATTTATTTACTAAATGAAATAAATTAACCTAAACTTTTGACTGTTTCCAATCCCTGCGTCAGTGCCACGTTTTGTTTTTGTCAATGCCAAACCGTTAGTTATTCCTGCCAAAAAAACAGCAAAAAATTATGCTGTTGCGTTTCTTTCCTGAAAAAAGTCGCTAAATATGTTCTGCCGATGGTGTAAATTTATCATCACTACTTAATTTAGGTTGTAGAAAAGGTGTTTCAGAGAGGAAAAGGAGGAAGGTGCCATTTAGTATAGAGTTGAGGGACAAAGGAACCTGTGTACAAACATGGCTACTACGAAAATTGTCAAAAAAAATTGTCCGTAAAGTCATTTTGCTGCTTTTCGCAAAATTCGTGCATTATTGTACTAATCACATTGTCTCTAGCGACACAATCTGCGTTTCTTTCAGCCTCAGTAAACATTTCGCGGCGATTCTTGAGTGGAATCATTTTTTCCTCTCCATAACTTCCTTCAATATTGTTGGACATTTTTCTTCAATTCTCAGAATTCGTAGCATTCTATTCTCAAGTTTTTTTAAATCTAATTTATATGTTATCTTCAAGAACTTAAATTATTAAATTTTATGTTCTCTAAACTTATAAATTATGAGATTCTTACACTCCTAGATTCGTAGATTTTTAGATTCTTAAGTCCTTTCAATCTTATATCATTAGATTCCCATGTTATTGGGTCCTTAAAATTATAGATTCTTACACACTAAAACTCTTAGATTATTCGTCTTTTAGATTCCCTAATTCCCAAATCATAAAATTCGCAGAAAGCTTGTAGTGTTCTCCCCCAGGCTGCAACACGCTTCGGGCAGGCTTTGAGCTATCTTTTTCGTGATAGGATAGCCCGAAGCGAGTGCCTGAGGTACAACCGTATTCGGCAGGATATGGACAACACGGGGGTAACACGGTAATTATATTGGTGACTGTTAGGTACACGGAACACGGACCATTACACTGGGCCCTCGGTGACTACTATGAGCACTGTTCGTTACTCGTAAATTACGTAATGATTGGAACACAGCACTAATACGTGATGGTTGAAATACAATACTATTCGAGAAGTACGTAATGATTGAAGCACAATCCTATGTGAGAATAGTACAAATATGTGGTGATTGAAGTACAATCCTATTCGAGAATGACCTAACTTGAAACTTAATCCTATGCGAGAATAGCACAAATACGTGATGATTGAAGCACAATCCTATTCGGGAATGACGTAATGATTGAAACACAATCCTATGCGAGAATAGCACAAATACGTGATGATTGAAGCACAATCCTATTCGGGAATGACGTAATGATTGAAACACAATCCTATGCGAGAATAGTACTAATACGTGATGATTGAAATACAATCCTATTCGAAAATGACATAAATTACGTAATGAGTGAAACACAATCCTATGCGAGAATAGCACTAATACGTGATGATTGAAATACAATACTATGCGAGAATTACGTAATGAATGAAACAAGCACCAATAGCGGGTAACGTCCGCGAGGACGCTACTTACGAACGCAGCGGCGAGACGTGATGATTGGTGCTACGTCGTGCGACTGTTACGAACAGGTCAGCTGGTGCTAGCGGGGCGCCGAGACGAGGCTAGTCAGCTGGGTCGGGCCCGGCCGCCACGCGGTTCACCGCTGTAGCTGGTAAGTAGCTACGGCGAGGCTAGCCGGCCGGAGCGGGCGAGAGATGTCGTAGAGCGGCTTGGCCGACGACGCCGGCGCGGGGCGTTGCAACGTGACTTTTTTAAGGCTTTGAAACTCCTTGAAGCGTCAAGACGCTACTAGGTTTAAGACCGTGCAACACCTTGGGGCGTCGATAGGTAGGGCCGGTCTCCGGAGCTTGGTGCAGGTACGCGAGAGATAAAGTCGATCTCGGAAGCTAGATGCAGGAACACGAGGCTGGTGCTGGAGATGTGACTTGAACGAGGACGAGGGCTTGAGTGAGTGCGAGCCTTGTTGGGGTCGCCTTATGTAGGCCTCGAGTGCAAGCCTTGAGTCCGGGCGTGAGTCCTGATTGGTCGCGAGTTTGTGGGCCTGTGGTGCTGGAGGCAGGAAGCCGTTGTAGCTTACGGGCACCTTTTCTCATAGTCGCGAGGCGGCTTCTCTCAGGTCCCGTGTTTGGTTGACTAGGCGCTTCGGGTCCGGAGGTGCTCTGGAACGGATGCGGTTGTAGTCTGGAGGCAGCTTTTCTCAGGTCTTGTGGAGGTCCGCGGCTTGCCGCTGGGATCACCACAAGCTCTTCTACTTCTAACATAGTTCGAATTATTTCAATAGCATCATCGTAAGTGTGTAAGCGAAGTTTAAAATCTGTCAACGCACTTGTACGAACTTCAATATATATTTTTCATGATGGTCCCAATACCGTTCAAAGAAGTGAAGTCATCGGAACACTAAATACCCAAAGCAAATAAATATCGCACAAAAAATGAAGAGATTCGCACAGAGTATTCTGTTTTGGCAGACCCTCAATTAAAATGAAGGTTGCCAAGTAAGTGTAGCTGTATTTCCGGGTTTTAAAAAGACTACTTCGATTTACACGTCTTATGTGCCGTGCATTTCATTCCATCCCCTTTCTGAATATCAACACAAAGGAACAGTTGCCAATAAAATCAGTTGAGTTCAAGGTGAAAATGGTTTTTCATTGTACGCCTTCCTCTCCCCCAATTTACCGTGTTGCACCAATTTCCAATTCATTCTCCCAATTTATTGTGTTGCACCAATTTCCAATTTATTCTCCCAATTTACTGTGTTGCACCAATTTCCAATTTATTCTCCCAATTTATTGTGTTGCACCAATTTCCAATTTATTCTCCCAATTTACTGTGTTGCTCCAATTTCCAATTCATTCTCCCAATTTACTGTGTTGCACCAATTTCCAATTTATTCTCCCAATTTACTGTGTTGCACCAATTTCCAATTTATTCTCCCAATTTATTGTGTTGCACCAATTTCCAATTTATTCTCCCAATTTACTGTGTTGCACCAATTTCCAATTTATTCTCCCAATTTACTGTCTTGCACCAATTTCCAATTTATTCTCCCAATTTACTGTGTTGCACCAATTTCCAATTTATTCTCCCAATTTACTGTGTTGCACCAATTTCCAATTTATTCTCCCAATTTACTGTGTTGCACCAATTTCCAATTTATTCTCCCAATTTACTGTGTTGCACCAATTTCCAATTTATTCTCCCAATTTACCGTGTTGCACCAATTTCCAATTCATTCTCCCAATTTATTGTGTTGCACCAATTTCTAATTTATTCTCCCAATTTACCGTGTTGCACCAATTTCCAATTCATTCTCCCAATTTATTGTGTTGCACCAATTTCCAATTTATTCTCCCAATTTACTGTGTTGCACCAATTTCCAATTTATTCTCCCAATTTACTGTGTTGCACCAATTTCCAATTTATTCTCCCAATTTACCGTGTTGCACCAATTTCCAATTCATTCTCCCAATTTATTGTGTTGCACCAATTTCCAATTTATTCTCCCAATTTACTGTGTTGCTCCAATTTCCAATTTATTCTCCCAATTTACTGTGTTGCACCAATTTCCAATTTATTCTCCCAATTTACTGTGTTGCACCAATTTCCAATTTATTCTCCCAATTTACTGTGTTGCACCAATTTCCAATTTATTCTCCCAATTTACCGTGTTGCACCAATTTCCAATTCATTCTCCCAATTTTTTGTGTTGCACCAATTTCCAATTTATTCTCCCAATTTACTGTGTTGCACCAATTTCCAATTTATTCTCCCAATTTACCGTGTTGCACCAATTTCCAATTCATTCTCCCAATTTATTGTGCTGCACCAATTTCCAATTTATTCTCCCAATTTACTGTGTTGTACCAATTTCCAATTTATTCTCCCAATTTACTGTGTTGCACCAATTTCCAATTTATTCTCCCAATTTACTGTGTTGCACCAATTTCTAATTTATTCTCCCAATTTACTGTGTTGCACCAATTTCCAATTTATTCTCCCAATTTACAGTGTTGCACCAATTTCCAATTCATTCTCCCAATTTATTGTGTTGCACCAATTTCCAATTTATTCTCCCAATTTACTGTGTTGCACCAATTTCCAATTTATTCTCCCAATTTACTGTGTTGCACCAATTTCCAATTCATTCTCCCAATTTATTGTGTTGCACCAATTTCCAATTCATTCTCCCAATTTATTGTGTTGCACCAATTTCCAATTTATTCTCCCAATTTACTGTGTTGCACCAATTTCCAATTTATTCTCCCAATTTACTGTGTTGCACCAATTTCCAATTCATTCTCCCAATTTATTGTGTTGCACCAATTTCCAATTTATTCTCCCAATTTACTGTGATGCACCAATTTCCAATTTATTCTCCCAATTTACTGTGTTGCACCAATTTCCAATTCATTCTCCCAATTTATTGTGTTGCACCAATTTCCAATTCATTCTCCCAATTTATTGTGTTGCACCAATTTCCAATTTATTCTCCCAATTTACCGTGTTGCACCAATTTCCAATTTATTCTCCCAATTTACTGTGTTGCGCCAATTTCCACTTCATTCTCCCAATTTATTGTGTTGCACCAATTTCCAATTTATTCTCCCAATTTACTGTGTTGCACCAATTTCCAATTTATTCTCCCAATTTACTGTGTTGCACCAATTTCCAATTCATTCTCCCAATTTATTGTGTTGCACCAATTTCCAATTTATTCTCCCAATTTACTGTGTTGCACCAATTTCCAATTTATTCTCCCAATTTACCGTGTTGCACCAATTTCCAATTCATTCTCCCAATTTATTGTGTTGCACCAATTTCCAATTTATTCTCCCAATTTACTGTGTTGTACCAATTTCCAATTTATTCTCCCAATTTACTGTGTTGCACCAATTTCCAATTTATTCTCCCAATTTACTGTGTTGCACCAATTTCTAATTTATTCTCCCAATTTACTGTGTTGCACCAATTTCCAATTTATTCTCCCAATTTACTGTGTTGCACCAATTTCTAATTTATTCTCCCAATTTACTGTGTTGCACCAATTTCGATTTATTCTCCCAATTTATTGTGTTGCACCAATTTCCAATTTATTCTCCCAATTTACTGTGTTGCACCAATTTCTAATTTATTCTCCCAATTTACTGTGTTGCACCAATTTCCAATTTATTCTCCCAGTTTACTGTGTTGCACCAATTTCCAATTTATTATCCCAATTTACTGTGTTGCACCAATTTCCAATTTATTCTCCCAATTTACTGTGTTGCACCAATTTCCAATTTATTCTCACAATTTACTGTGTTGCACCAATTTCTAATTTATTCTCCCAGTTTACTGTGTTGCACCAATTTCCAATTTATTATCCCAATTTACTGTGTTGCACCAATTTCCAATTTATTCTCCCAATTTACTGTGTTGCACCAATTTCCAATTTATTCTCACAATTTACTGTGTTGCACCAATTTCCAATTTATTATCCCAATTCTGTAAATTATATCGAAAAGTTGAATGCGCAATTTGCTCGTTTTATCGTCCATGTACTATTGGCACTCTAAGGATGAGGTACAAGGCTAATTTTTCACTTCACTTTTAATTATTCACGCACAATCAAAAAACTCAATGCTGACATTTTCTCCTTCACTTTCAATTATTCACACAGACGAAGAGACAAAAAGGTAATATATTATACTTCCCTTTCAATTATTCACACAGAGATGGAGAGATACAACGACACTACTTTTTCTTTTCTTATTCTCAATTATTCACACCTACAAAGAGGCACGGTGATAATTTAACAAACATTAACGGCACTGAGCCGACGCATCGCACCGACTTTCAACCATTAAATGTAGTGAGATCTGCAGTTCCTGCCACAGAATAATTGAATAACTGAACAATTGAATAACTGAATAACTGAAGAATTTAATAATTTGATAACTGAATAACTGAATAACTGAATAACTGAATAATTGAATAACTGAATAATTGAATAATTGAATAATTGAATAATTGAATAATTGAATAATTGAATAATTGAATAATTGAATAATTGAGTAATTGAATAATTGAATAATTGAATAATTGAATAATTGAATAATTGAATAACTGAATAACTGAATAACTAAATAACTGAATAATTGAATAACTGAATAATTGAATAATTGAATAATTGAATAATTGAATAACTGAATAACTGAATAACTGAATAACTGAAAAACTGAATAACTGAATAATTGAATAATTGAATAATTGAATAATTGAATAATTGAGTTATTGAATAATTGAATAATTGAATAATTGAATAATTGAATAATTGAATAATTGAATAATTGAATAATTGAATAATTGAATAATTGAATAATTGAATAATTGAATAATTGAATAATTGAATAATTGAATAATTAAATAACTGAATAATTGAATAGAATAATTGAATAATTGAATACTGGTAGCATAGCACATATCTTCAACTTAAATATTAAAAATTTTGAAGTTGCCGTTGATTCGCTATTAACTATTTGCGTGAGTGTTCCTAGAACACAATCCAACAAACCCAGAACACAACAGTACAAACCCAGACCACAACAATACAAACCCAGAAAACCACACAAAACCCATAACACCACACAACAAGCCCATAACACCACACAACAAGCCCATAACACCACACAACAAACCCAGAACACAACAGCACAAACCCAGAACACAACAGTACAAACCCAGGACACCACACAAAAACCCATAACACCACACAACAAACCCAGAACACCACACAACAAGCCCATAACACCACACAACAAGCCCATAACACCACACAACAAACCCAGAACACAACAGCACAAACCCAGAACACAACAGTACATCTCCGAACTTTAGAGTCGGACATACCCATCCTTGCCTCACTTTACCCAGCACTCAAGTCAGCGATGACAGCAAACGTCGCTCCTTGGAATGAGCTGAAGCTCGAGCCGAGGCTCCGTTTCATTTCAAGTTACCAGTTTCTCTCGGAGTTCATTTCCTGTTTTAATGGAAGTCGCCGTATTTCTATTAAACAATTTCCCGATTCATTGCCCGAAACTGGCAGCGGAGCAACGACAATTGCGCTGATCATCGTCCAGCCGTGGTGGCAGCGAGAGGCGCTCGTATAGCTAGCCCAGGTGAGGGGTTGTGAGATGCTGAGGGGTTGTGGGCATGTGAGGGGTTCATATAGCAGCCCCAGGTGAGGAGCCGTGAGTGGCTGTGGGGATGTGAGGGGCTGTGGGGATGTGAGGGGCTGTGGGGATGTGAGGGGCTGTGGGGATATGAGGGGCTGTGGGGATGTGAGGGGCTGTGGGGATATGAGGGGCTGTGAGGATGTGAGGGGCAATGAGGATGTGCTGCTCAAAGCCAACGTCAGAGAAGGGCGTAGGAAAGAGATAGCATAAAATGGCCTCCACATCCAATCAATATTGATCAACTTTTAAAGTGCTTGACGTCCTTTCACGTTTATAGTCTAATTAATCGAGGTACAAATTAAAAAGTATTGAAAATATTCTGCAGGTGGTTAGCGTGGTCTCTTTCCCCTTTGCTTTTTCAAATTTTTCTATAATTTTGTCACACAATTTTTCCTTACACGAACTGCGTAAGCGAGCGAGCTCGTGGATGTGGCCTTAGATTGCATGTCAGTATCTCTTGCGAAGATTCTTATGTAAAAATTTCCTGAACAATTTATATACATATCGGAACATTAATTTATGATTTTTTTACAGAAATATTTCCAAATCTTTTGCGATATTTTTGACTCATCACACGAGACCAGAATTTATGCTGAAACTTAGCCGAGTTTGGTTCTGCATCAAGAAATTCGTGGAAATACGCTCTTGTGCGCGAATTTCTAAGTTTATCTCTCATTACTTAAGTTTTGCATCAAGAAATTAGTAGGAATTGCTTTTTTGTGCATGAATTATGAGGTTATTTCACACCAAGGTTCGAAAAGACGACGGTTATAAATCACATTACTTAGCAAAGCCAGTAACGTCTCACGTCAAAACGTGAAAATTAAACGTTGTATTTTTTGACGAACCAAATGTTTTCGTACCGTCAAATTAAAAGCGTTATTTTGACTTTAAAGTAATTTACACATGTCAAGTATTTTTTATATGGACAGAGTTAACAGTCTCTGGTCTTGCGCTAGTGCAGTAAATTATTACAATAAAAGATGTATGGTTAGAATTAGACTGCCTACCTGTCGTCACCTGAGAACTAAGTAAAGAAAGTATTTAGAAAAACTCCTTTGGCGAATTTATTTGAAAATTCGCATTCATACATGGATACATTAACTGGAACCTCGAAGAATTCTTGATTGATCTTCAATTTGAACTAAATCCAACGTACTCAAATAGATCCCACTCTATCTTAGATTATAATGCTCCAAGCTAAACCTATTCTAAGTTATCCAAATTTATCCTACGTATTCTATCCTAAAGAGGTGCTCCCTAAAACCATTTTCAGTTATTTTTTTAACGTGAATTAACGACCTTAAAAAATCATTAAAAATCTGGTTCCCTGTGTAATTTGTCAGAAGTCGAACCTTTAATTGCTAGGCAATTTGCGGAATCAATTAAGGAAAACATTCGGTGGAACCAATCATGTCTAATTACAGTATCTATCATACGGATTTTCCCAAAAGCTAAAACGAATTATCCCCTGGGAAATATTGACAAGCATTATTTTCATCCGCATAATTAGTCATGAAGTGACGCACAAGAATAAATTCGGAAAAGCGTACTTACTTAGACAGTAAAAGATAGCATTAATGGTTAAACAAAGACTACAAGCTTTGACGGTATATTTTAAATTTTCAAAAACATTTTTTCAAACATAAACAACGACTTTTTCAAGATGGTTTTCGAAGCATTCCTCGCTTGTGAGATATCGAACCGTAAACATTGTAGGACTATTTTTAATTTTTGGATTATTATCAATCCGTCAATTATGGCAACATTTGCTTCCCTTAAATTTTCATTTTTTCTATGGCATCTTTTGGGGCCACCTGAAAAATTGTATTTTTATGACGCCCCGGTGGAAACTGAAATGGATCTTGCTGACGTAAGATCTTGTTGCTGCATGACATATTGCGGATGATCCACGAGTGTTTATCGAGTCCGGGAATCGTTTCTGTGAAGGTATTAGACATGCAGAAATTTTTTAATATTTTCCATTTTGATTGCATTTTGATATTTTGATTGTATTCTAATTCCAATTCCAGAATAAATTCTATGTTTTCAAGTGACTTTCCATCACATACGACTTCGGAAACTGCCCCTGCCATAATTAGCTGCTCAACTTTGACATTTGATATCTGGAAAACGATGAATGTTTCAATTTTACTTTTCTTGAAAAATTTCACTCGCGCTTATTTTATCAACAGGTAAAGTTTATACCATTAATTTTCGAACAACTTGTATATATAATGAATGTGAATATACCTACATAATTCGATGTAATCGTTAACCATTGAAACTTTTAACTTACGTTTACGTTGCTAAAAGTACTTGATAAGTGTGTTAGTGAGACGAGGAGTTTCCATTACTAGTGGGTGGAATATATTGCTTAAGTCACAAGTATTATTTACAAAATGTATGCGTCTGGAATCTCAACATGTAAGAATAATTTAGAGAATTATAAAGTAAATGATATCTGGAACAATTAACAGATATTGCAGCCTGTCATGGTAAAGGAAACAAGGTAGAGTCATTTCTGAGGAAGAAAATACAACTCCTCTTGTGCGGCTAGCCAATAGAAAGGCTTCATATCAATCAAACTTTATGACGTCACCAAAACGCCATGTCGTTGGGCCAATAGTGTAGCCATATTTGGGGGTAACAGTGCTACCAGATACAATAGGAGCGCTGCCATCGGTTCGTTGCCATGACGTCAGCAAAACCAAATCGTCAACGAAAAAAGACTTGTTTGAACCTACCTTGTTTACTCTACAGTGCAGCCTGTCTCCCACAAAAGCTCTTCACTCACTTTCAGTTGCTCAAGTTGCTAAAGAGAAAAGTTATTCAATGCTATCACTAACTTAATTAAATAATTTATTTATAATTTAAATTGAACATTTTCGAAAGTTACATTTATTTTGTAAGATATGCTACTCGATTTTTTGGCTTCTCGCTTACCTATTTACTTGTTTTGTCTCTCCAATCCCCGTACCAGCTCTACAAAGCAGGGAACTACTTGTGGCGCCTGGTTTGAAAAATTCCATATTATCAAAAAATACCATGATTTTCAGAATAACGTCTTGCGCGTACGGTAAAGTGGATACCTGAACATATAACAACAGAAAATTCCTGTTGCTAAATTCGATTTTTTACGGTGAAGTATTTGCTTGGTTTCTGCATCTGAAGAATAATTAAAGTGAAAATTGAACTCGTAGTGAAAACTGCATCATACTCATCGCTCAAATGAGCTGCTCACGTAAGCAGAGTAGTTAATGCTATTATACTATTACTAACTCAGTTAAAGAACAGATGTCTCGTACAATTGAATAAGACAAAAAGACTGTTTTGTAGACGCTTCTGACGGAAGGAACCCTCTTGTCGAATATAAGCCGTCGTGAAGGTGTTTGCTTCAAGCTTGCTGGCCATTTCTAGGCGTCTCTCGGACCAGATTGCATCAGCCCTATCTAATTGTGTGTAGCACTCCGGGATCTCCGTGCTAGAAATTGCTATGAATTATTCGAGCGCTAGCATGCAAATAGGGAAGCGAAGATTGAGAGTTTGGAGTTTCCGCCGGTACTAACTTGGTTAATTGTCAGTTGACAACTGCCTGCATTCCCCACAGGTATTAAATTTGTTAATCTTCTATTGTTAATTGTAGGCATTGATTGACAACTGCCTGCATTCTCCACAGGTATTATATTTTTCAATTTTCTATTGTTAATTGTAGGCATTGATTGACAACTGCCTGCATTCTCCACAGGTAATATATTTTTCAATCTTCTATTGTTTAATTGTAGGCATTGATTGACAATTGCCTGCATTCCCCACATGTATTAAATTTGTTAATGATAACTAACCCTCGATGAGGCAAACATTTTTTCGGTTCACTTTCACAAGAGGCATTCACCAATTTTCTGATGAACGCTCGCAGCAAAACAGGACATAACTAAATATGTCCAACTACAATTTACAGACGAGACAAAGTTTACCCGGCTATACAAGCGTCCTTGTGTGATTGTCGCGCATTTGACGCCCCCCAGCTCTGCTGCGATGACACTCAAAGTTCTGTCCCTGTTTGTCTGCCTGCACCAATACTGAAAGAGAATGGAAGCCGCCTGACCTTGGAAATCATAACGAGATGTTGTTCTGCTTCTAGTTATTTTTCCTTTATTCAAAATGGGGTGCTGCCTAATTAAGCGTATCAAAGCTGGCCCGGGGCACAACATTCCTTCAGTTTATTTATTTTTCGTTAGAATATCTTAACTGGAACGAACGAGAAGTGCAGGCTTGCTTTAGGTCGACGCATTTTGATGTCTGGCTGAAGCTGACTTCATTAGTTTCTATTGGAAATCATTAAACTACAAATTGCTGGTTTGTATTTTCCACTTCCATGCATGTCAGTGGAAGCAATTGACTGAGGGGAAGTCATAAAAGCTCTGATGCTGTTCGTACGAATGTGTTGGTAAACTCTGGGTAATGAAATTCAAACCTGGCTTTTTAAATTTTCACCTTGAGATTAAATAAACAAACTTTCAATTTTCGATAATCTTCTGGTTGGATTCATCCAACCGTTATCAGAGGAAAATGGAATCTAACCGTTATCAGGGGAAAATTGATCTAACCGTTATCAGAGGAAAATGGAATCTAACCGTTATCAGGGGAAAATTGATCTAACCGTTATCAGAGTAAAATGGAATCTAACCGTTATCAGGGGAACAGACAAAAATTTTCAATTAAAGATAAAATTTTATTAAAATAATTCAAATTTTTTCAGTATATTTTTACGTAAAAAATAAAAACTTTAAAACCCGGTCAACAAATTATTCAAATTGTTACCTAAATTCTCACAAATTAGCTGAACGAATAAAAAGCGACATCCAGATTATCGATACATAAATCTTCATCGGACATGGGAGCAGATTGGAGTGCCGTCCAGAGGATTGCAGGTGAGCGATTGCCTCCAGGATTGTTAGGGTCAAATTCAAGGACTCATTTTCTTTGATTGCAGCAACAAGAGCCCTTAATTCGGCCGTTCTGATTGGTTCTTTTTTCCTGTATGAGCTGTTGGAATCGTTCAATTTTCTGCCAGTTTCGCCCACGAGATTCCTCTGTTCCTGCAGAGGGCAAAAAAAGATCAAATGAGAAAAGTTACGTCGGTGATGCGCGCAAACGCATCCGTATTTCAAGAATTATTTATACCCTTTCCTCTGTTCGCAGCTGGAACTTTTACAGGACTCTGCATGTGTGTAAATTTTGTGCTCGACTGGAAATTTTACAGGGATACGTCTGTGTGCGAATCCTGCGCTCGACGGGAACGTTTACAGTGATATGCAAGTGTGTGAAACTCGTGCTCGACTGAAAGATTTTCAGCAATGCGAAGGTTTTTGACTGTATGCTCAACTTGAAAGTTTACACCGACGCGAGAGTGCTTGGACCTCGTACTCATCTGGAAAGTTTTCATCGGTGCGCAAACCGTTTGACTCCTGGCCCAATTAGGAAGTTTTTGAAAAGATCCAATCTCTTTACGGTGTTGAGTAGAATAGGATGTGTCAGTGTAGAACTTTTAGTACTGATAAAGAATGAGACTTGATGATTTTCAAGATCACAAATTATATAACAATAAAAATCGCGATCAGGTCTGATGATGATGAGTAGTGTGATATGGTTTGAAAAATGTTGAAGCAGACTTGCTTTTTATCTCCATTCTAAATTCAACTTCATCAAAATAATTCGAGTCCCTCGGTGCTCAATTTCATGAGAAAAGAAGAGTGCAAATAATTTATCTGAAATTTAGAGTTTTAAAATGAATCAATAAACCAGACATTAATTTTTCTTAGTCGTCGTAAGTCGTGAAGTATTTCAGACCCTGGTCGTGGAGGATTTTAAGAAAATCATGTCACTGTTGGCAGGAGGTATCAATTTTTTTTGTACTGTTGACAGTAGAAACCAGTTATTTTTGGCCCTGTTCACAGGAGGTACCAATTTTTTTTGTACTGTTGACAGAATTGTACTTTGTACGGTAGACAGTTTTATTTCTGTGCGCTGTTGCACTTTTGACAATATAAACCAGATATTTCTTCGCACTGTTGACAGGAGGAACTAAGAATTTCTCACCAGTGTTGACAAAAAAGTCGAATATTTCTTTCCCGTGTTTACATGCGCCAGTAGTTTGATATCAACTGTCACTCTCCAGTTCCGGAGTTCAAACAGAAGAGCGGCTGTATATATGTCACCTAAATAAGCTTATAAAACGACATTTGAGTAACAGGTAAAAGTGATAGGTTACAGTCATGATGAATGCACAGAAGTATTTATTGATTACATTGGGCCAAATGCACCAAAAAGAGCAAACCAGCATAGCAAAATCGACTCATAAACAAAATAAGTTAACAGAAAAGAAAACTAGGATAAATAAAAATTCCAAGCAAGAGGGGACAAATAAACAATAAGGAAGATATTTGAGAGAAGATCAATTTCCATTACACACTTTTTAAGTTAGCTTTTTCCGGTACCTGTTACCTAACTCAAATAATTGTGGCCGAATTTCATTCTGACGTGAATTTTAAAACTCTAATTTTCTATCGCATGCTTTGCTGGTAGCCGTAACGTTGCACTATCTTAAAGAAATTGCAACAAAAATCGACCTAAAAATCGTGGCGAATATTTTTCCTCTTAAATTTTAAGCATTAAAATCCAGCAAAATGAGAAGCTAAATTGAAACTATGCTGAAACAAAGGCCAATCTCTCCTCTTATATCGATAAAAACGTTAAAATCGCGGGTAAAAATTGAGTAATCGAACGTTAATCGAGACGTAAACTTTCATTATGGTAGCACACGCTCAAAAATTCTACACCACACGCAATAACTATGATAGGAAAACATTTACATCACATTAGAAGTAAGATAAATCAGCGTGTGCGGTAAATTTTTTATTATCGCAATCGAAGATAAAACAGTATGGAAGTTAAATAAAATTAAAAGTAAACTGACAGTAGTTCAGGTAAATAAATTGGATTTCATTCCTCGTTTGCAACTTGTTCTCGCTCGCCTTCTTAAACTGCACGAGGGACAAGCAAGTATGGAAGTTAAATAAAATTAAAAGCGAACTGAAAGGAGTTCAGATAAACAAAATTGGACTTTATTCCTCGGTTTCAACTTGATGGCGTTCGTAAACTGCACGAGGGACGAGCAAGTATGGAAGTTAAATAAAGATAAAAACGAACTGAAAGCAGTTCAGATGTACAAAATTGGACTTTGTTGCGACATGATGGCGTTCGTAAACTGCGGCGCCAGAGACAAGCAATCAGACATCGACGCTGGACCGCTCTATTCTCCGTGCCGCCGATCGTTCTCAATTAAATAATCGTAACGGTTAATGGTTTGATGGTTACTTCTTTGGTACACGCGACCCTGGCGGGGTCAGGGGACCTGCATGTGGTAGGCGCGCTTCCGGACAATTTTGAATCGGGTTTTTATTAAAGACATACAAGTCGTTCGATAAAGATTTTGTTTCAGTTTTTGGGAGATGGAGTTGACTATCGGAAAAAGCCTCTGGATTCATCCGTCTTTAGCTCGATGCATTTTGATGCCCGACTGAAGCTGACTTCATTAGTTTCTATTGGAAATCATAAAACTACTTCAGTTTACGGTGTCATTTTCCGTGAGTTTTGAACAAACGGTCTGCTACATAGCTCAACTTTTGATAGTTCCAATAATTGCGATGAAAATAAATTTCTAGAGGTAATCAATTTGAATTAAATTTTCCAAATTTTCTAAATTTTGAACTCTCAGACGCCGCTAAAAGTGATAAATTAAATAAAAGTAATATAGGTTCGTTTGTCTTATTTTCCCTATTAACAAGCGTGTTGAAATATCACCATTTTCGCCCACACAAATCCAAGATTTTTAGAATTTTTTAGCTCAGAGCTTGTGGCGCTCCTTCAGCGAGTTTCATTGTTTTTGCCTAATAAAAAAAACCTTCCAAATATAATGTATGGCAACACTTGCCATTTATGCGTAAGCTAAGTCGATTTGCAACTTGTCAGTTCAATCCATGAAAGCAGCATGTGCGCTAGATACTAGAAGTCAATTGTTTATTGTATATTGATTATTGTGTAATCTTGTTTAAACTTCTTAAGCTAGTTTCAAACGTAAAATTAGACAAATTTCATAATTTGTTTCATTACATTTCTTTTCTGTTCCAGACTAGGTAAATTAACAATTGAAATTCCGCTTAATTCTAGTTTCGTCTGTACAGTTCCAACCCGTCAGAACCCCTGTATTAGGGTGAGTTTGATTGTTCATAATTTCACGTTAGTCAAGCTCTCTAAACATCAGTGTCCGGTATCACCTTCCTGTTATTTAACTCGTGTGTAACATGATTTATTTTGTTTATACTGAATTGTAATCGCTTGGAGTATATGAAGTAGAAGATCGAACTTGAACGTTTCAGGTTTCGGTTTGCGGACGAAACTCAAATTTAAAATCATTATCCTGCCTGGCTAGTCATAAACGGACTTAACCCCCACAAGCTCTAAAGTAACTATTCAACCAGTGGTCTTTATATTACATGAGATTGACATTATGTTACTGTACCCCTGTTATATGACTGACATGAAGTAATTCATGCCATCTCAGCATTCTCTCTGGGATCGAAGACTCAACCTCGTTATCTCCAGAAGCAGAGCTCATATGACGGAGCAAATGAATTTATCCAAAGTACAAATGCTTCCTCGACACGGCAGAATTTAAAACAGCAAAGTAAGGAAGTTTTTCATCATTTTCAAGGGATTTTATTTATTCAGTATATACATAACGTATTAGAAATTTGTCTTTTGAAACAGAGAGGCCTCTACTAAAACTAAACTTGTATTTTGGATCAGAATTTCTCAGAATAAATTAAAATTTCATGCGCATAGTATCTCCACTCTCGTCGTCTTAAAAAAATTTGCAATTCTGAGAAGCATTTCTGAGCAGGCCTGATCTTTATGAGCATCTTTAAGCTCATCACTATGCTGCTCGAAATTGACATATTCTAATAAGAGCACAAAGGGTATTTTATCTGCAAATCGTATAAAACGAGCATTTTTTTAAATGAAATTCAAAAGATCACAAAACTTTAGCCATTTATATTGGGATTTTTGTTATTAACGCCTATTTCTAAATAAGTTTACGTTCACACTTTATTCAGCAGCAATTATACGACATATATGAGGCATTGAAAACCATAAGTGATTGATATACGAACGTATATACCATCTTACATTCTTTCCAAATTTTTCAGTCAAAATTTAAATATCAGTTATGCTTTTCTTAGTTTAAGTATCAAACTGGCTATTTATTTTCCCACCTATTCAACCTTTAGTATTTTCGGATCTCTTGTTCAAGAAAACCTTAAATGAAGTCAAGTTGCGTTCTACAACTCGTCTCGAAACTCAAAAAACAATATTCTTCAAAAACATTTAAAATCAAATTAGAAACATTCTCAGAGTTTTGCTACTGAGATAATTCCAGTGTTCATTTAAAGAACTAATACCAATGTATATCATAAATACTTAAATTTATCAGAAGCAAACCATGTTATCGCAGACGGACTCATCAGGAAACTCTACGGATTTTGAAACGAATATTAAACTTACTCTCAACGCTTTGATGTTGCAGAATACTTCATAAAATGAGGCATGAATAAGTTTATGCCTGTTGTAATTATATTTAATTTATATTTTGCATTTATTGATTATGCGTTTTCTTAAATAAATGTAACCATTTCCTTGACACATTTTGCCATCGCATTGTATGAGTAAGTTAAATACTGGCCTGAAATCCCGTAGACTTTTTCAATTTAAACTTCTCACGAAGTGTTATTGTTGCAGCCAAAATAGGGTGCTAAGCACAATTTTTGTATTAGTTTGAAATTTTCACTTAAGAATACTAAGTTTTTAGTGGAACATGGTTATTTTCTGATATTAGTCACACACCAATTTTACACATGAATCTTGACTATTTCATCATGGTAAATACTGTTATTTGCTCCTGTGCTTTTATTTCAGCTGAATGAGTATAAATTTATAAAAGAACCAGACCCTAAAAATGCATCGATCGGATGCCTATCCATCAATTTTTGCATATGTCTACTTGCAATTCATTTTATTTTATTTTTTCATTTTTTTATCATTCCATTGACCTCCAGTCACGAATAAAAAAATTTTCCTTCCTGAAAATTCTGCGATTGCATTGATAAGTAAGACGAGACACATTTCGAATTTTATTATACACATTTTCAAAAAAAGCTCGATATTAAACTTCCCTGCTCTCACAATAACGCAGAGCTACACACCTCCAGCCATACGCTCCTCATGAATCACGATGCCTCCTTTTCAATTCGGCCTAAAAATACCCCACTACAAAACCAAAAAAAGAAAATTTCATCATCACCAGAAACTCGAACCAGTTTTTCTTTCGTCTATGAACTCCCTACGGAAAAATACTAGTAACGGATGGACGCCAGGCCGGAATATATGGAGCAGCCAAGCGACCTATATTTCTCTACTCAATGCGAGTGCTCGCGAAGTGAAGGTGGAGACTGTGGCGCAGACTCCGATTTGAACTGCTTCCCAAACATGCGGTGCTCAGATCCAAAAGCACTCGAGTAGAACGATGGTTTTGAAAATGAAATCATAAAACCGAAGACCATGATAGCTTTAGGTTCCGATGCTTCTGAAAAATCCTAATGAAAACTTCCGTTATTTGAGGCAGAAAAGGAACACACACAGCTAAACTTTTGAGTAGCTGCAAATTTATTTTTTATCTGGAGATTACGCGCTTAGCTAACTTTTTGCAAATTATTTAAATGAAATATTTTATAACTAGGTTATCCTCATTAATTTATTTTCAATGGGAGGTTTAAATTAAAATATTTTTTTAGAACGATAATGTTGATCTAACAAATTTGTAGTCGTAGTTTTGGGTTAACATATTTACGCAGGTAAAAACTTTGCGAACTTATTTTGAAGTTTAATAAAAACTTTTAATGAACAACACGGGGAAATGAATGGAAAATATCTCGGTTGAAAGCTGAAATAATTAAAAGAACTTTCAATTATTTTTGAAGCATGATCAGCTGCATTGACGTTATTCAATGTATTTAATTTATTAAGTGAAGCTAGTGTATCATGAAACAATTTATCTGAATACTAATTACATAACCAATACGTGGAGTTTTTCCTCATTAAATAACAGAAACTCCACTGTTCGAAAATTTTCAAACGTAAGACAAAAAATTTCTGAAACGTTGTTGTGAATATGACTCAATACTTTCGAGCTAGTTGCCAGAAACTGCGATATTTTTTCGAACTCACGGCTAAACCAGTTTCCTAGGCATTTCACCAGACCTACAAGAGATGATGAGTGTGAGAAAGAGAAAGAACGATTATTAGAAGAAGGAACAATTTTTTCGAATACTTTTTAACAGATCTTCTACATTTGTCTTTATTTTAATATAACTTCAGACATATGCCATTATCTCAAAACGGCAACGCATATTTGCAATATTTTAACGACACAAAGGACATTTGCTTTAATATGAACATACCTAAAGTCATTTTCTTGTACTTCACAACCTCTACAGACATTTATTTTTATTCTTCCACATAAACAGAAATGTGCCTTCATCTTAACAAGGCACCGGACATTTACATTTATTCTAAGCTCACCCGCTTCTAAAGCGGGCACCAAACACGCTTTGAGCTCCCGAAAGCATTTCCCAGAAGTTGCTCTTCATCTCACACAGTTCACGTCTCGTGGACTCTGTCTCGACGACTCTGAGCTGGAGAGTGTCTGCGTTGAGCCAGCAGCGAACGGACTGCGTCGCTTTAAAACACCGAATTTTTATCGAACTTTCATTACTGTTTAAGAAATTGTTTCGATTCCCGTACTTGTTCGTGAGGAAAATCTAAAGCTTCTCAGCGTGTAAGGCAATTTAGCGTAAAAATAAATCTTTGCAAGATTAATACTTCATGAAAGTCATACGTAGAGTGAGTGTCGAATATTGAACCTCACGAGAAATCTTAGCAAAGTGTTCAATAGGGTCAGACAAGCTAGAAAAAATTTATACGACAGGAATGCATTTCGAATAGCTTTGCCTGGAGATTTGATCCAAAATCAACTTATTAATGCCTGTATATCATGTTAACAATTTTCATAAGCGTCCGTTAAAAGTCAAAAAACAAAAACAATTTTTGATATCTCCGAAGTCGAATCTCCCAGATTTCCTCGGGATTTCGCACCTCATAAAAACTATAAAGTTCCCCAAAGCAAAAGCTCGTGCAAAGCCTTTTGCTTGACTAAATTTTGCTGATGGATTGCATGAATATCAGGCAAATTGCAGGTTTTTTCAACACTGTGAGGTAGCCCGACAGAGGCGACAGTGAGTGATGGATTAGATGCAGAGCATTCGAGACAACCCTTCCCTCTCCCTCACACCGAGCCTCTCTCCCACTCTCCGGCCGTCATCGCCCTTTCCACCCTTCACTTCCAGCCAATTCGCCCGGACAATTTCTGACAAATTCAATCCCGCCAGATGGACGCTTCCTGGACCGCTAAATGCATTGTTCCGGCAGGCTGAGCTGTGAACGCTGAATTGGTTTTTTGATCTCTAAAACGAATTGTGATCGTTTAAATCATTTCTTGATTGCTTAATACAAATTTTGATTTCCACACGCATTTTAGGGTTACTGCAAACAAATTTCAACTCTGCTAAACTAGTTTTGGGAACCAAGTCCGAATTTTTATTCCTAAAAACCAATTTTGTCAATTGTTCAATATCAATATTGATCTCTGAATACAAATTATTGAATCATTAATGCTACCATTTGATGAGCTTGTGGCGTGTGTATTTTCTCATTATCACTATTTGTTAGATCCCCATTTCAAAATCAAGCACGCGTGACTGTGTAAATTAGATGCATTTTCAAATTTTTCACTTATAAGCATCACCTCAACTAAAAGGCCTGAATAATTTTCCACATCTTCGACGAACCCAAACTGGTGCCCTGAAGGATGATTTTTCTTCTGTGGACTGATTATCACAAAGCAATAATGCTTCTCATTTTAGTTATTACCACTCTATGAAAATAAGAAAATTAGAGATAAAAGGCTACTAAAATTCATTGCTCCAGACTTGTTTGAATTTATCATCGTTTGTTCATTGCTGAATTTCAGCTTTGCTTCAGGGCTTCAAGAGACTTAATTGCAGGGAAAGTTTCTGCTGAAGCATTTTGATTCGACCCACTCTTATTCTCCTTCAGTCAGAGCTCATACATGCAGAGTAAAATGGCATTATCAAGGGTTTAAGCGTACTTCTTCTACTTTGTTCGAACAAGAATCCAACCTGGCTAGCTGTGTGATGATATCTGAGTTATGTGTGGCCAGCGGTGTGTTGACGACCATATCTGTGTAGTCTAGTCAGCTGTGTGTTGACAACCATGTCTGTGTAGTCTAGCCAGCTGTGTGTTGGCGACCATGTCTGTGTAGTCTAGCCATCTGTGTGTTGACAGCCATGTCTGTGTAGTCTAGTCGGCTGTGTGTTGGCGACCATGTCTGTGTAGTCTAGTCAGCTGTGTGTTGGCGACCATGTCTGTGTAGTCTAGTCAGCTGTGTGTTGACAACCATGTCTGTGTAGTCTAGTCGGCTGGGTGTTGGCGACCATGTCTGTGTAGTCTAGCCAGCTGTGTGTTGGCGACCATGTCTGTGTAGTCTAGTCAGCTGTGTGTTGACAACCATGTCTGTGTAGTCTAGTCGGCTGGGTGTTGGCGACCATGCCTGTGTAGTCTAGTCGGCTGTGTGTTGGCGACCATGTCTGTGTAGTCTAGTCAGCTGTGTGTTGGCGACCATGTCTGTGTAGTCTAGTCAGCTGTGTGTTGGCAACCATGTCTGTGTAGTCTAATCAGCTGTGTGTTGGCGACCATGTCTGTGTAGGCTAGTCGGCTGTGAGTTGGCAACCATGTCTGTGTAGTCTAGTCAGCTGTGTGTTGGCGACCATGTCTGTGTAGTCTAGCCATCTGTGTGTTGACAGCCATGTCTGTGTAGTCTAGTCGGCTGTGTGTTGGCGACCATGTCTGTGTTGTCTAGTCAGCTGTGTGTTGGCGACCATGTCTGTGTAGTCTAGTCAGCTGTGTGTTGACGACCATGTCTGTGTAGTCTAGTCAACTGTGTGTTGGCGACCATGTCTGTGTAGGCTAGTCGGCTGTGTGTTGGCGACCATGTCTGTGTAGTCTAGTCGGCTGTGTGTTGACAGCCATGTCTGTGTAGTCTAGTCGGCTGTGTGTTGGCGACCATGTCTGTGTTGTCTAGTCAGCTGTGTGTTGGCGACCATGTCTGTGTAGTCTAGTCAGCTGTGTGTTGACGACCATGTCTGTGTAGTCTAGTCAACTGTGTGTTGGCGACCATGTCTGTGTAGTCTAGTCAACTGTGTGTTGGCGACCATGTCTGTGTAGGCTAGTCGGCTGTGTGTTGGCGACCATGTCTGTGTAGTCTAGTCGGCTGTGTGTTGACAGCCATGTCTGTGTAGTCTAGTCGGCTGTGTGTTGGCGACCATGTCTGTGTAGTCTAGTCAGCTGTGTGTTGACGACCATGTCTGTGTTGTCTAGTCAGCGGTGTGTTGACAACCATGTCTGTGTAATCTAGTCGGCTGTGTGTTGACAACCATGTCTGTGTAGTCTAGTCGGCTGTGTGTTGGCGACTATGTCTGTGTAGTCTAGTCAGCTGTGTGTTGGCGACCATGTCTGTGTAGGCTAGTCGGCTGTGTGTTGGCAACCATGTCTGTGTAGTCTAGTCAGCTGTGTGTTGGCGACCATGTCTGTGTAGTCTAGTCAGCTGTGTGTTGGCAACCATGTCTGTGTAGGCTAGTCAGCTGTGTGTTGGCGACCATGTCTGTGTAGTCTAGTCAGCTGTGTGTTGACAACCATGTCTGTGTAGTCTAGTCGGCTGTGTGTTGACAACCATGTCTGTGTAGTCTAGTCAACTGTGTGTTGGCGACCATGTCTGTGTAGGCTAGTCAGCTGTGTGTTGGCAACCATGTCTGTGTAGTCTAGTCAGCTGTGTGTTGGCGACCATGTCTGTGTTGTCTAGCCAGCTGTGTGTTGGCGACCATGTCTGTGTAGTCTAGTCAGCTGTGTGTTGACAACCATGTCTGTGTAGTCTAGTCGGCTGTGTGTTGGCGACCATGTCTGTGTAGTCTAGTCAGCTGTGTGTTGACAACCATGTCTGTGTAGTCTAGTCGGCTGTGTGTTGGCGACCATGTCTGTGTAGTCCAGTCAGCTGTGTGTTGGCGACCATGTCTGTGTAGTCTAGTCAACTGTGTGTTGGCGACCATGTCTGTGTAGTCTAGCCAGTTGTGTGTTGGCAACTATGTCTAGTCTAGCCAGTTGTGTGTTGGCAACTATGTCTAGTCTAGCCAGTTGTGTGTTGGCAACTATGTCTAGTCTAGCCAGTTGTGTGTTGGCAACTATGTCTAGTCTAGCCAGTTGTGTGAAGATAGCCACATCTGGTCTAGCCTCATACGTGAGGTATGACAGTTGGACATGTCTAGCTACCTGTATAATAAACGCCACATTTAATTAACCGAGCTGCGAGAAGACAACTGTGCCTTGCCTAACTAGCCGCATGATAGCTTTCGAAACTACACTTGCGTGGCTAAATTAAGACTTAGCACTTAAAAAATCCACAAACTATACATAGATGATCTTGAGTACAACTCATGAGCCAGATTTTTACCACTTTACTCGTAGAATTCTGTCTCATACTCACCATATCCCTGTTTGGAGTTGGAATGAAAATGCGGGTGTAAATTTTCCTCAATTTGCCTAGAAGGGATTGAATGGCATCAAATATTTCCATTGCATGTCCTGTATTTTAAGTATCAGTATTGAACACATTTCGATGGTACTTCAAAAAATCTACAGGACATTCTGGCAGGACATAGTTGGTTGCAAGAAGTCATTACAGCCGCAATTCAACCATTTCAGGTTCACCGCTTACATTCTAAAACGTTTCCTTGTTACCGTTGTCATTCCCTACAGAAACTGAATATTCAAGAGAAGAGCCGTGGTTTTTCCAGGCTCGTTTCACTTCGTGTTTGAATAATTCAGAGGACCATCCGCCTTCTCCCTCAGTGGTACAGCTCCGCAAATTTTGTACGGAAGGGCCTTTATGCTTTTTGACCACAGGAGCAGAAAGTGATCTGCTGGTTGACAGTGAGAAAGGTCAAAAAGAGATGAGTAAAGATAGAATCGGTTACGTACGTCGTAGAGATAATGATTAAAAAAAGGAGAGGACCTAAAATTGAAGATTTGATCAGACAGAAGTGTTTGAAAAATTAATAAAACCAATGAGTAGAGTGTTGGCATAAACAAATAAGGCTATGAAAGGTTATGAATGATGTACAAAAAGCAGTTTGAATCAGTCGCCAAGGATAAGGGGTAAAACTTTTCCAAAACATTTTTCGTTGGAAAATTGAACGAAAGATCATATTAAAAGAAAATTGATTCGGTTGAAGCGTAAGCTTTGCTCATTTCAATCCGTAATTTGCTGACATTAAGTTTCTTAAATGAGTGCAGAATTATGGGCTTTAGCTAACGACAACAATTCCATGGGGGAAATCAGCGTTGTGGTCAGCGTAGTCAATCAGAAAGAGGTTGTCTTTCGTTACAATACAGAGCTTCGTACACACTCAGCTTTAGTGACTCAAATTTAGTTTCTGGCTTTTGATTTGAAAATTCTGTACGCTCCAGGCATAATTCCCACTAATTTTCTTCTCTACAACAGCGTAACTTTTGTTTCAATGGAAATACAATGCTTTTCAATGGACTTGGGGGAAAAATAGGCTGAAGCGATGTTCTTCCTTAAACAAGAGATATAAAACAGTGTTAAGAAACTAGCGGATTCGTAAACAGGGATTTTGACGACAGTAGAGATTATGACAGGATGAAATTCAACTAATTGTGTGTACAACAATTTTTTAACCAATTGATTATTTCGATTCTTTGACGTTTTCGTGCGTCCTTTTTCCTCATTGATATTTATGGCAATAAAAACAATAGGGGTGAATAACTACTGCAGGGATTCGAAAACTCGCATTATGGAAACAGTAATATGAAAAAGTAATATAAAGCCTTACTGAAAAAAATGTCATCATAAATTATTTTAGCGCTGACGATTTCCAACTAGGTTAATTGTTTCAGTACCGTCCTCACAAACTGCAACTCCAATGAGATAAAACATTTAAAAATTATTTGGTGGGTAAATTTTCAACGTAGATTTTTGTGAATAAATACTCATACACGCCACCTGAGTAGCACTATGACAGACTTTTAGCGAGTACATACTTCCATGCAGATAATCGCCTCATAAGCCGGAGAGTGTGGCTGATAGTTCATGCGTCTACTGACAGCGCCGCAGCGGAGCAGAAAAGTCCACTTAACACATCGACCGCGACGTGAGCCACCAGTTGCTACGGGAGGGGATTTTCATAATGCTGGTGCTGACCGACCAGTAGTCACAAACTTAACTTTCATAAATACTTTATTGAAGCCAGATGGAGGCCCAACCCAGTTAATGTTTGTTTTTTCAAAATAGCTTCTACACTTAACTTTAAATTGAGTTGAGTATTGAGCTTCAGTTTAACCGATTGCTGTCAAAGTGATATCTGATATTGTTTGTTGCTATTTCTTTTTGTTGATATTCAGAAATGGGAAAGAATGAAATGCACGGCAGATAAAATGTGCAAGTTAGTGTAAAGCGTCGGTTACTCGGGTATTCTGTCTGTTATTTAAGGTATTCATGAGTAATAACTTACTCAAAACTTTTAAATGCCGTGATGAAAACCAATCATAAGTTTAATTAAAGAAGTTCTTCTCAAGCGGTGTTTTGTCAAAGTCTTACTTATTCAAGTTCTGCGTGGTCCGGTCTAGCCTTATATTCAATGGCCTCCAGTAACCAGCCCTAGCCAGTTGTATTATGGCCTCCAGTAACCAGCCCTAGCCAGATGTAATATGGCCTCCAGTAACCAGCCCTAGCCAGATGTAATATGGCCTCCGGTAACCAGCCCTAGCCCGATATAATATAGCCTCCAGTAACCAGCCCTAGCCAGATGTAATATAGCCTCCAGTAACCAGCCCTAGCCAGATGTAATATGGCCTCTAGTAACTCGGCCGAGACTCCGACGACGCGCCCTGCTCAATAAATAAACCTCTTAAGTAGGACTCGCGCATTCCAGGATGCAGTGCAAGATAGGGGATCGCATGTCAGTCCAGTCCTATTACCGTTCGTCAGAATAATGGCCCAGTTACGAACCCATTACGGATCGTTACGACGCACTGCCGAATGCTGGGTCTCCTGGAAGCACTAAGGAGAGGCTCTGCGAGGCTTTAGCACGGATTCCAGTTTTCCAAATGTGGTTTGACTGGAAAGGTGATTTACCTCCCGCTGCCTGGAGTGGGGGCTCTGGGGTTGTTTAGACAAGGAAAATTTGGGGACTGGAATTAGAGATGTTGGATGTGGACATTCATTTCAGAAATGCTCGGCTGCTTAAAAATAATTAGGAGCTAGGATACGTGCAGTATCTCAGAGGTGGAATAAGTGCATTTCAAAGTTTTCTGTGTAAGGAATGTTGCTGCGCTCCTTGTGATCCTGTACGTGTGTGGTAGAAAGTTGGTCGATGATTTTAAATTACTGGCATCACGTTTTGACGGTGTGTATTGACTATGGAAGCGTACAAATTATACTGTGAGTGTTCTGACGATAGTGTGTATTCGTATCGGTGGCGTTGGTTATTCTGAGGTGAATTCGTTTCCTTTCCTAGAGGCAAAAGACGTAGAGTTCAAAAGAAGGAAGATCACTACAGTTGCAGGTCCAAACCTCGAACTACGCGTGGTTTTCTCAAAAGTCTTGGCTCTCGATGACGCTGCATTTCTCCATGCTGGCGAGGTTGAGGGATTAGAATTTCTTCGATTTTTATTTACGAACATGGCTTCCATTCGAAAGGTCGCCTTACTTTTTATCTGAAGAAATTAGACCTCCGCTGGAAAAGCAAACTTTAGCGAAGTGAGAAACATGCACTAGACTAATATCAGCAACAGTCGCGCATTTTCGCACTTTCGAAAAAGTTCTTCGGGTATTTTCGAAAGAGGTTTTCCGCATTTTCACATGAATTTTTTTGAAATTTTGCATGAAATTCATCACATTTCAGTGCGAAATTCTTCGCTTTTCAGCAAGAAATGCCTTGCATTTCCACGCATGAGGTTTTTTACCTTTTTGCATGACAAGTGTCAGCATAGACATTGGAGAAATGCTCTTGAGACTGTTTAGAATACATTAAAAACTCACTGAACTTTACATACGTGAGGTGTGTAACAGAATTGACCAAAAAATTGGATTACTCGCATACGCAATTTTACAATTAGAATATATTAGAAGCAAATAAAATGACTACTGGAGAGATATGCTTGCATTTCAGTAGAAAATGTACAAAGAAGTATATGTCAACTTTTGTAGTTTGCAGAATAATTAGCCAACTTTGTAGAATAACTATTTGATTGATAGAAGTTTGCAGAATAACTAGTCAACTATGACACAATTGTCTAACAATAAAGCTGGGTTTGAACTGTTCGAGCGATTTTCAAATGTTCTCGGGAACGAATGTTGTTACTAAGTTACAAGCATACACATGGCGTTTAAATTAAAAAATGTAGGACGATGCCATGACGATAGTTAGTTTAAATTTTAGACGTCGCTGCACTTTTTTCCTTCGAAACCATTACGATGCTTTTTTCCTTCAAAATCATTGCGATACTTTATCCTACGAAACCGTTGCGATACTTTTTTCCTTCGAAACCGTTGCGATACTTTTTTCCTCCGAAACCATTGCGATACTTTTCTCCTACGAAACCATTGCGATATTTAAGAATCAAAAACTAACTTCAAAATTCAATGTATATTCGTTTGTGGTGAAGCCAATAAGTGGGATCGCTAACTGCAGTAAGATGAATTTCATCAAACCAAATATCAAATAGCCAAATGTGATGAGACAATTTTTTTACATTAAATATTAAACAGCTTAATGCTAGATGCTAATTAACTAATTAAGTTAAATGCTAAATAGCTATATGCGGTATGACAAATTTTATAAAATTAAATATTAAATATTCAAATGCTAATTAAATGTCTAAATTAAATATTAAATAGCTAAATGTGGTATGACAAATTTTCTTTCATCATAGATAACCATGAAATAATTTATGTCCTCCTTTTCCCCTAGAGTGTTACACAATTTTGCTATTAGTAAATTTCAGTCTTTGAAATCTTCAGGATTTTTCCTTTTCCCAAATAACATTACCAGTTTTTCGACGGTACACATTTCCTCTCAACATCACTGTTTCAACGACCTTGATCTATTGTGATTCAATCTATTGCATTTCCAACTGATGAATTAGTTCAGAAGAAATTAGTGAAACACAAAATTCTCAAACAAAACTGCAAATAATGACTTTTAGACTTTTATTGACTTCGATTCGCAACTTTGACTCTGCTGCGCTAGCAGAGCAGCTTGTTCACAAGCGCAAACAAGAACACACAATGGAGAAGAATGTAATGTCAACATCAGGGTGGTTGTGGTTTTAGCCCCCTGAAATTTTAAATGCACAGCTTTGTGCAGAATAATGTAGAAAAAAAATAAAAATAATTTAGCGCGAGGGCTAGTAACCAGTAATTTTTGGTGCGCTTTAATTCAGAGGGATCATAAAATACTGGATGGGCAAAATTCCAAGTAATGGTAAAAACGAAAAAATTATTGGTCGTGAGAGCGTTTGTCAGTACAAAAAAGGAAGACTTGGCACTTTGAAGCATTTGACTGCTACTCCCTTCAAGTACCGTAGTCCACATCTTTGTTGTCTTTGTTTAAAGAATAGCCTTATTGGAGGCGGGGACTGAATTATAGAGGTTGAAAATAATCTCGTTTCAAATTTCCAATTGCTAAAATATCATTTTGGGTCCTTTAGGCTTCAAGTTTAGTACGTACGTATCTCTGGTAACAGCAAAATCAAATGAGTCCGTACGCGATTCATATGAGTACCGGTAGAAAAGTGTGTACACTAGAGCGCTAGTGCAAAAACATAAACTTCCAAGAGCAACAGTGCAAAAAATTAAATATCCAAGAGCAACAATGCAAAAATTAATAATCCAAGAGCAAAAATGCAAAAATTAAACATCCAAGAGCAACAATGCAAAAATTAAAGTTCCAAGAGCAACAATGCAAAAATTAAACATCCAAGAGCAGCAGTGCGTAAATTAAACTTCCATTAGCATCAGTGCAAAAACTATGCGAGCTAGAGCACCAGTGCAATAAGCAAGAATGAAAAAGCTGCAGTTGAACCATACACGAGACCAATGCAAAAATTGAACGGACCGCAGCACTAGTGAAAAAGATCTTATCGTCCTTTATGAACCTCAAATTTGAGTCTGAATCTATAAAAAAACAATGATCATTCACCAGCCTGCACCTCAAAAGCAGTATTCATCCAGTTAAAATTTTTCCCTCATTACGCAAGAAAAAGCACCTTCTACCTCTAAAAATTGAGCAAATCTTTCACTAACAATGCACGACGCGCTTTCGTAACCACGTTAAAACAACTCGCTACAAGCCGACCAACGTTCAGCATTTCTCGGACAATTCTCCACTGATTTGTTAAATTTTTCTTGGCCAGTCTTTTGTCAACCTTTCAAGAGACCCTGGAACATAAAGCTGCCTTAAGACGCCGATTAGCCGAGGATGTGCTTACGCCAATTAAGTTAGAGGGCGAAGACCATTTTCTGGAGCTTAGACGGGCTCGTAAATCGCAAAACGATGGAAGATCTGTCATGGGAGACCGTCTCTACAGACGGTGCTCGGCTTTACAGTTCCAGGTGCAGCACTGGAGTCCTGTTTAGCTCTGCTCACTCGAAAGGAAACACCAGATTTGGAATTATGTTACTCAAGTACCTAGTCTAAAGCATGCATGTTTTTTTGGCCTCCAGGCGATTTAATTACTGGGGCGGAGAAAAGCATGCATGCAGGTGGCGAAAAAGTTAGACTGGGTAAAGAGTTACAGTTCGCAACTGTTGCTACACGCCTAGCTTGGGCTTCCAGTTGTGCTGCGTATTTTTGAGTATTTCCTCTCACTGTGTAGTATAATATTAGCTCATTTGTCTGCATCAGGATACAAAAATGTATTTTCTTTTTTGAAATGGATCAGAACACTCTTCTGTTTTGCTTCGATACCAACAAAAAAATTTTATCTGCCAGCAAAAAAATTGATATTGGCATTTAAAGGAGATATTCTACCGCCTCTCAATAACTATGTATATTTATAACGCTAGTTAACTGTACTATCATATATTCAAACGAATCCAAAAGCATCGGTTCAAATCCACGGGCAACTCAGGGAAATAACCAATAAAACCTACACGAAATTAGTTCATAACTTAACAATTCTGTTTTGTGAAATTTATGCTTAGTTATCCTCGTAAATTTGATAATTTCCGACTCAGTTTCAACACTCCTTACGATACAGAGAGCCCTTCAGAGAGCCTTTGTGCAATCCTCGTAAAGAATTGTCTTGCATTTTTGAGCGTCCTTCAACTGAGAATCTTCTTCCTGAACTTGCCTTTGTAGCTCTTGAGTCTTGTCATTGGTGTCTTATTTTTGTTGTATTCTTCCCTGCACACGATGTTGCGTCCTCTAACTCTATGCACAATGTTTCCATCTTCATTAAATCCAATCCGAAACCGCTGGTCTTGAAGCTGACGTTTGCAAGGAGCAGGAGCATCTGAGTGAAACCTTATCAAAAAGTCCTTGTGTGAAGGTATTTCAACGTACATAAATAACAAATTTGATTTTCTGTTCAGGGAATGAAAGGCAACTGTTCAGGAAACAGGACATGCATTTTGAGGTACTGTGTTTGTAAACAATTCGCATCAAATTGGGATTCTCAAAAATAATCTGTTCGGGGAACTCTCGATCCCGAATAAGTCGACTCAGAACGCTCACTTTGATCTATTTGAAGATTTATAACATTCCATGAACTTCACTTTATCAGTATTGTATTATCTATGTCATTGTTTACTCTTCTTGATAAAGTATCTATTTCTAGAATGTTGATTTTTACAATGCTCCGTTAAATATTTTTCACCATTGTATCCCTAAGGGTATTATTTTTATGTGTGCAAAGCGCATACATGTTTGTACCCTTGCGTTCAGTGCTCAGACATGTTTGTATCCTTGCGTTCAGTGCTCAGACATGTTTGTACCCTTGCGTTCAGTGCTCAGACATGTTTGTACCCTTGCGTTCAGTGCTCAGACATGTTTGTACCCTTGCGTTCAGTGCTCAGACATGTTTGTACCCTTGCGTTCAGTGCTCAGACATGTTTGTACCCTTGCGTTCAGTGCTCAGACATGTTTGTACCCTTGCGTTCAGTGCTCAGACATGTTTGTACCCTTGCGTTCAGTGCTCAGACATGTTTGTACCCTTGCGTTCAGTGCTCAGACATGTTTGTACCCTTGCGTTCAGTGCTCAGACATGTTTGTACCCTTGCGTTCAGTGCTCAGACATGTTTGTACCCTTGCGTTCAGTGCTCATACATGTTTGTACCCTTGCGTTCAGTGCTCAGACATGTTTGTACCCTTGCGTTCAGTGCTCAGACATGTTTGTACCCTTGCGTTCAGTGCTCAGACATGTTTGTACCCTTGCGTTCAGTGCTCATACATGTTTGTACCCTTGTGTTCAGTGCTCAGACATGTTTGTACCCTTGCGTTCAGTGCTCAGACATGTTTGTACCCTTGCGTTCAGTGCTCAGACATGTTTGTACCCTTGCGTTCAGTGCTCATACATGTTTGTACTCTTGCGTTCAGTGCTCAGACATGTTTGTACCCTTGCGTTCAGTGCTCAGACATGTTTGTACCCTTGCGTTCAGTGCTCAGACATGTTTGTACCCTTGCGTTCAGTGCTCAGACATGTTTGTACCCTTGCGTTCAGTGCTCAGACATGTTTGTACCCTTGCGTTCAATGCTCATACGCTCATACATGTTTGAAACTTCGTCACCAAAGCCATGCATTTACATTCATTCAAATTTTACCTTAAAAAATACCTTCATTCAAATCTTTACTGCAAGGAAATGTCTATCAGTTGATGATCATCTGAGTTTCCGTTGAGATGCCCTACAAAAGTGATTCCTTCAAATTCCTGCTTTAAGAAGGCCAAATCGTGTTTCAAAAGTTTCAAAAAATTAAAGTGTACCGAAAATTTCACTGTTGCAGTTTCTCATACAAATAAATGGGATTATTTCTCCGGTATGTGTATTGTATGGGGGAGAAAATTTAAAGTAATTAAATTTCCAAGAGTACACAAAGGTTGATAATTTTGAGTAACGTGCTATTTGTTATAAAATAAACTGAGTTAATATATTTAATCTTACGCTGCGATAGCTACATTACATGTTCAAGAATTCAAAAAGAAATTAATATATTGTCGTAAAATTCAGTGTTCTAAGTTATTTAACTGTTTCTAAGTTGTATCCTTTGATTAAGCCTTCAAAAATTCAAAAAGAAGATTCGTATCTCTGAGGAAATGCTCGAAATTTCCCCAACCATTTCATAGAATAAAATGGAGGCTTCCCTTGATCTTTTATCGACCGAAAACTAAAGTTAAAGAAAATACACCTGACAGGTCCACAATTTATCGCATGTGAACCCCCGGTATTATTTTACTTCACTTAAAATGTACATTTTTCTACACGTCCATGGAGCAAATCTACTCTTCCCTCGTACAAAAACGTGCACTCGTGAGTTGAACAAATGCAAAATTCAGTCGCAGACTACGTAGCGCATGAGCGCTTGAAAAAATATAAATTCAGTCATAAAGTAGGTGCTGCACGAGCGCTGAAACCATGTAAAATTCAGTAATAAATTGCATGCATCACGAGCGATGAACATATGCACAATTCGGTCGTAGACTACATTTTAAGTGAGCGCTGAAGATAAGCGGAATTCAGAATTAGAGTGCACTGAACATACGCACAGTTCAGCATTAGAGAGCCCGCCAACAATTCCACAGTTCAGCATTAAAGCGCTCACCAACCAACGCACAGTTCAGCATTAGAGTGCGCACCAACAAACGCACACTTCAGCATTAGAGTGCGCATCAACATACGCACAGTTCAGCATTAAAGTGCGCACCAACAAACGCACAGGTCAGCATTAGAGTGCGCACTAACATACGCACAGTTCAGCATTAGAGTGCGCACCAACATACGTACAGTTCAGCATTAAAGTGCCCACCAACAAACGCACAGTTCAGCATTAAAGTGCGCACCAACAAACGCACAGTTCAGCATTAGAGTACGCACCAACATACGCACAGTTCAGCATTAGAGTGCCCACCAACCAACGCACAGTTCAGCCTTAGAGAACCCGCCATCAAACGCACAGTTCAGCATTAGAGAACCCGCCAACAAACGCACAATTCAGCATTAGAGAACCCGCCAGCACGCTCCAATAGCAGGGACCATCAAGCTGCTCCGGCGGAGTTGCCGCACCATCTAACAACGTCGCGCAGTTGCCAGCAGCTCCAGGATCTCAATGTAAGGACCGTAAATCAAAGACCGTCTGCGGTAATCCTGCGGCGCTCGACAATTGATGATGCTCCTCTGCACCTCCGCCAGACCGTCATGGTCGCCTAAACGGACAATATAGACCATCGGGTATTGTTTATTGCTGTGCTAGGACGCCCTTTTATGGCCAGGCCCCCGTTCCCTTAGATTCATTCAATCCTTCATCGAACTTGTTCGGCAGCTCGCGCTACTTTACGATCGACAATAACTCCTCGCTTTCTGCGAATGCTCGCCGTTTAGGTCCGATTCACTCAGTCCGTAGTCGAGTGAACGCTCGTGTTTGTTCTGGTAATGAAGAGGTAACTTCATTTCTCTTTCATTGGAAATCTAAGTTTAAAGCGATGGTAATAGGAGGTCCCAATTTTGTAGCGGCTGAAATTCTAGTTCCCAAGCACAAACAATGAAGTTCATCAGAAGAAGGGGTCCTGGTTTTTACGGACTTTGAAATCCCAGTAGTCCAGAAGCAGAAATCTCAGATTTCAAGGTCCCGAAATTCCAGTTCCCAGGCAGAAGGAATATCAATTCTCTCCAGTAACAGAATTTCTATTTTTAATCAGCAGTGAGAATTTCACCTTTTGAGCAGCGGGGAGCGGATTTTCGAACCTTGATAATTACAGTTCTTAGGTGTCGACGATTCTCTAAAGTCGTCCAGTGATGAAAACTCAAAGTTTTCGTCACATACAAACAATTACCCAAACCAGTTCCAATGATAACCATTTTGGGTTGCGTAAGGTATAAAAGTAGTGAATGAAAATTACTTTTGCTCACCCATGATTAAAAATACATTTATCGATAAAGAAGTCCATTATCAAATCCTCTGAGCTTTTACATGGTAAGTATTACGAGTCATCCGTCAGAAAAACTTTATGCAAAATCTTACCTGCTTAATGCTCTAGCAGCTATTTGCGTTGAAGCTATCGATGTTTAATGTGATGCGTATTGCGTAACAGAACGGATAAAATGCCCTATTTACATTGGTGCTACTTGCGTCAGGCTACCAAAGGTGCGCGGGATGAAGCCACCAGCGGTCGCCTTGGCAACGCGGCTCTGCATGCTTAATTTACAGAGGCACAATTACACGCGGAAGAACGGAGTGTAACTCGATCTGTAGACGACTCGATGAGCGTTTCAATCAGTGAAAAACATGGGAATGCCTCGATGCGTGAAGGATATGAGAATGCCTGGGTTTGTTTAGAACATGGGAATGCCTCGATCTGTAAAAGACATGGGAGTACTTTATTCAGTGGAAGACATGGGAATGCCTCGGTCTGTGAAAGATATCTTTGTCTTTGGCTGTGAATGACAGGGGAATGTTTTAGGCTGTGAATGACTTGGGAATGCTTCGGTCTATTAAAGACGTTAGAATGCCTCGATCTATTTGAGACGGGAGCGTTTCTAAGTATCCAGAAAAACTTGGAGTGTCTCAATCGTTCAAAACCGTACTAATAAAACAACTATATCCGTGAAAGAACTGAGCGGGTCTCAATATGTGAAAGAATTAAAAGTATCTCATTCTGTAGAACAATTTGCCAAGTCTGTGGAGACACAAATCTAAACATTGAAGCATAAGAATAGTTTTCGGCAATTTTTAGAAAACGTTCAATTTACATTCTCTATCACTTCTATGCGCTCTAGCTAAATTTTTCCAGAGTTAAGGTAATTCAGAGTCTCCTCAAATAAACGTTGGAATGCAGCTAATTTCATGAACAGAGATGTCGACTTCGGTTATTTTAATCGATAATAATCTATTTACTCAAATATCATTGCTGCAAAAATAGCATAGAGCTTAACTCTAGTTCATGAGTTGACTTTAACTACTCACCAGTCGACAGAAACACCATTATTTCCATCCAGTCAACCAACACCCAGTTTCCTAGCTCCTTAAATGCAGTAATAACATAAGACGCTTCCCGCGACTTCGAACACCTAAATATGAGCAGCTCATCATCATGAGAGGCACCTTGAACAGCGTAGAAGGAATTCGAGCATTTCTTTCTTCAAAAAATTAGCCGTTTTTCATGACGGGTTTGAAGGTGTAGTGAGTCTCAATGAAAGAATGTGAAAATTGGCCATCTTACAGCGCCTTATTTGCACCCGTTCGCACGTAATTCGAGTATTTTTCTGTGTGTGAAGTGATTTTAAGATCGAGACGCTCGCTCTTGAAGGAATAATTATTTTTAAAAGCCAAGTATCAAGAATTTCAGTTTCGAGACATGGACTTGGATTTCATCAGTAAATACGTTGTTAAAGTTATCCAATTCATTGCTCCTGACAGCAACACAATATATAAAGTAATTCTCGTGGTGCCCTTGAAAGCATCTTTAAAAATAAAATAGTAAAATTGAGGAACGTTCATGTAATGCCACCTACAATACGTTCTTATGAAAAATATTTGCAGTGTTCTTAGTATTGCGCTGTACAAGTTACGATACGTATATACTTTTTTATTTATACAGAATTACTTTATTCCAACTTGCCCATCGAATACACATCTCCAGATAATTCTTCCATACCCTGAAGTTTTCTTTATTTGATATTAGACCTTCGTTATAACAGCCCAACACACACTGTACCACAAACAAATATATAACCGCACATTCGAAACAAAATCTCCAATCGTTTCAACCATCAACTTTACTTGTTTTCCATCCCGACATTCGGAGGACAAATACGCAGAGTGTCCTAACTCACAAAGCACAGAATTTTAGGACACTCAAGTAAGAGGCGTGGTGTTCATCGCAGGGTTGCCAAACTGGCTTTTCCTAGCCAAGTTACTAACTAGGAAATGAACTAGGAACTTTGCCACTCTGCCTGAAAGACATCTACGCCGCTATGAGGTGAAATTTTCACTTAATCTATTCACCAGTTTTGACCTCTGATTTGTGGGTTAGGACACTCTGCATACAGGCCCTCCATTTGTTCTTGGCCCTGACTCCTGCATGATCTAAACAAGGCCAGCACGCTTTGAGAGTCCAAAACCCAAAACCCACTGCGATCATTTCGATAGTTTCCATGCCAGCAACTTGACGAAGCAAACCTCGCAAGAACGGCTCCATCAACAGATGCGACCTCTTCTAAGTTTCCATCTCAATAACTAAACCGAAGGCGAACGTGAATTTCATCGCTATCCAACCAAATGAAGTTACACAAGCGGAATAGTTTGCAAATAAGTCTAAAATGACCAATTTACCGCAAACTCAGTTGGGATTTCTGCGCGAGAAATTCCGGGGCAATTTTGCGTGAGGAAGCAGGAAGACAGCGGAGACAAAGTAAAACAGCGCACAATTTACTTTGGTTTGCTTTGTTTACGGAATTTAAGTTATAAAAAAGGGTTGGGTAATAACAGCAGATCATAAAAAGGTATAGACATTAAAATAGAACGATTTTAATAATTAAGATTTCTGTATTTAACATATTTGATTTGATATATTCATCCCCCATCAGATAGAAATCTGTATCTAGCCGAGAGATAAAAATTACGAAAATAATAAATTAACACAAAAACTGATACTTGTTAACAACACACTACATAAAATATGAGTATATAGTACATAGATAAACCACACTGCAATCGTTAGTGGAAAAGCGTTCTATTTTTCATTAAGAGGAGATTTGGTTCAGAAAACATGCAAAAATTCTGTTGCAAAATTCGGTGGAAGAATAGACTCTAAAATTTAGCATGAAAATTTCAAAATTCTTGAATATTTTTAGGACTAAATCTCCTCTTAATGACTCACGGGGAGCTTTTCCACAAACAATGGCACCGTGATTTACCAAAGTCCCATACATTCATAGTTTAAAGTATTCTTATTGCGTATCATCACATGAATTTATTGTATTTTTGTTTCTCTTTGCAGATCTCTAGCTAATGATGGACAGATGCCTGAAGCTCCATTTTTTAATCGCAAAGTGATGTCGGAATGCTCTGTCTTAAAAGCCAAGTTTATATGTAGATTTACATGTATACGTAGGGAGAATTTTAAATTACATTTTTACATGGTCATATTTTATTTCACAGTACATTTTTCAATTTCATTGAAACTAATTTTACAACATCATAATGTTAATTACATTGAAACTAAGATATGCTTCATAAAAATTCGCGCTAACTACATCGAAAAGTAACACAACAACAAAAATTATCTCACTGCAATGAAACTCGAATGTAATGCAGCCGAACTTTTCGTTTCGCATCCCTAGCTTTCCGGTAAGGCGACAACGAAATTAATGGTAATGCGAACTTCATCGAGACTTTCTATCACGGAAATTAGCCGCAGAAAATCCTGGCTGTTCATTCCGAAGAACGAGAAAATCTAAGGAACACCGGTAACTGAAAAATTTAATTCCGATAAGCATGTTGACAACGTAGTGGTACATATGTGCACCACTTGGCAAATTGCGCATTTACGTACCGGTACAAATGTGAGCCTCTTAATTCAGAGCTGATAGTACCTCTGCACTATACATCAATGAAAATATTTCTTCAATACCTGTATAAAATATTTAGTGAGGTGAGGTTCAGTGAGTTGCTTTTTTCTTTTGAGGTCCCATGGGATATTGTGAGACATCGATGTAACCTGTGAGAGACCGACGTGCCCTGTACCGTACCAGAATACCATGTCAGGTGCCCGTGTATCCTGTGAGGCATATCCTGTAAGGTACCAGTGTATCCTGTGATGTACCAGTGTATCCTGTGATGTACCAGTGTATCCTATGAGGTATATCCTGTAAGGTACCAGTTTATCCTGTGATGTACCAGTGTATCCTGTGAGGCACATCCTGTAAGGTACCAGTGAATCCTGTGATGTACCAGTGTATCCAGTGAGGCATATCTGTAAGGTACCAGTGTATCCTGTGGTGTACCAGTGTATCCTGTGAGGTATATCCTGTAAGGTACCAGTGTATCCTGTGATGTACCAGTGTATCCTGTGTGTGAGGCATATCCTGTGAGGTACCAGTGTGTCCTATGAGGTACCAGTGTATCCTGTGAGGTACCAGTGTGTCCTGTGAGGGACCAGCACATTTTGTCCGCATCAATATATTCTAAGCTGGCTCATTCTAACAGCACCTAACGACACACACGTGCACCTTCATGCAGAACGTCTGTCTTTATCATGGTTAGCTTCGCTACACAATAACACCGCATAACTACGGCCTCATTGTTGAAAAACGTCCCAAGTGGGGAGAATAGCTAACTAAAATTGAGGTGTGAAAATGCTTCTAAAATTAGGATGCTACACTTTCTTGCCTTTAAAAACGTCCAGAGTGGGAAAAACAGTTAAGTAAAATTGAGGTGTGAAAATGCTTCTAAAATTAGGATGCCACTATATTTTACCCCAGATCCACAGGCTCCTTTTGGTGTGATGTACATTTTTGCAGCTTTTCTTATTATTTAAATACTCGTAGACCTAATTTCCATTGCTAGGAACTCCAAATGTCTGAAATATCTTCTGCTGAAGCATGGCAGTAAAAGTAATGTTGCTTCCAGTTTGAGCTCAAAGGCGCTACTGGTTTTTCTCAAAGTCGTAAGCTCTAAATTTTGGTATGCCTTTTATTACTTAATCGTTGAATTGAATTGTTCAAGCTCAATTCGCGAGATTTAAATTTTCTTCGCAATCTGTTTTAGGAGTTCCAAGTTCCATCCAATGAGGTGACCATTTTTAAGGAAGATGCAGTATGTAAACACTGCAGAAGAGGTACACTTTCATCCAAACGGGAGAAAATGTTTGTACTCAAACGATGCCCTGTTGAACAAACAGGGAAACTTACCTCGAAGAAAAATACTTGTTATTTGCTTTCTGCAATTTTGTGTTCAATGCACTGTTCGCGTACGAAACTGGTCGAAACTGGTCGAGGGTTATAAGAACGCTCTTTTATCGATGTAAAATTAATCTTAAATAAGAGATTACTCAAAGAAGATAGGAAACCCATTCCGCTGGTTTGACTTTTCAATTACAGTATCAAACAATTTATTTATTTCAAAACGAAAAATTCGCTCTTCCATTGCGTTGGCAGCCCTCAAGACTTTAGTTGTTCAGTTGCATTTATTACCATTTTCAGGGGACTATAAAGGCTTCGAATGTCTCTCGGCGAAATTGTGTCCTCTATTTTGTATTATAGAGGAAATGCCAATTATTCGAAGACGCCAGTCAAAGGTATCAGAACTTCAAAGTCCATGCAGCAGCGATGTATTCCCAGAACTCTCTACAGTTCTTTAGACCCCGATTTGAGTCTCCAGAAATACAATGCTTCTTTACACCCAAAACCAATGTTCTCGAGAAGCACTTAGAACTTCTTTATACCCAAATAAGCGTTGTTCTTGACGAACATTTAACAGCTCTTCTACCCCCAACGCTGATATTTCTTCTATTTCTTCTAACAGTTCTTTATACCCCATGAACAAATAACAGTTCTTTAAACCTCAGCACCGATATTCTCAACGAAAATTTAACAGTTTTTTATACCCAAAAAGCAATGGGCTCGGGAAACATCCAAAACTCCTTTATCCGATTATACAGACAAAACATTTGCAGCTGCGCCAAGTCTACCAGTTCTACGTGAAGATACACAGCACAGAAGTGTGACAAGTATCCGTCTCTGAATAATTTACTAGCTAAATAACGTTTTTTTTTTTTGAGGCGACCGTATTCTCTTTGTTCCGCGTGTGAAACGTTCGCCCGATCTTCGATCGCACAGTGCTATTTTGTACAACAATCGCTCAATCTTCGATCGCGAAGTGCGATTGTGTGTAATAATCCCCCAGTCTTCGATTGCACACTGTGATTGCGTGCAACAATCCCCTGGTCTTCGAACGCAGATCGATTTTGTCCAACAATCGACCAGTCTTCGATCGGGCAGTGCGATTGGGTGTCATGGACGCAAAAATTCGTCACAGAAGTCGGCTTTTGTTCAAATTTCAATGAGCTGAAGGCTCAAATAAAAAATTTACTTTGAAATCCGCGGCTGCTCTGCGGAATCTTTTGATCCTTTAGTATTTTTCAGATGATACATTATGGGGTGAGCGATGCTTTTTTCACCTGTTATCATCTATGGATGCTCTTGACGTGGTCATATTTTATCTTTTTGAAGATTTATTTCAGATCTTGTTTTAAATTGGTGCAATAGCGTCAAGTGTTTAGTTTAAATTGACATTTTAATGAACATTTAAACAATAGATTAATTGATAACGTTTAAGAGCAATAATGAGCAGGTACTTTACAGGCCCTCGTTTGAAACAAAATCTGGAGATTGTTTTTCCTGAGCCCATCTACGGCAAGAGCACTTTTATTTTAACCTGGCGATGATTTCTTGTTTTAAAATTTTATTTCTTGTCGAAAGGGGCGGGAGGTAGGAAGTGTAGCGATATTGAGAATGTTGGATATTGGAAATGTGGGGATATTGGGGAGTGTTGGATATTGGGAATGTTAGGATATTGGAAATGTGGGGATACTGGTGAGTGTTGGATATTGGGAATGTTAGGATATTGGAAATGTGGGGATATTGGGGAGTGTTGGATATTGGGAATGTTAAGATATTGGAAATGTGGGGATACTGGTGAGTGTTGGATATTGGGAATGTTAGGATATTGGAAATGTGGGGATACTGGTGAGTGTTGGATATTGGGAATGTTAGGATATTGGAAATGTGGGGATATTGGGGAGTGTTGGATATTGGGAATGTTAGGATATTGGAAATGTGGGGATACTGGTGAGTGTTGGATATTGGGAATGTTAGGATATTGGAAATGTGGGGATATTGGGGAGTGTTGGATGTTGGGAATGTTAGGATATTAGAAATGTGGGGATACTGGTGAGTGTTGGATATTGGGAATGTTAGGATATTGGAAATGTGGGGATTTTGGTGAGTGTTGGATATTGGGAATGTTAGGATATTGGAAATGTGGGGATATTGGGGAGTGTTGGATATTGGGAATGTTAGGATATTGGAAATGTGGGGATACTGGTGAGTGTTGGATATTGGGAATGTTAGGATATTGGAAATGTGGGGATATTGGTGAGTGTTGGATATTGGGAATGTTAGGATATTGGAAATGTGGGGATACTGGTGAGTGTTGGATATTGGGAATGTTAGGATATTGGAAATGTTGGAATATTGGGGAGTGTTGGATATTGGGAATGTTAGGATATTGGAAATGTGGGGATATTGGAAATGTGGGGATACTGGTGAGTGTTGGATATTGGGAATGTTTGGATATTGGAAATGTGGGGATATTGGTGAGTGTTGGATATTGGGAATGTTAGGATATTGGAAATGTGGGGATATTGGAAATGTGGGGATACTGGTGAGTGTTGGATATTGGGAATGTTTGGATATTGGAAATGTGGGGATACTGGTGAGTGTTGGATATTGGGAATGTTAGGATATTGGAAATGTGGGGATACTGGTGAGTGTTGGATATTGGGAATGTTAGGATATTAGAAATGTAGGGATATTGGGGAGTGTTGGATATTGGGAATGTTAGGATATTGGAAATGTGGGGATACTGGTGAGTGTTGGATATTGGGAATGTTAGGATATTGGAAATGTGGGGATATTGGAAATGTGGGGATACTGGTCAGTGTTGGATATTGGGAATGTTAGGATATTGGAAATGTGGGGATATTAGGGAGTGTTGGATATTGGGAATGTTAGGATATTGGAAATGTGGGGATACTGGTGAGTGTTGGATATTGGGAATGTTAGGATATTGGAAATGTGGGGATACTGGTGAGTGTTGGATATTGTGAATGTTAGGATATTGGAAATGTGGGGATACTGGTGAGTGTTGGATATTGGGAATGTTAGGATATTGGAAATGTGGGGATATTAGGGAGTGTTGGATATTGGGAATGTTAGGATATTGGAAATGTGGGGATACTGGTGAGTGTTGGATATTGGGAATGTTAGGATATTGGAAATGTGGGGATACTGGTGAGTGTTGGATATTGTGAATGTTAGGATATTGGAAATGTGGGGATACTGGTGAGTGTTGGATATTGGGAATGTTAGGATATTGGAAATGTGGGGATACTGGTGAGTGTTGGATATTGTGAATGTTAGGATATTGGAAATGTGGGGATACTGGTGAGTGTTGGATATTGTGAATGTTAGGATATTGGAAATGTGGGGATGCTGGTGAGTGTTGGATATTGGGAATGTTAGGATATTGGAAATGTGGGGATACTGGTGAGTGTTGGATATTGTGAATGTTAGGATATTGGAAATGTGGGGATACTGGTGAGTGTTGGATATTGGGAATGTTAGGATATTGGAAATGTGGGGATACTGGTGAGTGTTGGATATTGTGAATGTTAGGATATTGGAAATGTGGGGATACTGGTGAGTGTTGGATATTGTGAATGTTAGGATATTGGAAATGTGGGGATACTGGTGAGTGTTGGATATTGGGAATGTTAGGATATTGGAAATGTGGGGATACTGGTGAGTGTTGGATATTGTGAATGTTAGGATATTGGAAATGTGGGGATACTGGTGAGTGTTGGATATTGGGAATGTTAGGACATTGGAAATGTGGGGATATTGGGGAGTGTTGGATGTTGGGAATGTTAGGGTATTGGAAATATGGGAATATTGGGGAGTGTTGGATATTGGGAATGTTAGGATAATGGAAATATGGGAATATTGGGGAGTGTTGGATGTTGGGAATGTTAGGACATTGGGAGAGTTGGGGGTAGGAATAGTGGGGATGTAAGGTTGTGTGAATATTTTGAGTGTAGGGATGTTGGGAGTGTGGGAATGTTGGGAGTGTTTTGGAGATTGAGAGCACTTGGAGATTGGGAATAAGGAGACATAGGGCTTTGCTGATATTGCCACTGCTGTGGTATAGAGAGTGTAGAAAGATTTGCATGATTTCAATAAAACAGAAGACACTAAGCTAATGAGACGAGCCGAATTGCACCTTCCAAAGCTGCTGCCTAAATAACTTGCGATTAGAACTAAATCACGCACAGGTATCAGAGGAGAACAAATGAGACGCCAATTTCAGTGCTTTGATTGCGATTTTCTATTTCATCTTTTTTCTTCTACTCCGGCTTCTCCTTCAGAAGGTCAAACTTAAGTTCAGCTAAAGTGGGGAGGTTACTGCGTAACACTCGTGAGAGTCTAGCAGCTTATGTCAGTAGTATTTTCAACTTCTTTTATTTGTACTTAATAGCAACGATATTTCCAAGAGAAAAAAAATCATACACTAACAACGTGTTCAGATAAACCTGATTCATTTTAAAAATTATGATCACATTAATCAGTGAAAAATTCTTATATCATGACTTGAAAGCGAAAAAAAGTCAAATTGTTCCTGAAATTTATTCCGAAAGTAGAAATCCAGGGAACGAAATTACTTCAGTTGATCTACTTCTTTTTGATGGAATTCAACATCACAAATTACAGAGTCACCAATATCTATGGCCTTCTTTATGTATTTTTAAAGTTTTCCACGGGCGATAAATGGATTTTACAATCAAATGATTTTCGTACTTGTATCATTACATGTTAAATCCTCATAGCTTTGGAACTCGAGACATTCCTACACAAATTTCAAATCTCACGTTGCAGCATCAGTGCTTTATACACTTTCCTATTTCCTTTCATAAAAACAAACATCATTTTAGTGCTTGCAAATCATTTTATTAAACATTCGTTCAAGTGCGTGCCAATCATTTTGGTAAGTATCATTCGAGTGCGTGCTAATCATTTCAATTAACTCTCATTCAAGTGCTTCAAGTGCATGCAAATCATTTTAATTAACTCTCATTCAAGTACTTCAAGTGCATGCCAATCATTTTAATTAACTCTCATTCAAGTGCTTCAAGTGCATGCCAATCATTTCAATTAACTCTCATTCAAGTGCTTCAAGTGCATGCCAATCATTTCAATTAACTCTCATTCAAGTGCTTCAAGCGCATGCCAATCATTTTAAATAAATCCCAACAAACCGGGACCAACCTCTACAAAGTGAGAGGCATTCGTTGTATTTAAAACCAATACGATATAAAAATTTTCCCCGGGAAAATTCTCCCTGAATATTTGCGTGGCGGGCTCCATAGGACATTTTTTACTGCCAAATAGAAGCCATGATCCGAAAGAAAGCCTTTTTTTTGTCATCGCCAGAGCCCGAGCGCTAGAAATAAAGCGGCTTGCGTTTGGATTTATTGCCGCGACTGCAGCGCAATATAAATTCATACGATAATTGGATTAACGGGTCCGTTGGCAATTAAAATTTCCAAAGCAATCGTGCGGGAAAATCTCCGTGGACACGATCCTTGAATCTGACCCGATGTTTTCGAAAATTCCGAACTTTTCAAGCTTGGCCTTGAAAAAGTAAAAGTTTCGAAGAAAGGCTATGTATGAAAATTTTGACCAAAAAAGTTTTTATATTTGGCAAAAATGTCATGTACATATTCCTTTGAAGCGCCTTTCTCTGATGTTCAACTTATTTCAGTGCTGTTATTTTGTTATCGTTAACTTTATCATGTTGGAAAATGCAGTGCGTTTTTCAATTTAAGCTTTTCAATTATGAAAAGATACGCCTTTTGTTCCCAGAATCGAGAGCTTGGCTGCGTCATGAGAGATGTATCAATTGTAAAAGGAGAGTATTCCCAGTTATCTAGTATCAGTTTATGGAGATCATGAATTGTACGTATCTAATACGATACAATTACATTTTCAGAATAGGAACATTGTTCTCTGGCTTCATGCTTGTTAAGTAGTCCGTCAATATTATTAAGCCTATTCTTGAAAATAGGCTAATCTAGTGACGAAGACTTTATGACCACTCTAGTGATGTACTCTTTATGACCACTCTAGTGATGTACACTTAAAGACCATTCTAATACTGTATACTTAATGACCACTCTAGTATTGTAAACTTAATAATCACTCTAGTAATTTACATTTATTGATCACTCTAGTAACGCACATTCAATGTCCACTCTATCAATGTATACTTAGTGACCGCTCTAGCACTGTGAACTTAATGACCACTCTAGTTATGAAGACTTAATGACTGCTCTAGTATCGTATGAAGACCACTCTACACTTGAAAAAGACAGCACTGCTGAAAATACGTGACTATGCGCGTGGAAGTAAGGGCTGAATCCTAATAAATATGAAGCTTTGGGCCTGGATATGAATGGCTGTGTTTCTAATGAGCTGCATCCCTGGTAATAATGAAAATGTGGGAAGATAAATACTAGAAAGTCTCTCTCCAATAGCTAGTCTCGCTTGAGCTGCACTGACACCAATACACTACATTTCTGAGCATCACATTTTTAGAGAAGCTAAGGCTGTAGACAATTTTGTAAAACTTGCGAAATGAAAGACATGTGCTGTGTTAGTGTTCGATGGATATTCGAGGTGTTCGATGTATGGCAAAAATTATGTTTCAAATAAATAAACTTGCGCAATTAGAGAATCACTACTTTTAATCAGCGAAAAAATTCAAGCCTATCAACAGAACTTATGAAAAAATATTTACTAAGACTCGATATTTCGCAGAATTTCATCACAGTATAGTTTCCTGATCTAGTCAGCCTGTCATCTGAGCTAGGAGGCATACTGGATGGGTTGACCTCATTTCTGAAGGTTTTATTTTGAGTAAATGGTCACTCCGTGTCCCAGATGTGAAAACCAGATCAGGAGGCTGCAAAAAATTCTTTTCGGGGCCATCAAAGCTTCTTCGTGATTGAAAAGCTAGGCCATTCGGAGGAAGCGACAGCGCACATTAAAGAAGTGGGTCTTCATGAGACGGAATGTGTTCCAGTCAAAGAACGGATGCAAAATTACGTTTAATCCTAAAAGGAAGTGCGCGACATGCGAAGCATGTTCTTTTGATACTTTTTTCAATTTTAAGTGAAATTAAGTCTTACAGCTGAACTGTTATTCATGGATCTTTAATGCATATCTTTCCAAAGCCTTCAGGCTGAGAAACAGATCTCCGAGATCTTTAACAACTTTGAAAAAAGGAAAAATATATCCAAGAAAAAAGATTATTTTTCAAGATTGCTGAAGGAAGAGAAAGGATCTCCGGGACCTCCGACATCTGCGAGGAGAGATAAAAGACATTCAGAAAACTAGGAAACAATTTCCAAGTTCTTCATCAGGGGAAAAAAGATCTACGAGACCACCAAAATTTGTGACAAAGAAAAAAATCCAAGTCTCCGTGATTGTGTGTGTACGAAAATTGTTGCCAAGTTCGCAGTTGATAGTTACGGTTACGAGTACTGCAATTTTCACTCTAGAAATTTTTTTATTGATGAACCTAAATCTTCACGAAGGGACAATAATATATCCTCATTCATACGAAGAAAAAACGACACATGCAGTAATCAAAATAACATCGAAATCTACAAGATAGTCAAACATAACACGCGTTTAAACCTTCACAGCCGAGTGTGACGAATTCGTCACACAAATTATACCCGCTTCTTATTTACTGTATTATATGCAGAGTTTCTATCAAATGAATTTGACGACTAAGGTACATGTTATCTTGAAGCAGATTTTATTGTTGCATCAGTTTTGCGTCCGAGACTTGAATTATTAAACAAACTTTGTGTGTGTGTGACTGATAGTTCGCAGCACTCCTACTTGTTGTGCAAAGTAATGGAGACTGTGTCACCGTGAGAGATTGAATTCAGGCTAATTTCTTGCATTACACAATAGGAGCGTGACAGTCTCACACACACACACACACACATGTTCATACACATACACACGCAACACGCACACACACGCACGTAAAACACGTATTAGATTTTTAAGTAATTTTTTTATTAGGAATCATGAAATCTTTTCATATTGCTCTCATCAAGAGGAAATAATCTCTCTTCATAAAGAAATACTTAACATTCTTCCAACGAACATTCAAGTACAAATCAATCACTATTTAAAACTTTCTATAATACTTCTCTGGTGACATATACCTCAATGTTGTGGTATTCTATAAACTTGCAGCTCTCCAGAAATAAACATCCTGTTCCCTGGAGTAAAATTTCAGCTCAACGCCCAACAGAGGGTAAAGGCTAGACGAGGGAACTCTCCGTTGCATTCTCATGAAAGTGACGCTTGTAAGCCGCGTAAGTGACGCGTGTAAACCGCGTAAGTGACGCATGTAAACCGCGAAAGTGACGCGTGTAAACCGCGTAAGTGACGCGTGTAAACCGCGTAAGTGACGCGTGTAAACCACGTAAGTGACGCGTGTAAACCGCGTAAGTGACGCGTGTAAAGCAGATAAGTGACGCGTTTAAAGCAGGTAAGTGACGCGTGTAAAGCAGGTAAATGACGCGTGTAAAGCAGGTAAGTGACGCGTGTAAAGCAGGTAAGTGACGCGTGTAAAGCAAGTAAGTGACGCGTGTAAAGCAGGTAAGTGACGCGTGTAAAGCAGGTAAGTGACGCGTTTAAAGCAGGTAAGTGACGCGTTTAAAGCAGGTAAGTGACGCGTGTAAAGCATTTAAGTGACGCGTGTAAAGCAGGTAAATGACGCGTGTAAAGCAGGTAAGTGACGCGTGTAAAGCAGGTAAGTGACGCGTGTAAAGCAGGTAAGTGACGCGTGTAAAGCAGGTAAGTGACGCGTGTAAAGCAGGTAAGTGACGCGTGTAAAGCAGGTAAGTGACGCGTGTAAAGCAGGTAAGTGACGCGTGTAAAGCAGGTAAGTGACGCGTGTAAAGCAGGTAAGTGACGCGTGTAAAGCAGGTAAGTGACGCGTGTAAAGCAGGTAAGTGACGCGTGGAAATTCTCTATCATGTCACCATAAAGGCCATGCGTATAAACCATAAAGGCAAAGCGTGTAAGCTCTGCAGTTGACGCGTGTAAACTCTCGATCTCGTTTTCATTAAAGGCGAAGCTTGTAAACCAGAAATACAACAAATGTAAATCTTAAGCGCAACGCATGTAAACCATAAATGTGACCCATGGAAACCATAAGCGCAACGCATGTAAACGATAAAAGTGACGCATGTAAACCATAAGCGCAACGCATGTAAACCATAAAAGTAAAGCATGTGAGCCACAAAGGCAATGCGGAGAAACCGTAAAAGTTATACATGTAAACCATAAATGAATGCAACGCATGTAAATCATGCAGGCGTCGCGTGTAAATTCTCGGTGTCGTCGGCATGAAATTGTGTTGAATAAGTTACGGTGCAGGGACCCCAGCGCTTGAATATTGAAGTAGTTCGACCAAGTTTGTACTAGCGCGTGAAATTAAAGTTAAGCTTAATTTGTGCTCCCTAAATAGATTTGGAATGAAGTTAAGTTCTACTGACAAAGTGATATTTAGGTAGGGAGTTGATCCAATGAGTACTGCCAAAATGATGAAAAAATACAAGTTTATCTTTGTAAATGTCAAATAGAACAAACATCTGGTGAGAAGTTGATATTAGAGCAAAGCTAGTTTGCAACAGGATAATAGAATTTCTCAGAACAAATATCCTTGTGTTGGAACTAAAAAAATAGAGCTTAGTTTGCCTTGGGAGAAGTGAATGACTTTTTTAACAGAGCATTGCTGTACGTTCACCATGTCTAGGTACAAAACAATCGGTTATTTCCTATTTCAGTGAACTAAGGCATACAGATACCTTTCCCCATTAAAGAAGATCTATCCAACCAAACAACAACGAGATTCGAAAGTCAAATAACCAAAAACTGCTCGTTACCACACACCCCAACAATCGCTGACCATCTCACACACCAACAATCGCTGATCATCTCACACACCAACAATCGCTGACCACCACACACCCCAACAATCGCTGACCACCACACACCCCAACAATCGCTGACCACCACACACCCCAACAATCACTAACTGTCTCACACACCCCAACAATCGCTGACCACCACACACCCCAACAATCACTGACCATCACACACACCAACAATCTCTGACCATCTCACACCCCAACAATCACTAACCACCACACACCCCAACAATCACTGACCATCTCACTCACCCCAACAATCGCTGACCACCACACACCCCAACAATCACTGACCATCTCACACACCCCAACAATCACTGACCACCACACACCCCAACAATCACTGATCATCTCACACACCCCAACAATCACTGACCACCACACACCCCAACAATCGCTGACCACCACACACCCCAACAATCACTGACCATCTCACACACCCCAACAATCACTGACCACCACACACCCCAACAATCACTGACCATCTCACACACCCCAACAATCACTGACCACCACACACCCCAACAATCACTGACCACCACACACCCCAACAATCACTGACCATCTCACACACCCCAACAATCACTGACCACCACACACCCCAACAATCACTAACCATCTCACACACCCCAACAATCACTGACCACCACACACCCCAACAATCGCTGACCACCACACACCCCAACAGTCACTGACCACCACACACCCCAACAATCGCTGACCCCCACACACCCCAACAATCACTGACCACCACACACCCCAACAATCGCTGACTACCACACACCCAACAATCACTGACCATCTCACACACCCCAACAATCGCTGACCACCACACACCCAACAATCACTGACCACCACACACCCCAACAATCGCTGACCACCACACACCCCAACAATCACTGACCATCACACACACTAACAATCGCTGACCACCACACACCCAACAATCACTGACCACCACACACCCCAACAATCGCTGACCACCACACACCCAACAATCACTGACCACCACACACCCCAACAATCACTGACCATCACACACCCCAACAATCACTGACCGTCTCACACACCCCAACAATCGCTGACCACCACACACCCAATAATCACTGACCATCTCACACACCCCAACAATCGCTGACCACCACACACCGAACAATCACTGACCACCACACACCCCAACAATCGCTGACCACCACACATACAACAATCACTGACCACCACACACCCCAACAATCACTGACCATCACACACCTCAACAATCGCTGACCACCACACACACCAACAATCTCTGACCATCACACACACCAACAATCTCTGACCATCTCACACCCCAACAATCGCTCGCTATCACACACGTCTCTTCGCAGCCTGTAGACGTTGGTTTACCCCTGCCGTATCACGAAGTCTTGAAGATTCTACGTAGACCCACAGCATTAACCCACGTTCAATCATCTTAAATATATATCTTGATAACTTGATAAATTTGATTTGATAATAATTGGATAAATTTGATTTGTTAATCGAATCAATAAAGTAAATTGAATTTTGCAGCGGAGTCACTTCTCCAAGCGGAAAACTCCGGCTCCATTCATCTGTGCTGCGTCACACTCAGACACTCGGAGTGAATTCTTTGCTCCAATGTTTTAAAAAAAGGGAGTTATTAATTCTAATTTCCTAAACAAAGCTGGTGAGGTCGTTCTGGAGGGAAAATAAACGACCGCAACGTTGGAACTGTTGCAACGATCCGCAACAGTTCCAACAACAGACCGCAACAACAGACCGATCCGCAACGATCCGCAACGTCGGAACTGTGATGCGATCAATGAGTACGAAGGAATTTTGAAAGGTTTCCGGACAACTCCTGCGCTCCTCTGAGGTATTTTTTGGATTTCCTTGTTCTTAATGCGTCTCTAATTTACGACCCACACCTTAAATAAACGGGAATTACAATCAATTAGTAAATTCTCGTGAATATGGTCGAGAGTTTTCACAACATTTCTAAATATGGAGTGAAGTTTTCTTAGAGTAACTGAACAACTCTTTCTTGCGTTATAACTTGATGAAGTCGAAGTAGAAGTGAAAATAACTTATAACGGAAGCTTCGTGATTACGACGCTCCAAGTAATGCTGCTTAAAGCTATAGCAGTTGTATTACAACTCCCCTTGTCATACAGTAATGCAACCACAGTTATGTTACAACACACGGTGTAACGCAGTGTGATGTTACAACTCACAATATCGCAAAGCTCTACAAAAAAAACAGTAACGTTACAACGTAACAACACATCTGATGACGTTACAACAAGTACGCTACAACGTTACAACACACCTGGTGACGTTGCAACAATAACGCTACATCTACAACGTTACAACACACCTGGTGACGTTACAACAACCACGCCACTACGTTACAACACACCTGGTGACGTTACAACAATAACGCCACAACGTTACAACACACCTGGTGACGTTACAACAATAACGCCACAACGTTACAACACACCTGGTGACGTTACAAAAATAACGCCACAACGTTACAACACACCTGGTGACGTTACAACAATAACGCCACAACGTTACAACACACCTGGTGACGTTACAACAATAACGTCACATCGTTACAACACACCTGGTGACGTTACAACAATAACGCCACAACGTTACAACACACCTTGTGACGTTACAACAATAACGCCGCAACGTTACAACACACCTGGTGACGTTACAACAATAACGCCACAACGTTACAACACACCTGGTGACGTTACAAAAATAACGCCACAACGTTACAACACACCTGGTGACGTTACAACAATAACGCCGCAACGTTACAACACACCTGGTGACGTTACAAAAATAACGCCACAACGTTACAACACACCTTGTGACGTTACAACAATAACGCCGCAACGTTACAACACACCTGGTGACGTTACAACAATAACGCCACAACGTTACAACACACCTGGTGACGTTACAAAAATAACGCCACAACGTTACAACACACCTGGTGACGTTACAACAATAACGCCACAACGTTACAACACACCTGGTGACGTTACAACAATAACGTCACAACGTTACAACACACCTGGTGACGTTACAACAATAACGCCACAACGTTACAACACACCTGGTGACGTTACAACAATAACGCTACATCTACAACGTTACAACACACCTTGTGACGTTACAACAATAACGCCACAACGTTACAACACACCTGGTGACGTTACAACAATAACGCCACAACGTTACAACACACCTGGTGACGTTACAACAATAACGCCACAATACATCGCGTCAGGACACACACACACTCACACACACACGCCAGCTTATGAGACGTGCAGGATAATGCAAAAATTTGGCCCAAGGCCGCGTGATAAATGTTTCCTTGCGCCGCAAGTTGTGGGCGGGAATTTCTATGAGCTCTGAGCAGGTATGAAGGGTATGGAGTCGCATTACAAAACTATGCACAACCTCCATGAGTTCTCGAAAGCATTTAAATTATAATTATTAACGGGAGTGTAACGCTTAACTGAGTTGCGATCCAACTTCGATGCTTCACGGTATGCAAAAAATTCTGTGGGATGGAAAACGTCGGTCAAATTAGAAAAATGGAAAAGAAACACATTTCTAAAAGATTGAAGATATTTATGTACATATATAATATAATTGTGAATGAAAAATGCAAATAATGATGTAAAGAGAATGCGCATGAGTTTACAAGGCTAAATTAACTGAAGCAAAATGTGACGACACCTCAAGCAGTAAAATGTAACAGCAATTCTCAACAAAATGCAAAGATTATCTGATAAGTTCTCTTCAAATTTGTTACTCACGCCGTCAAACCAAAATCCGCTCACCTAATTATACACCGCGTTAAGAGTTATTGTGTTGACTAAAATTTACTGGTGTGTGAAAAATGGTGATTGTATGTGTTTTCGTTTGGCCTGTGCGTGACAGGCGGCATGGGAATTGGGACTACCTCAGGATGAGCCGCTTGGTTCATTTCTATTGCCATTTTTTTATTTATTCTTATCTAAATTATATATTCCATATTCCATATTCTATATTCTATGCTCCGTATTCTATGCTCCGTATTCTATATTCCATATTCTATATTCTAAGTTCTATTTTCTATATTCATTATTCCAAATTCTATATTTATTTTCCTATATTCGATGGTCTATAATCTCTATTCCATATTCCATATCCCATATTCATTATTCAATGTTTTATATTCCATGTTCTATATTCCACATCCTATATTTTATTCTATTCTATTCCATCCTACTCTATTCCATATGTTGATCAACGTTGCGGTCTCCCTACCTGCTTCTGCATATTCCTGGACCGCGTCGAGTACAGCAGCAACTTTGGACACGTGTTGCTGAGGTACGGCTGGAGCGTCAGCTGGAATGGCAAACCAAAAACTTGTTGAATCCCTCAAAGTTTGTTGCGTAAAGCGGCCCATAGACGATCAATTTTATTGTCAATATCATTGACTCAATATATTGATGAAATTTTTTTTTACCCGCTACGTCAATTATTTGACGGTCGTCAATCAAGCCCACAGACGATCAATAAAATTGTCCATATTCATCGTTGTCAATATTATTGACAATAATGAATATTGGCAATTTATTTGACCGTCTGTGGGCTTGATTGACGACCGTCAATTAATTGACTTGATGGACAAAAAAAATGTCATCAATATATTGAGACAATGATGTTGACAATTAAATTGATCGTCTGTGGGCCGCTAACTCGCGAGATATTCAGAAGGTAGTGCTGCTGTCAGAATGAGGTATTTGATTAAGTATGGTAATGGTTGTAATCTTATGGCTACTAACAAAGCTTGTATTATAATAATATTTTTTGCAACAGTTTCTTTCATTTTATCGAAGATTTTATTTTTTATAGAATTTTACTTTTATTATCAATATTAAAATCAGACATTTCATGTTAGAATAAAATGTCATGGCGAAGTATACTAATTATTTAAACTTTGTTGTGTGCGACAAGCGTGCCCTCGGAGTTTTTAATCCATTAATGGGCCATTGGACGTTGTAAAAAATATTTCAGCGAATCGTTTTTTGCCCATTTGGACAACGTTGAATTTTGTGGACTGGTCATAATTTTCTTATGAGAAGGTAAATTTTAATAAAACTTACGAATAATATTGTTTAGGAATATACTGTATAACTTTGTAGTGAAAATAAATTTTCCCCCATAATGCATGTAACTTTCTCCAGTAAGAGTTTAGTCAAACATTTTCCTTCGACAGCAGCACAAGCCTCTCATCTACAGTAAGTCACTGGTTGGTTTTATATTTGTTCACATTTTTAAAGACACTTCGGGCCGATAGTTAGTTTCTTACATAACGCACAAATTTACAACAAAAAGTCTAGAATTTATAGTAGAAAAGGAAATTTACTCCAAAAAGTCTCGTGTTCTCAGAACTGAACCGAAAACAGACTCTGCCTTGCGTTGCTAACTGCTGATGCTGTGGCCTCATCATGCCAACAACGCATACAAGGACAATAAAAGCCTAATAAAAGCGAAGAAAAGAACCTATCATTTCTTGGTATCGTGGCCTCGAAACATATCGCAGAATGCGTTACCTGGAACATACGCCCACGAAAATATTTAGTAGTATCATACATAGCGTCAATGCTAAATAATCATAAAGAATGGTTATATCAACATATCATGGCTTCATTCATTGCAGTGGTCTACTAAAACCAAAAGCTAGCGTACTTAATAGTGTTATTCAATTTACGAACGGTTTGTACTTGCCACCTTGAATAACGTGGATCTTTAGTGGAAAAATTTATTGTACGATACTTATCTAGCACCGAGCGATGGAAGTGAGACAACATAAAATGTGTTTTTTTTAGTCTGCGCAAACTGCTAAAAATTCTGCTTTCGAGATTCACAAACGCAAACTCTTGCATATTCATAATACTTTATGTTATGATATAAAAAGCTAATTTATTTTAAAGTTTCTGCGACAACATTAACCATTTAAGGTCAGCGTTTTTATACTCACATAACCGTCATCTCAACCACCGTTGTTCGACTGGCCCTTGCACCAGGTTGTCGCCGACATGAAGTTGAGGGAGAAACTGTCAGTAAACTTCAATGAAGAAATTAGAGAGGAAATTTTCTAAAAAACAAAACATTAAGCCAATTTTCAAAAAAAATGACCGTGTGGTCCCCTGGGGCGTTACAGTGGTAAAAATATTGTCATAAATAAAATTTCAAATTGACACTGTGTGATAACCAAACAAAAGCGATGGTTTGCTGTAATCTTGAAAAGCTTTAAAATTCTATGCTTTTATATAAAGCCTTCCTTGCTTAGTGCAAAAAATCAACTTGTGCCAGTAAATACGAAGACACAAGTCGCCAAACCAATCCCCAGATTCAAGTTTCCTTGTCTGTCGAGTTGAAAATGAGTATATCCTACCGAAACAGATCAAAAACAACCTTGAAAAAGCGCTGAAAAATAGGGTAATCAAATAGTTTAGTTCGCCGACGAAAAAGTAATTTAACAGAGCTGCCTTTGACGGCAAGACGTTCACGAAGAATCTTTGATCTATCATTGGCCGAGGTCGTCGTAGGGGCGAATATCTAAGCAGCGTCTCTGCGCCATTGGAAGCCAAAGAAAAAGGAAAAATGGAACATTTCGGGCGATCCGTTACGCAAAATTGGCGCGGGCCTGCGCGATGCTTCACTGTCCGAGTCGCCCTTGATAGATAGGCACTAAAATTTTGAATAAACGGTCGCATTTATCATGCAATGCCACGTGAAGTTTACTGCGAGAACACCCCGATCCTAACTCGAAGCTTACGTTCCATGTGAATTCCGGCTTGAGCTTTGCCTAGGAGGTCTTTTGTTATGGTCATAATTTGTTCTGTTCTCCACTTCATGGTAGTCTCTTGATCGGTGCAAATTGTGTGAGTGGTCTTTTATTCTGCTCACAATTTTGTGGTAGTCTCTTGCTCATGTTGCATTTCTTCTGTGGTGCTTTGCTCTGCGTAAAATTTTTTATGTAAGTGTTCTCGTGCCCTGCGCATTTAAAGGTGGTAGTGGTGGGTTCTACAAGTAATTTCTAAATGGTCTTCTGCCCTATTCGATATTTATAGGTGGTAGTTGGTTTTACAAGTAATTTTTAAATGGCTTTTTATCCTACTTGATATTCATAGGCGATAGTTGGTTGCGCAAGTAATTTCTAAATGGTCTTTTACCCTGCTTGATATTTATAGGGGGTAGCTGGCTTTACGAGTAATTTTTAAACGGTCTTTATAGATGATATTTATGGGCGATGTCTTCTTTTACTTACTATTTTTAAGTAGCCAGTTGTCCTGCTCGTTGTTTGTAGGAGGTCTTTGATTGTAAATGTAATTCATAAGTGGTCTCCTGTTCTACTCGTTATTTATAGCCAATCTATTGTTTTACACAGAATTTGTAAGTGGCCTTTCTTTCCGCTCGCTTTTGTCAATGTTCTCTTACTTCTATCAAAAATTCCATTGGGCAAGTTGTCTTGATCGTAATTTATTAATGATTTCTTATTTACTCTTATTTTAAAGCGGCATCTCATTATTCTCAAGAATTATGCTCTTAATATCTTGATCGCCAATTACTTCACTTATAAGCTACGGGTGGTTGGTGCCTTACTCAAGATTTGTGTGCAGCCACTTATCAGAAGCTCAACTTATAATTAGATATGTGAAATTTAACTTTACCGAATGTTTAACAAGAATCAACTACTTATTAATAGCGTATATTCAACTACTTATTATCAACTTATAATCATCTACTAATTATACACTTATAATCATCTACTTATTGTCAACTTATAATCATCTACTTATTAATAACTTATATTCAACTACTTATTATCAACATATAACCCTCTAATTATTATCAACTTATAATCATTTACTCATAATCAACTTATAATCAACAAGAATCAGCTTATGAGCACCACGTGAACTTTAATTTCATTGAAAGCTCAACAAGAATTTCAATGTGCGTCGTGTTTGGAGTAAATCTATCTCGATCACTTATAATCCCACGCTAAACGGTGAATGTTTTGCTCAAACCATTTGATCAAAAATTTTAGAAATTTCGGTACATTTATAAAATTTTTGTTATGACATGGAGGTGTGCAAGCAGCTAGAATTGTCACGAAAATTAAAATCTGTCATGAATGTGTAGGCTTAAACGGTCAACTTCAGCACTCTGTAAACTGAAGAAAGTAACGCGTATCATTGGGAAAGTACTGTTGAAGAAGTACTGTAGTAGCTTGAAACTTTTGTATGTAGATTAAAAGTTCACTCTGTCAAAATTTAACAGTGGAGCCGGAAAACGAAATCATTGCTCGCCAAACCTTAGCAATTCAGTAGTTATTATAGAAATATCGTATTCAATTGAAGTATTTATTAAGTTTAAAATCCGAAAATTCCTCAGGTTTTGACAATTAATTTCAGCAGCTGTCAATACAACAGTAGTTCTAAGATTTTTTTTCTTTTCCTTGACAGAAATTTCCCTTCTTCGCCTGCTAAAATACATAGAGTTCAGAAGCCTAAAATAAATAACGTACGATGAGTGAATAAAGTTCCACGCGCTAACATTTCTGAAAAATACTTTCTTCGTCTTGTCCCTAACCCGTTTTTTATAGAGCGGAGACGTGCGTGTAAATTGAATGGTTTTTAAAGCACAACTTCTTTACAAAAATTTCTGCAGGAGAACTGCACACGCGAATAAGTCTCTGAGATCCAATTTTCGAAGAACTTTTTTAAATAAAATTCAGCGCACGGGAACTGGACGCACAAATTTAATTTTTAAAGTACGATTCCATTGAAAAATTCAGTGCTGAAATAAAAACAGCACGAATTTAATTTTGAAGGTGTCATTTCTTGGCGTAATTCAGTGCAGGGGAAATACACGATCAAATTCAATTTTGCAAGCGCTATTCATTAACAAAATAAAGTGCGAGGGAGATGCGTTGGTGATTAAGCCCTTGAAATTTAATATTTAAATCGCTATTCATTAACAAAATAAAGTGCGAGGGAGATGCGTTGGTGATTAAGCCCTTGAAATTTAATATTTAAATCGCTATTCATTAACAAAATAAAGTGCGAGGGAGATGCGTTGGTGATTAAGCCCTTGAAATTTAATATTTAAATCGCTATTCATTAACAAAATAAAGTGCGAGGGAGATGCGTTGGTGATTAAGCCCTTGAAATTTAATATTTAAATCGCTATTCATTAACAAAATTAAGTGTGAGGGAGATGCGTTGGTGATTAAGCCCTTGAAATTTAATATTTAAATCGCTATTCATTAACAAAATTAAGTGCGAGGGAGATGCGTTGGTGATTAAGCCCTTGAAATTTAATATTTAAATCGCTATTCATTAACAAAATTAAGTGTGAGGGAGATGCATTGGTGATTAAGCCCTTGAAATTAAATATGTAAAGCGCGAATCCTTTACAAAATTCGATGCAGAGAAGATGCGCGTGCAAATAAGCCCCCTGAAATTTATTATTTAAACCGCCATTCTTTACCAAAATTTAGTGCTGGGAAAACACAGGGGCAAATAAAAACCTGAAATTCGGAAGGTGGTTGAAAACGATCTCATAAAACACAGAAGAAATAACTCCGGAAGAACAATATTCCTAGACTAAAAGAGCAGTGTTATCAGATATCAGACAACGTCTTTAGTTCGGATGACTTACCAAGCGCTGGCAATTCTGATATTATGTATTAAGGAAGCGCTCTAATTCCATGAGAGGCCACTACATTTATTATTTAACGCCCTCTTGGCGCTACTCTGCTGGTCTGTTCATTTCTGCAGGTCGATATGGCGGGGCTGCAGTGCTGTAATGCTGCAGAGGCTATAATGCTGCAGAGGCTGTTATGCTGCAGAGGCTGTAAGGAGATGGAGGCGGGGGCTGCAGTGCTGCAGAGGCAGTAAGGAGATGGAAGCGGGGGCTGCAGTGCTGTAATGCTGCAGAGACTGTAAGGAGATGGAAGCGAAGCTGCAGTGCTACAGGGGCAGTGAGGGGATGGAGGCGGGGGCTGCAGTGCTGCAGAGGCAGTAAGGAGATGGAAGCGGGGGCTGCAGTGCTGCAGAGGCAGTAAGGAGATGGAAGCGGGGGCTGCAGTGCTGCAGTGCTGTAATGCTGCAGAGACTGTAAGGAGATGGAAGCGAAGCTGCAGTGCTACAGGGGCAGTGAGGAGATGGAGGCGGGGGCTGCAGTGCTGCAGAGGCTGTAAAGAGATGGAAGCAGAGCTGCAGTGCTGCAGAGGCAGTAAGGAGATGGAAGCGGGGGCTGCAGTGCTGTAATGCTGCAGAGACTGTAAGGAGATGGAAGCGAAGCTGCAGTGCTACAGGGGCAGTGAGGAGATGGAGGCGGGGGCTGCAGTGCTGCAGAGGCTGTAAAGAGATGGAAGCAGAGCTGCAGTGCTGCAGAGGCAGTAAGGAGATGGAAGCGGGGGCTGCAGTGCTGTAATGCTGCAGAGACTGTAAGGAGATGGAAGCGAAGCTGCAGTGCTACAGGGGCAGTGAGGGGATGGAGGCGGGGGCTGCAGTGCTGCAGAGGCAGTAAGGAGATGGAAGCGGGGGCTGCAGTGCTGCAGAGGCAGTAAGGAGATGGAAGCGGGGGCTGCAGTGCTGCAGTGCTGTAATGCTGCAGAGACTGTAAGGAGATGGAAGCGAAGCTGCAGTGCTACAGGGGCAGTGAGGAGATGGAGGCGGGGGCTGCAGTGCTGCAGAGGCTGTAAAGAGATGAAAGCAGAGCTGCAGTGCTGCAGAGGCAGTAAGGAGATGGAAGCGAGGGCTGCAGTGCTGCAGAGGCAGAAAGGAAATGGGGGTGAGGCTGCAGAGCTGCAGTGCTGCAGAGGCAGAAAGGAAATGGGGGTGAGGCTGCAGAGCTGCAGTGCTGCAGAGGCAGAAAGGAAATGGGGGTGAGGCTGCAGAGCTGCAGTGCTGCAGAGGCAGAAAGGAAATGGGGGTGAGGCTGCAGAGCTGCAGTGCTGTAGATGCAGTAAGGAGACAGGCTGCAGTGCTGCAGTGCTCTAGATGCAGTAAGGAGACAGGCTGCAGTGCTGCAGTGCTGTAGATGCAGTAAGGAAATGGGGGTGAGGCTGCAGTGCTGCAGTGCTGTAGATGCAGTAAGGAGACAGGCTGCAGTGCTGCAGTGCTCTAGATGCAGTAAGGAGACAGGCTGCAGTGCTGCAGTGCTCTAGATGCAGTAAGGAGATGGGGGTGAGGCTGCAGTGCTGCAGTGCTCTAGATGCAGTAAGGAGACAGGCTGCAGTGCTGCAGTGCTCTAGATGCAGTAAGGAGATGGGGGTGAGGCTGCAGTGCTGCAGTGCTCTAGATGCAGTAAGGAGACAGGCTGCAGTGCTGCAGTGCTCTAGATGCAGTAAGGAGATGGGGGTGAGGCTGCAGTGCTGCAGTGCTCTAGATGCAGTAAGGAGACAGGCTGCAGTGCTGCAGTGCTCTAGATGCAGTAAGGAGACAGGCTGCAGTGCTGCAGTGCTGTAGATGCAGTAAGGAGATGGGGGTGAGGCTGCAGTGCTGCAGTGCTCTAGATGCAGTAAGGAGACAGGCTGCAGTGCTGCAGTGCTGTAGATGCAGTAAGGAGACAGGCTGCAGTGCTGCAGTGCTCTAGATGCAGTAAGGAGACAGGCTGCAGGGCTGCAGTGCTGCAGAGGCAGTAAGGAAATGGGGGTGAGGCTGCAGTGCTGCAGTGCTGCAGATGCAGTAAGGAGACAGGCTGCAGTGCTGCAGTGCTCTAGATGCAGTAAGGAGACAGGCTGCAGTGCTGTAGATGCAGTAAGGAGACAGGCTGCAGTGCTGCAGTGCTCTAGATGCAGTAAGGAGACAGGCTGCAGTGCTGCAGTGCTGTAGATGCAGTAAGGAGACAGGCTGCAGTGCTGCAGTGCTCTAGATGCAGTAAGGAGACAGGCTGCAGTGCTGCAGTGCTGTAGATGCAGTAAGGAGACAGGCTGCAGTGCTGCAGTGCTCTAGATGCAGTAAGGAGACAGGCTGCAGTGCTGCAGTGCTGTAGATGCAGTAAGGAGATGGGGGTGAGGCTGCAGTGCTGCAGTGCTCTAGATGCAGTAAGGAGACAGGCTGCAGTGCTGCAGTGCTGTAGATGCAGTAAGGAGACAGGCTGCAGTGCTGCAGTGCTCTAGATGCAGTAAGGAGACAGGCTGCAGGGCTGCAGTGCTGCAGAGGCAGTAAGGAAATGGGGGTGAGGCTGCAGTGCTGCAGTGCTGCAGATGCAGTAAGGAGACAGGCTGCAGTGCTGCAGTGCTGTAGATGCAGTAAGGAGACAGGCTGCAGTGCTGCAGTGCTCTAGATGCAGTAAGGAGACAGGCTGCAGGGCTGCAGTGCTGCAGAGGCAGAAAGGAAATGGGGGTGAGGCTGCAGTGCTGCAGTGCTGCAGATGCAGTAAGGAGACAGGCTGCAGTGCTGCAGTGCTCTAGATGCAGTAAGGAGACAGGCTGCAGTGCTGCAGTGCTGTAGATGCAGTAAGGAGACAGGCTGCAGTGCTGCAGTGCTGTAGATGCAGTAAGGAGACAGGCTGCAGTGCTGCAGTGCTCTAGATGCAGTAAGGAGACAGGCTGCAGTGCTGCAGTGCTGCAGATGCAGTAAGGAGACAGGCTGCAGTGCTGCAGTGCTCTAGATGCAGTAAGGAGACAGGCTGCAGTGCTGCAGTGCTGTAGATGCAGTAAGGAGACAGGCTGCAGTGCTGCAGTGCTGCAGATGCAGTAAGGAGACAGGCTGCAGTGCTGCAGTGCTGTAGATGCAGTAAGGAGACAGGCTGCAGTGCTGCAGTGCTGTAGATGCAGTAAGGAGACAGGCTGCAGTGCTGCAGTGCTCTAGATGCAGTAAGGAGACAGGCTGCAGTGCTGCAGTGCTGTAGATGCAGTAAGGAGACAGGCTGCAGTGCTGCAGTGCTGTAGATGCAGTAAGGAGACAGGCTGCAGTGCTGCAGTGCTGTAGATGCAGTAAGGAAATGGGGGTGAGGCTGCAGTGCTGCAGTGCTGTAGATGCAGTAAGGAGACAGGCTGCAGTGCTGCAGTGCTGCAGAGGCAGTAAGGAAATGGGGGTGAGGCTGCAGTGCTGCAGTGCTGTAGATGCAGTAAGGAGACAGGCTGCAGTGCTGCAGTGCTGTAGATGCAGTAAGGAGACAGGCTGCAGTGCTGCAGTGCTGTAGATGCAGTAAGGAGACAGGCTGCAGTGCTGCAGTGCTGTAGATGCAGTAAGGAGACAGGCTGCAGTGCTGCAGTGCTGTAGATGCAGTAAGGAGACAGGCTGCAGTGCTGCAGTGCTGTAGATGCAGTAAGGAGACAGGCTGCAGTGCTGCAGTGCTGTAGATGCAGTAAGGAGACAGGCTGCAGTGCTGCAGTGCTGTAGATGCAGTAAGGAGACAGGCTGCAGTGCTGCAGTGCTGTAGATGCAGTAAGGAGACAGGCTGCAGTGCTGCAGTGCTGTAGATGCAGTAAGGAGACAGGCTGCAGTGCTGCAGTGCTGTAGATGCAGTAAGGAGACAGGCTGCAGTGCTGCAGTGCTCTAGATGCAGTAAGGAGACAGGCTGCAGTGCTGCAGTGCTGTAGATGCAGTAAGGAGACAGGCTGCAGTGCTGCAGTGCTGTAGATGCAGTAAGGAGACAGGCTGCAGTGCTGCAGTGCTGTAGATGCAGTAAGGAGACAGGCTGCAGTGCTGCAGTGCTGTAGATGCAGTAAGGAGACAGGCTGCAGTGCTGCAGTGCTCTAGATGCAGTAAGGAGACAGGCTGCAGTGCTGCAGTGCTGTAGATGCAGTAAGGAGACAGGCTGCAGTGCTGCAGTGCTGTAGATGCAGTAAGGAGACAGGCTGCAGTGCTGCAGTGCTGTAGATGCAGTAAGGAGACAGGCTGCAGTGCTGCAGTGCTGTAGATGCAGTAAGGAGACAGGCTGCAGTGCTGCATTGCTGTAGATGCAGTAAGGAGACAGGCTGCAGTGCTGCAGTGCTCTAGATGCAGTAAGGAGACAGGCTGCAGTGCTGCAGTGCTGTAGATGCAGTAAGGAGACAGGCTGCAGTGCTGCAGTGCTGTAGATGCAGTAAGGAGACAGGCTGCAGTGCTGCAGTGCTCTAGATGCAGTAAGGAGACAGGCTGCAGTGCTGCAGTGCTGTAGATGCAGTAAGGAGACAGGCTGCAGTGCTGCAGTGCTGTAGATGCAGTAAGGAGACAGGCTGCAGTGCTGCAGTGCTGTAGATGCAGTAAGGAGACAGGCTGCAGTGCTGCAGTGCTGTAGATGCAGTAAGGAGACAGGCTGCAGTGCTGCAGTGCTGTAGATGCAGTAAGGAGACAGGCTGCAGTGCTGCAGTGCTGCAGATGCAGTAAGGAGACAGGCTGCAGTGCTGTAGATGCAGTAAGGAGACAGGCTGCAGTGCTGCAGTGCTCTAGATGCAGTAAGGAGACAGGCTGCAGTGCTGCAGTGCTGTAGATGCAGTAAGGAGACAGGCTGCAGTGCTGCAGTGCTGTAGATGCAGTAAGGAGACAGGCTGCAGTGCTGCAGTGCTGTAGATGCAGTAAGGAGACAGGCTGCAGTGCTGCAGTGCTGCAGATGCAGTAAGGAGACAGGCTGCAGTGCTGCAGTGCTCTAGATGCAGTAAGGAGACAGGCTGCAGTGCTGCAGTGCTGTAGATGCAGTAAGGAGACAGGCTGCAGTGCTGCAGTGCTGTAGATGCAGTAAGGAGACAGGCTGCAGTGCTGCAGTGCTGCAGATGCAGTAAGGAGACAGGCTGCAGTGCTGCAGTGCTGTAGATGCAGTAAGGAGACAGGCTGCAGTGCTGCAGTGCTGTAGATGCAGTAAGGAGACAGGCTGCAGTGCTGCAGTGCTGCAGATGCAGTAAGGAGACAGGCTGCAGTGCTGCAGTGCTCTAGATGCAGTAAGGAGACAGGCTGCAGTGCTGCAGTGCTGTAGATGCAGTAAGGAGACAGGCTGCAGTGCTGCAGTGCTGTAGATGCAGTAAGGAGACAGGCTGCAGTGCTGCAGTGCTGTATATGCAGTAAGGAGACAGGCTGCAGTGCTGCAGTGCTGTAGATGCAGTAAGGAGACAGGCTGCAGTGCTGCAGTGCTGTAGATGCAGTAAGGAGACAGGCTGCAGTGCTGCAGTGCTCTAGATGCAGTAAGGAGACAGGCTGCAGTGCTGCAGTGCTGTAGATGCAGTAAGGAGACAGGCTGCAGTGCTGCAGTGCTGTAGATGCAGTAAGGAGACAGGCTGCAGTGCTGCAGTGCTGCAGATGCAGTAAGGAGACAGGCTGCAGTGCTGCAGTGCTGTAGATGCAGTAAGGAGACAGGCTGCAGTGCTGCAGTGCTGTAGATGCAGTAAGGAGACAGGCTGCAGTGCTGCAGTGCTGTAGATGCAGTAAGGAGACAGGCTGCAGTGCTGCAGTGCTGTAGATGCAGTAAGGAGACAGGCTGCAGTGCTGCAGTGCTGTAGATGCAGTAAGGAGACAGGCTGCAGTGCTGCAGTGCTGTAGATGCAGTAAGGAGACAGGCTGCAGTGCTGCAGTGCTGTAGATGCAGTAAGGAGACAGGCTGCAGTGCTGCAGTGCTGCAGATGCAGTAAGGAGACAGGCTGCAGTGCTGCAGTGCTGTAGATGCAGTAAGGAGACAGGCTGCAGTGCTGCAGTGCTGTAGATGCAGTAAGGAGACAGGCTGCAGTGCTGCAGTGCTGTAGATGCAGTAAGGAGACAGGCTGCAGTGCTGCAGTGCTCTAGATGCAGTAAGGAGACAGGCTGCAGTGCTGCAGTGCTGTAGATGCAGTAAGGAGACAGGCTGCAGTGCTGCAGTGCTCTAGATGCAGTAAGGAGACAGGCTGCAGTGCTGCAGTGCTGTAGATGCAGTAAGGAGACAGGCTGCAGTGCTGCAGTGCTGTAGATGCAGTAAGGAGACAGGCTGCAGTGCTGCAGTGCTGTAGATGCAGTAAGGAGACAGGCTGCAGTGCTGCAGTGCTCTAGATGCAGTAAGGAGACAGGCTGCAGTGCTGCAGTGCTGTAGATGCAGTAAGGAGACAGGCTGCAGTGCTGCAGTGCTGTAGATGCAGTAAGGAGACAGGCTGCAGTGCTGCAGTGCTGTAGATGCAGTAAGGAGACAGGCTGCAGTGCTGCAGTGCTGTAGATGCAGTAAGGAGACAGGCTGCAGTGCTGCAGTGCTGTAGATGCAGTAAGGAGACAGGCTGCAGTGCTGCAGTGCTCTAGATGCAGTAAGGAGACAGGCTGCAGTGCTGCAGTGCTGTAGATGCAGTAAGGAGACAGGCTGCAGTGCTGCAGTGCTGTAGATGCAGTAAGGAGACAGGCTGCAGTGCTGCAGTGCTGTAGATGCAGTAAGGAGACAGGCTGCAGTGCTGCAGTGCTCTAGATGCAGTAAGGAGACAGGCTGCAGTGCTGCAGTGCTGTAGATGCAGTAAGGAGACAGGCTGCAGTGCTGCAGTGCTCTAGATGCAGTAAGGAGACAGGCTGCAGTGCTGCAGTGCTGCAGATGCAGTAAGGAGACAGGCTGCAGTGCTGCAGTGCTCTAGATGCAGTAAGGAGACAGGCTGCAGTGCTGCAGTGCTGCAGATGCAGTAAGGAGACAGGCTGCAGTGCTGCAGTGCTGTAGATGCAGTAAGGAGACAGGCTGCAGTGCTGCAGTGCTCTAGATGCAGTAAGGAGACAGGCTGCAGTGCTGCAGTGCTGCAGATGCAGTAAGGAGACAGGCTGCAGTGCTGCAGTGCTGTAGATGCAGTAAGGAGACAGGCTGCAGTGCTGCAGTGCTGCAGATGCAGTAAGGAGACAGGCTGCAGTGCTGCAGTGCTGTAGATGCAGTAAGGAGACAGGCTGCAGTGCTGCAGTGCTCTAGATGCAGTAAGGAGACAGGCTGCAGTGCTGCAGTGCTGTAGATGCAGTAAGGAGACAGGCTGCAGTGCTGCAGTGCTCTAGATGCAGTAAGGAGACAGGCTGCAGTGCTGCAGTGCTGCAGATGCAGTAAGGAGACAGGCTGCAGTGCTGCAGTGCTCTAGATGCAGTAAGGAGACAGGCTGCAGTGCTGCAGTGCTGCAGATGCAGTAAGGAGACAGGCTGCAGTGCTGCAGTGCTGTAGATGCAGTAAGGAGACAGGCTGCAGTGCTGCAGTGCTGTAGATGCAGTAAGGAGACAGGCTGCAGTGCTGCAGTGCTCTAGATGCAGTAAGGAGACAGGCTGCAGTGCTGCAGTGCTGCAGATGCAGTAAGGAGACAGGCTGCAGTGCTGCAGTGCTGTAGATGCAGTAAGGAGACAGGCTGCAGTGCTGCAGTGCTGTAGATGCAGTAAGGAGACAGGCTGCAGTGCTGCAGTGCTGTAGATGCAGTAAGGAGACAGGCTGCAGTGCTGCAGTGCTCTAGATGCAGTAAGGAGATAGGCTGCAGTGCTGCAGTGCTGTAGATGCAGTAAGGAGACAGGCTGCAGTGCTGCAGTGCTGTAGATGCAGTAAGGAGACAGGCTGCAGTGCTGCAGTGCTGCAGATGCAGTAAGGAGACAGGCTGCAGTGCTGCAGTGCTGCAGATGCAGTAAGGAGACAGGCTGCAGTGCTGCAGTGCTGTAGATGCAGTAAGGAGACAGGCTGCAGTGCTGCAGTGCTGTAGATGCAGTAAGGAGACAGGCTGCAGTGCTGCAGTGCTGCAGATGCAGTAAGGAGACAGGCTGCAGTGCTGCAGTGCTGCAGATGCAGTAAGGAGACAGGCTGCAGTGCTGCAGTGCTGTAGATGCAGTAAGGAGACAGGCTGCAGTGCTGCAGTGCTCTAGATGCAGTAAGGAGATAGGCTGCAGTGCTGCAGTGCTGTAGATGCAGTAAGGAGACAGGCTGCAGTGCTGCAGTGCTGTAGATGCAGTAAGGAGACAGGCTGCAGTGCTGCAGTGCTCTAGATGCAGTAAGGAGATAGGCTGCAGTGCTGCAGTGCTGTAGATGCAGTAAGGAGACAGGCTGCAGTGCTGCAGTGCTGTAGATGCAGTAAGGAGACAGGCTGCAGTGCTGCAGTGCTGCAGATGCAGTAAGGAGACAGGCTGCAGTGCTGCAGTGCTGCAGATGCAGTAAGGAGACAGGCTGCAGTGCTGCAGTGCTGTAGATGCAGTAAGGAGACAGGCTGCAGTGCTGCAGTGCTGTAGATGCAGTAAGGAGACAGGCTGCAGTGCTGCAGTGCTGCAGATGCAGTAAGGAGACAGGCTGCAGTGCTGCAGTGCTGCAGATGCAGTAAGGAGACAGGCTGCAGTGCTGCAGTGCTGCAGATGCAGTAAGGAGACAGGCTGCAGTGCTGCAGTGCTGCAGATGCAGTAAGGAGACAGGCTGCAGTGCTGCAGTGCTGCAGATGCAGTAAGGAGACAGGCTGCAGTGCTGCAGTGCTGCAGATGCAGTAAGGAGACAGGCTGCAGTGCTGCAGTGCTGTAGATGCAGTAAGGAGACAGGCTGCAGTGCTGCAGTGCTGTAGATGCAGTAAGGAGACAGGCTGCAGTGCTGCAGTGCTCTAGATGCAGTAAGGAGATAGGCTGCAGTGCTGCAGTGCTCTAGATGCAGTAAGGAGATAGGCTGCAGTGCTGCAGTGCTGTAGATGCAGTAAGGAGACAGGCTGCAGTGCTGCAGTGCTGTAGATGCAGTAAGGAGACAGGCTGCAGTGCTGCAGTGCTGTAGATGCAGTAAGGAGACAGGCTGCAGTGCTGCAGTGCTGTAGATGCAGTAAGGAGACAGGCTGCAGTGCTGCAGTGCTGCAGATGCAGTAAGGAGACAGGCTGCAGTGCTGCAGTGCTGCATATGCAGTAAGGAGACAGGCTGCAGTGCTGCAGTGCTGTAGATGCAGTAAGGAGACAGGCTGCAGTGCTGCAGTGCTGCAGATGCAGTAAGGAGACAGGCTGCAGTGCTGCAGTGCTGTAGATGCAGTAAGGAGACAGGCTGCAGTGCTGCAGTGCTGTAGATGCAGTAAGGAGACAGGCTGCAGTGCTGCAGTGCTGCAGATGCAGTAAGGAGACAGGCTGCAGTGCTGCAGTGCTGCAGATGCAGTAAGGAGACAGGCTGCAGTGCTGCAGTGCTGTAGATGCAGTAAGGAGACAGGCTGCAGTGCTGCAGTGCTGCAGATGCAGTAAGGAGACAGGCTGCAGTGCGGCAGTGCTGCAGATGCAGTAAGGAGACAGGCTGCAGTGCGGCAGTGCTCTAGATGCAGTAAGGAGACAGGCTGCAGTGCGGCAGTGCTCTAGATGCAGTAAGGAGACAGGCTGCAGTGCGGCAGTGCTCTAGATGCAGTAAGGAGACAGGCTGCAGTGCTGCAGTGCTGCAGATGCAGTAAGGAGACAGGCTGCAGTGCGGCAGTGCTCTAGATGCAGTAAGGAGACAGGCTGCAGTGCTGTAGATGCAGTAAGGAGACAGGCTGCAGTGCTGCAGTGCTCTAGATGCAGTAAGGAGACAGGCTGCAGTGCTGCAGTGCTCTAGATGCAGTAAGGAGACAGGCTGCAGTGCTGCAGTGCTCTAGATGCAGTAAGGAGACAGGCTGCAGTGCTGCAGTGCTGCAGATGCAGTAAGGAGACAGGCTGCAGTGCTGCAGTGCTGCAGATGCAGTAAGGAGACAGGCTGCAGTGCTGCAGTGCTGTAGATGCAGTAAGGAGACAGGCTGCAGTGCTGCAGTGCTGCAGATGCAGTAAGGAGACAGGCTGCAGTGCGGCAGTGCTGCAGATGCAGTAAGGAGACAGGCTGCAGTGCGGCAGTGCTCTAGATGCAGTAAGGAGACAGGCTGCAGTGCGGCAGTGCTCTAGATGCAGTAAGGAGACAGGCTGCAGTGCGGCAGTGCTCTAGATGCAGTAAGGAGACAGGCTGCAGTGCTGCAGTGCTGTAGATGCAGTAAGGAGACAGGCTGCAGTGCTGCAGTGCTCTAGATGCAGTAAGGAGACAGGCTGCAGTGCTGCAGTGCTGCAGATGCAGTAAGGAGACAGGCTGCAGTGCTGCAGTGCTGCAGATGCAGTAAGGAGACAGGCTGCAGTGCTGCAGTGCTGCAGATGCAGTAAGGAGACAGGCTGCAGTGCGGCAGTGCTCTAGATGCAGTAAGGAGACAGGCTGCAGTGCGGCAGTGCTGTAGATGCAGTAAGGAGACAGGCTGCAGTGCTGCAGTGCTGTAGATGCAGTAAGGAGACAGGCTGCAATGCTGCAGTGCTGCAGTGCTCTAGATGCAGTAAGGAGACAGGCTGCAGTGCTGCAGTGCTGCAGTGCTGTAGATGCAGTAAGGAGACAGGCTGCAGTGCTGCAGTGCTCTAGATGCAGTAAGGAGACAGGCTGCAATGCTGCAGTGCTGCAGTGCTCTAGATGCAGTAAGGAGACAGGCTGCAGTGCTGCAGTGCTGCAGTGCTGTAGATGCAGTAAGGAGACAGGCTGCAGTGCTGTAGATGCAGTAAGGAGACAGGCTGCAGTGCTGCAGTGCTCTAGATGCAGTAAGGAGACAGGCTGCAATGCTGCAGTGCTGCAGTGCTCTAGATGCAGTAAGGAGACAGGCTGCAGTGCTGCAGTGCTGCAGTGCTGCAGATGCAGTAAGGAGACAGGCTGCAGTGCTGCAGATGCAGTAAGGAGACAGGCTGCAGTGCTGCAGATGCAGTAAGGAGACAGGCTGCAGTGCTGCAGTGCTGCAGTGCTCTAGATGCAGTAAGGAGACAGGCTGCAGTGCTGCAGTGCTGCAGTGCTGTAGATGCAGTAAGGAGACAGGCTGCAGTGCTGTAGATGCAGTAAGGAGACAGGCTGCAGTGCTGCAGTGCTCTAGATGCAGTAAGGAGACAGGCTGCAATGCTGCAGTGCTGCAGTGCTCTAGATGCAGTAAGGAGACAGGCTGCAGTGCTGCAGTGCTGCAGTGCTGCAGATGCAGTAAGGAGACAGGCTGCAGTGCTGCAGATGCAGTAAGGAGACAGGCTGCAGTGCTGCAGATGCAGTAAGGAGACAGGCTGCAGTGCTGCAGATGCAGTAAGGAGACAGGCTGCAGTGCTGCAGATGCAGTAAGGAGACAGGCTGCAGTGCTGCAGTGCTGCAGTGCTGCAGATGCAGTAAGGAGACAGGCTGCAGTGCTGCAGATGCAGTAAGGAGACAGGCTGCAGTGCTGCAGATGCAGTAAGGAGACAGGCTGCAGTGCTGCAGATGCAGTAAGGAGACAGGCTGCAGTGCTGCAGTGCTGCAGTGCTGCAGATGCAGTAAGGAGACAGGCTGCAGTGCTGCAGTGCTGTAGATGCAGTAAGGAGACAGGCTGCAGTGCTGTAGATGCAGTAAGGAGACAGGCTGCAGTGCTGTAGATGCAGTAAGGAGACAGGCTGCAGTGCTGTAGATGCAGTAAGGAGACAGGCTGCAGTGCTGTAGATGCAGTAAGGAGACAGGCTGCAGTGCTGCAGTGCTGTAGATGCAGTAAGGAGACAGGCTGCAGTGCTGTAGATGCAGTAAGGAGACAGGCTGCAGTGCTGCAGATGCAGTAAGGAGACAGGCTGCAGTGCTGCAGATGCAGTAAGGAGACAGGCTGCAGTGCTGCAGTGCTGCAGTGCTCTAGATGCAGTAAGGAGACAGGCTGCAGTGCTGCAGTGCTGCAGTGCTGTAGATGCAGTAAGGAGACAGGCTGCAGTGCTGTAGATGCAGTAAGGAGACAGGCTGCAGTGCTGCAGTGCTCTAGATGCAGTAAGGAGACAGGCTGCAATGCTGCAGTGCTGCAGTGCTCTAGATGCAGTAAGGAGACAGGCTGCAGTGCTGCAGTGCTGCAGTGCTGCAGATGCAGTAAGGAGACAGGCTGCAGTGCTGCAGATGCAGTAAGGAGACAGGCTGCAGTGCTGCAGATGCAGTAAGGAGACAGGCTGCAGTGCTGCAGATGCAGTAAGGAGACAGGCTGCAGTGCTGCAGATGCAGTAAGGAGACAGGCTGCAGTGCTGCAGTGCTGCAGTGCTGCAGATGCAGTAAGGAGACAGGCTGCAGTGCTGCAGATGCAGTAAGGAGACAGGCTGCAGTGCTGCAGATGCAGTAAGGAGACAGGCTGCAGTGCTGCAGATGCAGTAAGGAGACAGGCTGCAGTGCTGCAGTGCTGCAGTGCTGCAGATGCAGTAAGGAGACAGGCTGCAGTGCTGCAGTGCTGTAGATGCAGTAAGGAGACAGGCTGCAGTGCTGTAGATGCAGTAAGGAGACAGGCTGCAGTGCTGTAGATGCAGTAAGGAGACAGGCTGCAGTGCTGTAGATGCAGTAAGGAGACAGGCTGCAGTGCTGTAGATGCAGTAAGGAGACAGGCTGCAGTGCTGCAGTGCTGTAGATGCAGTAAGGAGACAGGCTGCAGCGCTGTAGATGCAGTAAGGAGACAGGCTGCAGTGCTGTAGATGCAGTAAGGAGACAGGCTGCAGTGCTGTAGATGCAGTAAGGAGACAGGCTGCAGTGCTGTAGATGCAGTAAGGAGACAGGCTGCAGTGCTGTAGATGCAGTAAGGAGACAGGCTGCAGTGCTGTAGATGCAGTAAGGAGACAGGCTGCAGTGCTGCAGATGCAGTAAGGAGACAGGCTGCAGTGCTGTAGATGCAGTAAGGAGACAGGCTGCAGTGCTGTAGATGCAGTAAGGAGACAGGCTGCAGTGCTGCAGATGCAGTAAGGAGACAGGCTGCAGTGCTGTAGATGCAGTAAGGAGACAGGCTGCAGTGCTGTAGATGCAGTAAGGAGACAGGCTGCAGTGCTGTAGATGCAGTAAGGAGACAGGCTGCAGTGCTGTAGATGCAGTAAGGAGACAGGCTGCAGTGCTGTAGATGCAGTAAGGAGACAGGCTGCAGTGCTGTAGATGCAGTAAGGAGACAGGCTGCAATGCTGCAGTGCTGCAGTGCTCTAGATGCAGTAAGGAGACAGGCTGCAGTGCTGCAGTGCTGCAGTGCTGCAGATGCAGTAAGGAGACAGGCTGCAGTGCTGCAGATGCAGTAAGGAGACAGGCTGCAGTGCTGCAGATGCAGTAAGGAGACAGGCTGCAGTGCTGCAGATGCAGTAAGGAGACAGGCTGCAGTGCTGCAGATGCAGTAAGGAGACAGGCTGCAGTGCTGCAGTGCTGCAGTGCTGCAGATGCAGTAAGGAGACAGGCTGCAGTGCTGCAGATGCAGTAAGGAGACAGGCTGCAGTGCTGCAGATGCAGTAAGGAGACAGGCTGCAGTGCTGCAGATGCAGTAAGGAGACAGGCTGCAGTGCTGCAGTGCTGCAGTGCTGCAGATGCAGTAAGGAGACAGGCTGCAGTGCTGCAGTGCTGTAGATGCAGTAAGGAGACAGGCTGCAGTGCTGTAGATGCAGTAAGGAGACAGGCTGCAGTGCTGTAGATGCAGTAAGGAGACAGGCTGCAGTGCTGTAGATGCAGTAAGGAGACAGGCTGCAGTGCTGCAGTGCTGTAGATGCAGTAAGGAGACAGGCTGCAGTGCTGTAGATGCAGTAAGGAGACAGGCTGCAGTGCTGTAGATGCAGTAAGGAGACAGGCTGCAGTGCTGCAGATGCAGTAAGGAGACAGGCTGCAGTGCTGCAGATGCAGTAAGGAGACAGGCTGCAGTGCTGTAGATGCAGTAAGGAGACAGGCTGCAGTGCTGCAGATGCAGTAAGGAGACAGGCTGCAGTGCTCTAGATGCAGTAAGGAGATAGGCTGCAGTGCTGCAGTGCTGCAGATGCAGTAAGGAGACAGGCTGCAGTGCTGCAGTGCTGCAGTGCTCTAGATGCAGTAAGGAGACAGGCTGCAGTGCTGCAGTGCTGCAGTGCTCTAGATGCAGTAAGGAGACAGGCTGCAGTGCTCTAGATGCAGTAAGGAGACAGGCTGCAGTGCTGCAGTGCTCTAGATGCAGTAAGGAGACAGGCTGCAGTGCTCTAGATGCAGTAAGGAGACAGGCTGCAGTGCTGCAGTGCTGCAGTGCTCTAGATGCAGTAAGGAGACAGGCTGCAGTGCTCTAGATGCACTAAGGAGACAGGCTGCAGTGCTGCAGTGCTCTAGATGCAGTAAGGAGACAGGCTGCAGTGCTGCAGTGCTCTAGATGCAGTAAGGAGACAGGCTGCAGTGCTCTAGATGCAGTAAGGAGACAGGCTGCAGTGCTGCAGTGCTCTAGATGCAGTAAGGAGACAGGCTGCAGTGCTGCAGTGCTCTAGATGCAGTAAGGAGACAGGCTGCAGTGCTGCAGTGCTCTAGATGCAGTAAGGAGACAGGCTGCAGTGCTGCAGTGCTCTAGATGCAGTAAGGAGACAGGCTGCAGTGCTGCAGTGCTCTAGATGCAGTAAGGAGACAGGCTGCAGTGCTCTAGATGCAGTAAGGAGACAGGCTGCAGTGCTGCAGTGCTCTAGATGCAGTAAGGAGACAGGCTGCAGTGCTCTAGATGCAGTAAGGAGACAGGCTGCAGTGCTCTAGATGCAGTAAGGAGACAGGCTGCAGTGCTCTAGATGCAGTAAGGAGACAGGCTGCAGTGCTCTAGATGCAGTAAGGAGACAGGCTGCAGTGCTCTAGATGCAGTAAGGAGACAGGCTGCAGTGCTGCAGATGCAGTAAGGAGACAGGCTGCAGTGCTCTAGATGCAGAAAGGAGATAGGCTGCAGTGCTGCAGTGCTGCAGATGCAGTAAGGAGACAGGCTGCAGTGCTGCAGTGCTGCAGTGCTCTAGATGCAGTAAGGAGACAGGCTGCAGTGCTGCAGTGCTGCAGTGCTCTAGATGCAGTAAGGAGACAGGCTGCAGTGCTCTAGATGCAGTAAGGAGACAGGCTGCAGTGCTGCAGTGCTCTAGATGCAGTAAGGAGACAGGCTGCAGTGCTCTAGATGCAGTAAGGAGACAGGCTGCAGTGCTGCAGTGCTGTAGATGCAGTAAGGAGACAGGCTGCAGTGCTGCAGTGCTGTAGATGCAGTAAGGAGACAGGCTGCAGTGCTGCAGTGCTGTAGATGCAGTAAGGAGACAGGCTGCAGTGCTGTAGATGCAGTAAGGAGACAGGCTGCAGTGCTGTAGATGCAGTAAGGAGACAGGCTGCAGTGCTGCAGTGCTCTAGATGCAGTAAGGAGACAGGCTGCAGTGCTGCAGTGCTGTAGATGCAGTAAGGAGACAGGCTGCAGTGCTGTAGATGCAGTAAGGAGACAGGCTGCAGTGCTGTAGATGCAGTAAGGAGACAGGCTGCAGTGCGGCAGTGCTCTAGATGCAGTAAGGAGACAGGCTGCAGTGCTGCAGTGCTCTAGATGCAGTAAGGAGACAGGCTGCAGTGCTGCAGTGCTGTAGATGCAGTAAGGAGACAGGCTGCAGTGCTGCAGTGCTGTAGATGCAGTAAGGAGACAGGCTGCAGTGCGGCAGTGCTCTAGATGCAGTAAGGAGACAGGCTGCAGTGCTGCAGTGCTCTAGATGCAGTAAGGAGACAGGCTGCAGTGCTGCAGTGCTCTAGATGCAGTAAGGAGACAGGCTGCAGTGCTGCAGTGCTCTAGATGCAGTAAGGAGACAGGCTGCAGTGCTGCAGTGCTCTAGATGCAGTAAGGAGACAGGCTGCAGTGCGGCAGTGCTCTAGATGCAGTAAGGAGACAGGCTGCAGTGCTGCAGTGCTCTAGATGCAGTAAGGAGACAGGCTGCAGTGCTGCAGTGCTCTAGATGCAGTAAGGAGACAGGCTGCAGTGCTGCAGTGCTCTAGATGCAGTAAGGAGACAGGCTGCAGTGCTGCAGTGCTCTAGATGCAGTAAGGAGACAGGCTGCAGTGCGGCAGTGCTCTAGATGCAGTAAGGAGACAGGCTGCAGTGCTGCAGTGCTCTAGATGCAGTAAGGAGACAGGCTGCAGTGCTGCAGTGCTCTAGATGCAGTAAGGAGACAGGCTGCAGTGCTGCAGTGCTGTAGATGCAGTAAGGAGACAGGCTGCAGTGCTGCAGTGCTGTAGATGCAGTAAGGAGACAGGCTGCAGTGCTGCAGTGCTGTAGATGCAGTAAGGAGACAGGCTGCAGTGCTGCAGTGCTGTAGATGCAGTAAGGAGACAGGCTGCAGTGCTGCAGTGCTCTAGATGCAGTAAGGAGACAGGCTGCAGTGCTGCAGTGCTCTAGATGCAGTAAGGAGACAGGCTGCAGTGCGGCAGTGCTCTAGATGCAGTAAGGAGACAGGCTGCAGTGCTGCAGTGCTCTAGATGCAGTAAGGAGACAGGCTGCAGTGCTGCAGTGCTCTAGATGCAGTAAGGAGACAGGCTGCAGTGCTGCAGTGCTGTAGATGCAGTAAGGAGACAGGCTGCAGTGCTGCAGTGCTGTAGATGCAGTAAGGAGACAGGCTGCAGTGCTGCAGTGCTGTAGATGCAGTAAGGAGACAGGCTGCAGTGCTGCAGTGCTGCAGTGCTGTAGATGCAGTAAGGAGACAGGCTGCAGTGCTGCAGTGCTGTAGATGCAGTAAGGAGACAGGCTGCAGTGCTGCAGTGCTGTAGATGCAGTAAGGAGACAGGCTGCAGTGCTGCAGTGCTGCAGTGCTGTAGATGCAGTAAGGAGACAGGCTGCAGTGCTGCAGTGCTGTAGATGCAGTAAGGAGACAGGCTGCAGTGCTGCAGTGCTGTAGATGCAGTAAGGAGACAGGCTGCAGTGCTGCAGTGCTGTAGATGCAGTAAGGAGACAGGCTGCAGTGCTGCAGTGCTGCAGTGCTGTAGATGCAGTAAGGAGACAGGCTGCAGTGCTGCAGTGCTGCAGTGCTGTAGATGCAGTAAGGAGACAGGCTGCAGTGCGGCAGTGCTCTAGATGCAGTAAGGAGACAGGCTGCAGTGCTGCAGTGCTGTAGATGCAGTAAGGAGACAGGCTGCAGTGCTGCAGTGCTCTAGATGCAGTAAGGAGACAGGCTGCAGTGCTGCAGTGCTCTAGATGCAGTAAGGAGACAGGCTGCAGTGCTGCAGTGCTGTAGATGCAGTAAGGAGACAGGCTGCAGTGCGGCAGTGCTCTAGATGCAGTAAGGAGACAGGCTGCAGTGCTGCAGTGCTCTAGATGCAGTAAGGAGACAGGCTGCAGTGCTGCAGTGCTCTAGATGCAGTAAGGAGACAGGCTGCAGTGCTGCAGTGCTGTAGATGCAGTAAGGAGACAGGCTGCAGTGCTGCAGTGCTGTAGATGCAGTAAGGAGACAGGCTGCAGTGCTGCAGTGCTGTAGATGCAGTAAGGAGACAGGCTGCAGTGCTGCAGTGCTGTAGATGCAGTAAGGAGACAGGCTGCAGTGCTGCAGTGCTCTAGATGCAGTAAGGAGACAGGCTGCAGTGCTGCAGTGCTGTAGATGCAGTAAGGAGACAGGCTGCAGTGCGGCAGTGCTCTAGATGCAGTAAGGAGACAGGCTGCAGTGCTGCAGTGCTCTAGATGCAGTAAGGAGACAGGCTGCAGTGCTGCAGTGCTCTAGATGCAGTAAGGAGACAGGCTGCAGTGCTGCAGTGCTGTAGATGCAGTAAGGAGACAGGCTGCAGTGCTGCAGTGCTGTAGATGCAGTAAGGAGACAGGCTGCAGTGCTGCAGTGCTGTAGATGCAGTAAGGAGACAGGCTGCAGTGCTGCAGTGCTGTAGATGCAGTAAGGAGACAGGCTGCAGTGCTGTAGATGCAGTAAGGAGACAGGCTGCAGTGCTGTAGATGCAGTAAGGAGACAGGCTGCAGTGCTGTAGATGCAGTAAGGAGACAGGCTGCAGTGCTGCAGTGCTGTAGATGCAGTAAGGAGACAGGCTGCAGTGCTGCAGTGCTGTAGATGCAGTAAGGAGACAGGCTGCAGTGCTGTAGATGCAGTAAGGAGACAGGCTGCAGTGCTGTAGATGCAGTAAGGAGATAGGCTGCAGTGCTGTAGATGCAGTAAGGAGACAGGCTGCAGTGCTGTAGATGCAGTAAGGAGACAGGCTGCAGTGCTGTAGATGCAGTAAGGAGACAGGCTGCAGTGCTGTAGATGCAGTAAGGAGACAGGCTGCAGTGCTGTAGATGCAGTAAGGAGACAGGCTGCAGTGCTGTAGATGCAGTAAGGAGACAGGCTGCAGTGCTGTAGATGCAGTAAGGAGACAGGCTGCAGTGCTGTAGATGCAGTAAGGAGACAGGCTGCAGTGCTGCAGTGCTGCAGATGCAGTAAGGAGACAGGCTGCAGTGCTGCAGTGCTGTAGATGCAGTAAGGAGACAGGCTGCAGTGCTGCAGTGCTGTAGATGCAGTAAGGAGACAGGCTGCAGTGCTGCAGTGCTGTAGATGCAGTAAGGAGACAGGCTGCAGTGCTGCAGTGCTGTAGATGCAGTAAGGAGACAGGCTGCAGTGCTGCAGTGCTGCAGATGCAGTAAGGAGACAGGCTGCAGTGCTGCAGTGCTGTAGATGCAGTAAGGAGACAGGCTGCAGTGCTGCAGTGCTGTAGATGCAGTAAGGAGACAGGCTGCAGTGCTGCAGTGCTGTAGATGCAGTAAGGAGACAGGCTGCAGTGCTGCAGTGCTGCAGATGCAGTAAGGAGACAGGCTGCAGTGCTGCAGTGCTGTAGATGCAGTAAGGAGACAGGCTGCAGTGCTGCAGTGCTGTAGATGCAGTAAGGAGACAGGCTGCAGTGCTGCAGTGCTGCAGATGCAGTAAGGAGACAGGCTGCAGTGCTACAGTGCTGTAGATGCAGTAAGGAGACAGGCTGCAGTGCTGCAGTGCTGCAGATGCAGTAAGGAGACAGGCTGCAGTGCTGCAGTGCTGTAGATGCAGTAAGGAGACAGGCTGCAGTGCTGTAGATGCAGTAAGGAGACAGGCTGCAGTGCTGCAGTGCTGCAGATGCAGTAAGGAGACAGGCTGCAGTGCTGCAGTGCTGCAGATGCAGTAAGGAGACAGGCTGCAGTGCTGCAGTGCTGCAGATGCAGTAAGGAGACAGGCTGCAGTGCTGCAGTGCTGCAGATGCAGTAAGGAGACAGGCTGCAGTGCTGCAGTGCTGCAGATGCAGTAAGGAGACAGGCTGCAGTGCTGCAGTGCTGTAGATGCAGTAAGGAGACAGGCTGCAGTGCTGCAGTGCTGTAGATGCAGTAAGGAGACAGGCTGCAGTGCTGCAGTGCTGCAGATGCAGTAAGGAGACAGGCTGCAGTGCTGCAGTGCTGCAGATGCAGTAAGGAGACAGGCTGCAGTGCTGCAGTGCTGCAGATGCAGTAAGGAGACAGGCTGCAGTGCTGCAGTGCTGTAGATGCAGTAAGGAGACAGGCTGCAGTGCTGCAGTGCAGCAGAGGCAGTAAGGAGATAGGCTGCAGTGCTGCAGTGCTGCAGATGCAGTAAGGAGACAGGCTGCAGTGCTGCAGTGCTGCAGATGCAGTAAGGAGACAGGCTGCAGTGCTGCAGTGCTGCAGATGCAGTAAGGAGACAGGCTGCAGTGCTGCAGTGCTGCAGATGCAGTAAGGAGACAGGCTGCAGTGCTGCAGTGCTGTAGATGCAGTAAGGAGACAGGCTGCAGTGCTGCAGTGCTGCAGTGCTGCAGTGCTGTAGATGCAGTAAGGAGACAGGCTGCAGTGCTGCAGTGCAGCAGAGGCAGTAAGGAGATAGGCTGCAGCTAAAGAGGAGATCTAAATAAGTAACAAAAAATTTAGATGCTTGGGTGGCTACCATTGGGAAGGGAGGGGAGGAAGAAGGGAGTGGAAGGAATAGAAACCCGAATTTGGAGGAAACATTGGGAGTGATGAAGAAATGAGGAATGAGAGCGAACTGGAGGAGGTGGTGGAGGGCCCAGATAGGAGGGGATGGAGGGCCTAGATAGAAAGAGTGGGGAGGCCCAGATATTAAGGATTCGGAGGGCGGAGAGGGCCCAGAAAGGAGGGACGGAGAGGGCCCAGAAAGGAGGGACACGGAGGGCCCAGAAAGGAGGGACGGAGAGGGCCCATAAAGGAGGGACGGAGAGGGCCCAGAAAGGAGGGACGGAGAGGGCCCAGAAAGGAGGGACGGAGAGGGCCCATAAAGGAGGGACGGAGAGGGCCCAGAAAGGAGGGACGGAGAGGGCCCAGAAAGGAGGGACGGAGAGGGCCCAGAAAGGAGGGACACGGAGGGCCCAGAAAGGAGGGACGGAGAGGGCCCATAAAGGAGGGACGGAGAGGGCCCAGAAAGGAGGGACGGAGAGGGCCCATAAAGGAGGGACGGAGAGGGCCCAGAAAGGAGGGACGGAGAGGGCCCAGAAAGGAGGGACGGAGAGGGCCCAGAAAGGAGGGACACGGAGGGCCCAGAAAGGAGGGACGGAGAGGGCCCATAAAGGAGGGACGGAGAGGGCCCATAAAGGAGGGACGGAGAGGGCCCAGAAAGGAGGGACGGAGAGGGCCCAGAAAGGAGGGACACGGAGGGCCCAGAAAGGAGGGACGGAGAGGGCCCATAAAGGAGGGACGGAGAGGGCCCATAAAGGAGGGACGGAGAGGGCCCAGAAAGGAGGGACGGAGAGGGCCCATAAAGGAGGGACGGAGAGGGCCCATAAAGGAGGGACGGAGAGGGCCCAGAAAGGAGGGACGGAGAGGGCCCAGAAAGGAGGGACACGGAGGGCCCAGAAAGGAGGGACGGAGAGGGCCCATAAAGGAGGGACGGAGAGGGCCCATAAAGGAGGGACGGAGAGGGCCCATAAAGGAGGGACGGAGAGGGCCCATAAAGGAGGGACGGAGAGGGCCCATAAAGGAGGGACGGAGAGGGCCCAGAAAGGAGGGACGGAGAGGGCCCAGAAAGGAGGGACGGAGAGGGCCCAGAAAGGAGGGACGGAGAGGGCCCATAAAGGAGGGACGGAGAGGGCCCATAAAGGAGGGACGGAGAGGGCCCAGAAAGGAGGGACACGGAGGGCCCAGAAAGGAGGGACGGAGAGGGCCCATAAAGGAGGGACGGAGAGGGCCCATAAAGGAGGGACGGAGAGGGCCCAGAAAGGAGGGACGGAGAGGGCCCAGAAAGGAGGGACGGAGAGGGCCCATAAAGGAGGGACGGAGAGGGCCCAGAAAGGAGGGACGGAGAGGGCCCAGAAAGGAGGGACACGGAGGGCCCAGAAAGGAGGGACGGAGAGGGCCCATAAAGGAGGGACGGAGAGGGCCCATAAAGGAGGGACGGAGAGGGCCCAGAAAGGAGGGACGGAGAGGGCCCAGAAAGGAGGGACACGGAGGGCCCAGAAAGGAGGGACGGAGAGGGCCCATAAAGGAGGGACGGAGAGGGCCCATAAAGGAGGGACGGAGAGGGCCCATAAAGGAGGGACGGAGAGGGCCCATAAAGGAGGGACGGAGAGGGCCATAAAGGAGGGACGGAGAGGGCCCAGAAAGGAGGGACGGAGAGGGCCCAGAAAGGAGGGACGGAGAGGGCCCAGAAAGGAGGGACACGGAGGGCCCATAAAGGAGGGACGGAGAGGGCCCATAAAGGAGGGACGGAGAGGGCCCAGAAAGGAGGGACGGAGAGGGCCCATAAAGGAGGGACGGAGAGGGCCCAGAAAGGAGGGACGGAGAGGGCCCATAAAGGAGGGACGGAGAGGGCCCATAAAGGAGGGACGGAGAGGGCCCATAAAGGAGGGACGGAGAGGGCCCATAAAGGAGGGACGGAGAGGGCCCATAAAGGAGGGACGGAGAGGGCCCAGAAAGGAGGGACGGAGAGGGCCCAGAAAGGAGGGACACGGAGGGCCCAGAAAGGGGGGGCACGGAGGGCCCAGTCACGGTCCAATAAAGGAGCAGAAGCCTGTCATGGAAAAGGCCGCGTCGGCTCCAAAACACTTGGTCGAAACTAAAAACTTTAATTAAAGACGAAATTTCGAGAGAGCTTCGATGAGGAAGTTTTGTTGTCAGAATAAAAAAGCTTTTGAGGGAAATTCTTCTCTCGAGCTTCCCTCTTCCCTCGCAAGGAAGTTGCGCAGAGTCTGATAAGTTTGTTGGTTTTTGATGCGGCGAGAGGCCCTCAAACGCTGTAGTTTAGAGACCGACTTCGCCGCTGCCTGGTGGAGGCGTGCGGTGTTGTAGCCTATGCCTGGGAGCCTGTCTTTTTCAGTAAATCGATCACTGTAAAGTGGTTATTCAAGCGATTTTCAATAGCTAAAATTATTCGGAAAGGAAACAAAATGCACTGCATTGTGGAACGAAAGGCGATTCGAATATGTTAGTTTAAAGTGGAGATTTAATCAAATCAAAAGTCGGGGACATTTTTGTGGGACACCCGGTATAGGGAGCTGTTGTAGGGAGCCTGGTGCGACTCCTGAGCGCAAAACAAAATTTTTTGCCGTGAATAAAAACATTTCCCTGAAAATAAAAATTTTCCATGGAAAATAGAAATATCTGACATGAAATGGGAATATTTCAAAAAAAGGGGAAATAGCCAACGGCCACTGAAAATATTTCATGAAAACGTAAATACTTCCCGGTAAATTAAAACATTGAGTGGGAAATGACCACATTTTATGGAAATGAAAATGTTTCGCCTGGAATAGAAAATGGGAAAATATTTATGATAACATTTATGAAATGAAAATGTTTCTGAGAAGTGTTTATGAAAAACATTCATGAAAATATTTCACAAGGAATAAAAACATTTCCAGAGAAATTGAAATATTCCAGGAGAAATCACGATGTTTCACTTATAAAGAAAATTTCCCATGAGTAATTATTTTTCACGTGTGGAAATAAAAACGCTTTTCAGCGTCCCATGGATGCATCTACCTGCTGACATGTTAACACGTCAATTTTTCCTTCAATGTATGCGTGTCAATCCCATCAGCCATGTCCACATGTACTGTAAATCTCTTCTGTCATGTTCCCCACTAAATACACGTCACGCTTGCACTCACGTCTCACATGTCATTTTCACACGTCGATCCCGCCATGCGTGCTGATTGCGTAAATAACATAGCAAAAAAATCAAAATTGAATACGAGCGTAACTCTCATTTTGATTGGTCTATACTCGTATTTTAAGCAGGAAAACAGCATGTTGCATAACCGAGTTGACAGAATAACTCACGCTGCCAGCTGTGCAATGACGACTACGTAAAATGTCTGAAAACGAGTCTGTTGATCGCTGCAGGTAGCGTAGCCGAGTTGACAGAACAACTCACGCTGCCAACTGTGCTGCAACGACAACGAGAATTGTGTGAAAACGAGTCCGTTGATCGCTTCAGCGCTCACCACACGACGCCGGTAGCGGCAGGCCTGATCAGGTGCGCTGTTTGGTCGCCGGTCTGAAGCCGCTGTGTCTCCCTTCCTTCATTTTCTCCTTCGAACGAGGGTGCAGAACCGCGGTGCAAGTTTCTCACATAGGCTCACTTTTGCTGCTGACGTCGGTTGCTCACATCGGCTCACTTTTGCTGCTGACGTCCGTTGCTCACATCGGCTCACTTTTGCTGCTGACATCGGTTGCTCACATCGGCTCACTTTTGCTGCTGACATCGGCTCACTTTTGCAGCTGACATCGGTTGCTCACATCGGCTCACTTTTGCTGCTGACGTCGGTTGCTCACATCGGCTCACTTTTGCTGCTGACATCGGCTCACTTTTGCAGCTGACATCGGTTGCTGACATCGGCTCACTTTTTGCTGCTGACATCGGTTGCTCACATCGGCTCACTTTTGCTGCTAACGTCGGCTGCTGACATCGGCTCACTTTTGCTGCTGACATCGGTTGCTGACATCGGCTCACTTTTGCTGCTGACATCGGTTGCTGACATCGGCTCACTTTTGCTGCTGACATCGGTTGCTGACATCGGCTCACTTTTGCTGCTGACATCGGTTGCTGACAACGGTTATTGCTCACGTCGGTTGCTGACATCGGCTCACTTTTGCTGCTGACATCGGTTGCTCACATCGGCTTACTTTTGCTGCTGACATCGGTTGCTGACATCGGCTCACTTTTGCTGCTGACATCGGTTGCTGACATCGGCTCACTTTTGCTGCTGACATCGGTTGCTGACAACGGTTATTGTTCACGTCGGTTGCTGACAACGGTTCACTTTTATTGCTCACATCGGTTGCTGACAACGGTTCACTTTTATTGCTCACATCGGTTGCTGACAACGGTTCACTTTTATTGCCCACATCGGTTGCTGACAACGGTTCACTTTTATTGCTCACATCGGTTGCTGACAACAGTTCACTTTTATTGCTCACATCGGTTGCTGACAACAGTTCACTTATACTGCTCACATCGGTTGCTGACAACAGTTCACTTTTATTGCTCACATCGGTTGCTGACAACAGTTCACTTTTATTGCTCACATCGGTTGCTGACAACAGTTCACTTTTACTGCTCACATCGGTTGCTGACAACGGTTCACTTTTATTGCTCACATCGGTTGCTGACAACAGTTCACTTTTACTGCTCACATCGGTTGCTGACAACAGTTCACTTTTATTGCTCACATCGGTTGCTGACAACAGTTCACTTTTATTGCTCACATCGGTTGCTGACAACAGTTCACTTTTACTGCTCACATCGGTTGCTGACAACGGTTCACTTTTATTGCTCACATCGGTTGCTGACAACGGTTCACTTTTATTGCTCACATCGGTTGCTGAAAACAATTCACTTTTATTGCTCACATCGGTTGCTGACAACAGTTCACTTTTACTGCTCACATCGGTTGCTGACAACGGTTCACTTTTATTGCTCACATCGGTTGCTGACAACGGTTCACTTTTACTGCTCACATCGGTTGCTGACAACGGTTCACTTTTATTGCTCACATCGGTTGCTGACAACGGTTCACTTTTATTGCTCACATCGGTTGCTGCCATCACTTCACATGTGCTGACTTCGACCCATGATCAGACTACAGTAAAAAAACGTTTACGTTCTTCGACTTCAAGCGCTGTTTTTCAAACTTCAATTTGATGATACTCTGTGGCAGGATATGAGTTCAGCGCTGAGGAAGGTAAAAAGTGACTTGCGCAGAGACGGGCTCGTCCAAAACGAAAATCGTTTGTCTCAATTTTAATTCTCTGTCCCAGTAACAAAAATATTTCACGTTCATTTGAAATTTTTTATCATGTCGGGAAATGATACAAATTGAATTTATGATAAATTTCCATTAATTTTATTTGAGAAATTTATAGTAATTCAAAGTGAAAACTTTACTGACAGTAGGCCATTTAGATAAAGTTGTTTTTTGTCAAGACACAGCAATCATTGGTCGCATGTTTGTCTAAAGCCCTTTGATGAAATGCAAAGAAAGGTCTCTCTCATGTTATAATATGATCAAAAAGTAAACTCAAAACCAAAATCAAATGTAAAAGCAGGCTGAAAATGTAAAACTCGTCAGGTACCAAACGTTTACATGAAGTACGAGCAACGTTAACACATTTTAAAACTCTTCTCAAGCCGAACATTAGTCAAACATTGTGATGTTTCACCTGATGACGTGCAGCATCACAACGTGCAACATCACAACGTGTAACATCACAACGTGTAACATCAAAACGTGTAACATCACAACGTGTAACATCACAACGTGCAACATCACAACGTGTAACATCACAACGTGTAACATCACAACGTGTAACATCACAACGTGTAACATCACAACGTGTAACATCACAACGTGTAACATCACAACGTGTAACATCACAACGTGTAACATCACAACGTGTAACACCACAACGTGTAACACCACAACGTGTAACATCACAACGTGTAACACCACAACGTGTAACACCACAACGTGTAACATCACAACGTGTAACATCACAACGTGTAACATCACAACGTGTAACATCACAACGTGTAACACCACAACGTGTAACATCACAACGTGTAACATCACAACGTGTAACATCACAACGTGTAACATCACAACGTGTAACATCACAACGTGTAACACCACAACGTGTAACATCACAACGTGTAACATCACAACGTGTAACATCACAACGTGTAACATCACAACGTGTAACATCACAACGTGTAACACCACAACGTGTAACATCACAACGTGTAACATCACAACGTGTAACATCACAACGTGTAACATCACAACGTGTAACATCACAACGTGTAACATCACAACGTGTAACATCACAACGTGTAACATCACAACGTGTAACATCACAACGTGTAACATCACAACGTGTAACATCACAACGTGTAACATCACAACGTGTAACATCACAACGTGTAACATCACAACGTGTAACACCACAACGTGTAACATCACAACGTGTAACATCACAACGTGTAACATCACAACGTGTAACATCACAACGTGTAACATCACAACGTGTAACATCACAACGTGTAACATCACAACGTGTAACATCACAACGTGTAACATCACAACGTGTAACACCACAACGTGTAACATCACAACGTGTAACATCACAACGTGTAACATCACAACGTGTAACATCACAACGTGTAACACCACAACGTGTAACATCACAACGTGTAACATCACAACGTGTAACATCACAACGTGTAACATCACAACGTGTAACATCACTACGTGTAACATCACAACGTGTAACATCACAACGTGTAACACCACAACGTGTAACATCACAACGTGTAACATCACAACGCGTAACATCACAATGTTTTACTACAAATGATGACGTCACGCACTGCAAACAACAGACGAGATGCCATGCAATTTTTAGCATCTCTGCCCAGCGCAGGTTTTTGAAAAAAAAACAAATGAATTTCCTATGAACACTAAAATTTTAAATGAATTCCTCTTGCTGAAAAAAGTTCGAGAAAATATAAGCGAACGCAATAACCGGAATTTGTCGCTGCTGCAGCGGCCTGGTTTTTGGGGCTCAGAAAAAATGAACGCGTGAATTTTTGCCCTTTTCACTCTCAGAATTTTTTGCGCGCGTCGTGATAAGGACAAAATGACACGCACGCACGTACGCACGTACGCCCGGCTCGTCAATGTTCAGCAGATTTGGCTGAGTGGTCGCCATAGAAATGAAGGCCTCACAATGAATATTACACCTAAAATATCGCCCAGGTTTGCGCTTTTGCACTCGTTAACTAACGAACCAATTTGAAAATTTGCATTAAAATGCGACTCCATTATAAGCTGGGTATAAATTACGCAAAAATCAGGGAGGTTTGACAACTGACTGAAAAAAAATGTTGCATCCAAACATTGCTGCTCGTAAAGATTGGGTGCTAAAAAAAAGTATGAGAAATGCAAGCGTGTTCCACCCTTGGCAGGACTCGATTGAGAAAGATCTTATGGGATGTTTTATAATCTACCTATTAATATATTATTATGTCTAAATAATCTATATAAATAAAATATTTAATGGTTAAATATATAAATCTCATAATCTATAATCCAGTAAAAATCTAATAATCTAATCTAATAATCTAATAATCTAATCTAATAACTCAAAATAATCTTAGATATCTAGCATATTAATATCTATCCATCTATTTAGAACATCTTGAGCACGCAGACAAGGTGTAGCAAGGCTCAGTAAGGTGAGAAAATTTAGCTTACATTTTGAAAAATTCATCAATCAAATAATGCAGCAGCCCAAGCTTCGAATTTCCCCTGATATCAAATGAAAACTGTGTTGTAAGTTGAGTTACCGCATACAGAGTTTAGTTCATATGTTAAGAAAAATGTATAGTTGTCAAAATGAAGGATGCATTCAATACTAAGGGTGCAACAAACATCTATTTCGAAAAAAGTGAGAGTAGATCAAATAATTTAATTAAGCATAATAAATTTATCCCAAAAAAGCGCTGCCATTCCATTTCTTACACAAATAAAAAAATTATGCACAATTTATTTTTGAGACCAATATTCAGCTCTTCTACCCTACAATAATGTTTCCTAAGCCAGCTGACGGAGTTTTCGTGTAGAATAATCATACATAGTTAGTCTAATGCAAGCAAAGTAATACATTATTAATTTTTGAGTAAAACGATAAGAGGATAAAACAGATCAAGGTAATAAAAGGCTAAGACACAACCAGGTAAAGTATTAGAATACTACAATTAATTAATATTAAATATGTAGACACAATACAATAATAAAATAAACAAAGGAAGGTAATACAATGTGAGAATGAAACAATGCAATGTAATTCAAGACTAGATTAAAACAAAATAAAGCATTACAATACTAGAATAAAACAAAAGGAAGTAATACAAAGCATTAATTAAACGAAGGAATGTAATAAAAACTATATCAAAACAAAGTAAAATAGTTCCAGAAGTAATAACATCTATATTTCGTGATCGAAAATAGTACAAAAAAAATGCAAAGATTAGAGGTAAAATGGTAACTTTAGTTAGAATAATTCAACACTAAGGCAAAATGCAGCATTTACCAGGATGCAGTAAGACTCAAGGACAATAAAATAAATTACAAATTGTGTTATAATATCATTTCGAATATGGCACAGTTATGTAATTTAGAATAACATCCACTGAAAATTTTTTGGAAAAATTCATCGAAAAAAATTCAAGGTTAGCACCAAGTGAGATTGTACACGCGTAACATATATTAACAAAAAATTCAAGGTTAGCACCAAGTGAGATTGTACACGCGTAACATATATTAAGAAAAAAATTCAAGGTTAGCACCAAGTGAGATTGTACACGCGTAACATATATTAAGAAAAAATTCAAGGTTAGCACTAAGTCAGGTTGTACACGCGTAACATATATTAAGAAAAAATTCAAGGTTAGCACCAAGTAAGATTGTACACGCGTAACATATATTAAGAAAAAATTCAAGGTTAGCACTAAGTAAGGTTGTACACGCGTAACATATATTAAGAAAAAATTCAAGGTTAGCACCAAGTAAGATTGTACACGCGTAACATATATTAACAAAAAAAATTCAAGGTTAGCACCAAGTAAGGTTGTACACGCGTAACATATATTAAGAAAAAATTCAAGGTTAGCACCAAGTAAGATTATACACGCGTAACATATATTAACAAAAAAATTCAAGGTTAGCACCAAGTAAGGTTGTACACGCGTAACATATATTAAGAAAAAATTCAAGGTTAGCACCAAGTGAGATTGTACACGCGTAACATATATTAAGAAAAAATTCAAGGTTAGCACTAAGTGAGATTGTACACGCGTAACATATATTAAGAAAAAATTCAAGGTTAGCACTAAGTGAAATTGTACAAGCGTAACATATATTAAGAAAAAATTCAAGGTTAGCACTAAGTGAGATTGTACACGCGTAACATATATTAAGAAAAAAATTCAAGGTTAGCACCAAGTAAGATTGTACACGCGTAACATATATTAACAAAAAAAATTCAAGGTTAGCACCAAGTAAGGTTGTACACGCGTAACATATATTAAGAAAAAAATTCAAGGTTAGCACCAAGTAAGGTTGTACACGCGTAACATATATTAAGAAAAAAATTCAAGGTTAGCACCAAGTGAGATTGTACACGCGTAACATATATTAAGAAAAAATTCAAGGTTAGCACCAAGTGAAATTGTACACGCGTAACATATATTAAGAAAAAATTCAAGGTTAGCACCAAGTGAGATTGTACACGCGTAACATATATTAAGAAAAAATTCAAGGTTAGCACCAAGTAAGATTGTACACGCGTAACATATATTAAGAAAAAATTCAAGGTTAGCACCAAGTAAGATTGTACACGCGTAACATATATTAAGAAAAAAATTCAAGGTTAGCACCAAGTGAGATTGTACACGCGTAACATATATTAAGAAAAAATTCAAGGTTAGCACCAAGTAAGATTGTACACGCGTAACATATATTAAGAAAAAATTCAAGGTTAGCACCAAGTAAGGTTGTACACGCGTAACATATATTAAGAAAAAAATTCAAGGTTAGCACCAAGTGAGATTGTACACGCGTAACATATATTAAGAAAAAATTCAAGGTTAGCACCAAGTAAGGTTGTACACGCGTAACATATATTAAGAAAAAAATTCAAGGTTAGCACCAAGTAAGATTGTACACGCGTAACATATATTAAGAAAAAATTCAAGGTTAGCACCAAGTAAGATTGTACACGCGTAACATACATTAAGAAAAAATTTAAGGTTAGCACCAAGTAAGATTGGACACGCGTAACATATATTGAGAAAAAATTCAAGGTTAGCACCAAGTAAGATTGTACGAGCGTAACATATATTAAGAAAAAAATTGAAGGTTAGCACCAAATAAGATTGTACATGCGTAACATATAATAAGAAAACACAATGATCATTCGAATTGAGAGAACAATGAAAATACGAGCAATGGAATTACAAGCGTAATGCCAGTTGAGAAAATATTCTGATAGCCCTAGGAAATTTAACATAATAACACTTGAAAAAAGGTTGGGATAATACCAGAGAATACAATACAATGATGATAGAGGTTAAGAAATACATGGTTCATGCGAGAGAAGGCAAAACAAGGATTATAATCATTGTTTTGATAATTAATTATCAGTATCAAGAAGAAGTATCAGTATCAAGACAAAGCTAATATCAGTTAAGGTAATAGAACGATAACATCAGCTAAGTAGAAATACTGATAATAGCATTTAAGAAAATAAATAGAAAACACCGTTTAAGAAAAAAGGGTAATATAATTAGAGAACTTAGAATCATGACTATGATTAAGAAAATATAGGGAAAATAATAACACTGTTTAAGAAAAAAGGGATAACATAATTAAAAAAAATTCAGTCACAATTGTAGTTAAGAAAATATATGGATAATATAGTTTAGGAATATACAATCACAACTGTTGAGGAAAAACATGGATAACATTTTTGAAGAAAATGTAATCATTAAATCAGTAAAAACGATGCAAAGATAATATTATCAAAAAGAATACAATGAAAACAATTATTGTGTGAACAAAGATAGTATTGTTTATTAAACTCTATTCAGAACAGTTATTAAAGACTTCAACGATAATATTATTTAAGAGAATACAACCAAAACAATTTTTTTAGAAAATACAAGAATAAGGCCACCCAAGGAAATGAAGGAACACTACCGATGCCAAAATAGCTTTTTATACAAGACCCAATTCTGCAGAAATAATTTGGGATTAAAAACTGGGAAGCCACATCAATAAACTGCTTTTCAGCTCAGTTTATCAAAATAAGAACATCGCAGATTGAAGAGCATTTGCGAAAAGAAAGATTTTTTTGCAGTGAATCCTGTAGCACGCTATTAGCAAATGAAAAGTTCACGCGTTCGCTGTGCAATATGTCGAATGGACATCTATATTGATCAAAGCATTCATGTTTCATTTGAAAAACTCTTGTCAACAACGTGTGGCAGGATAATAAAAGCCTAATAAAAACGAAGAATAGTTCCTATCATTCGATGGCCGAGCGGTAGCAAAATATATTATAGAATGCGTTGCCTTGAATATACGTCCACCAAAAGAATTAGAAGAACATAGCCCTAACCTACAGCAAATAATAATATTAAATGATGGTATCAACAGATCGCAATCACGACATGAATACCTAAATGGTGATTGAGAACAACTCATGCGTTAATCAAATTGGAAAAAAGAGTTTATTTCATTCTCGTTTTACCTTTGACTTCACTCTCCCAGCTAACCGGTTGACGAGTGTTGGTCATTTTTACATTACTGGGTGGTGACTTCACTGTCCCTCATTTTGGAACAATAATTGTACTTGCTCTTTTGGGGACAACTAATGGTTGAATCCACTTGCCCTTCTTTAAATTGTATACTTCGATTGCGATAGCTAAGCTATCTGGGACTGGACGTTGTCCGCACTCACTGAGGGCACCATTTCAGTGCTACCATAGCGTGAGGTCTACCGCCATATATCGCCTACCCAGGTGCAGTTTGAGATGTACAAATTAAGTGCTTATCGTTAAATTAAATGTATGGAAATGAGTAATATCCACTAGTAACCTAACCTAACGTCACGCCATAGCACTAGCTAGAGGTAGATGTCATGCTATAGTGCTGTAGAGCTCATGCCATAGCACTAGCTAGAGGTAGATATCATGCTATAGTGCTGTAGAGCTCACGCTATAGCACCACCACCATTTCTTTAGGAGGGTGTTTTATGTGTCAATTACCTTGTTTGGAGTAATGTGTACATTTTTATTTGAAGAATAGTGCATCTGAAATACGATTTATATAATTACTTTCCAGTTAAAATTATTTTTTCTTATTTCCTTTTCATCTATTTTCCTCCTTTTAACATCCATCTGGGGTCGGCCTACAGCTGGGGACCAGGGTCGCAGTGATCTGCGTGTTCTTTTTACGAGGTATTACAACCTGAGGTATATTAAACTTTATTAATGAGAAAAATTTTCATGAATCCGTTTCTTTCTTTGCCCTTGTTACATTTATTATTGAACCTGTCCAACTTTTCATCCATCTGTTTCTTTCTTTGCCCTTGTTACATTTATGCCGTGATTACATTTATTATTGAATCTGTCCAACTTTTCATCCATCTGTTTCTTTCTTTGCCCTTGTTACATTTATGCCGTGATTACATTTATTATTGAATCTGTCCAACTTTTCATCCATCTGTTTCTTTCTTTGCCCTTGTTACATTTATTATTGAATCTGTCCAGCTGCTCCCGCAATCGGCCGGGACTGTTGAAGGCGCTTTGGGCCGCTCGTTCCTAATTTTAGGCGTTTAATAATCGAAATTGTTTCATTTGAAGTGGAATGGCAACAAGTTTTTTGAATATTTTTCCAAGTGATTTTTTGTATGGAAACTTAAGGGATTAAGAAACTTAATCCCAAATTTAGGCTTCAAAATAAATATCTAGAAGTTAAATGATTATTCTGGGGATGAGCGTGGTGAGCGCCGGCATTGTTGTCAGTTGTATGCTGACCGTCCGCTGTACGGACTTGAAAAAGTTCAACAAGAACATTGGAGCACGCGTGCTATACTAAAGTTTAAGCGTAAATGACAATCGATCAGTGACTACGGAAAAATAATTCATCAGTGAGGGTAGAACATAGCCCTAATCTATAGCAAATAATAACATAAAGTGATGATATCAACAGATCGCAATCATGACATGAACACCTAAATGATGATTGAGAACAACTCCTGCGTTAGTCCATTTTTAATCAGGCTGTATTGAAGCCGACCCGGCGCACTATAGCCCACCTTGAGGGCCGCTCTTCAGCACGCTGGCGTAAAGTTTGATTCAATAAGTAACCCTAATTTTACCTTTTGCCTAATATAAAGGGTTATTTTTTGAAAGGGTTATTATTTAATGGGTTAATTCACGTAACATATTGAAATAAAGATTGTGTGACGGCCTGGGTACCTATGGACGACCTAATGTTCATTTGATTTTAACATGCCAACTTTACGCTTGGCCGATTTGGCTAGTTCAAAAATGTTTTGCAGACATATCTATTACCTAATAATAATTTTTCTACGTTTAAATCAAAATTCCTAGTAGCCTATTATACGTATTGCCATTGCTCGTAACCTTCATGGTGACTCGCTCCAGCGAATAAACTTCTATTATTGCCATAAGTCCATGAATACGAACACAACCTTTTTGAGAATTTCAAGGCTAATTATCATTACATAGCAACAGGAGCTCATGTAAACATTAGATGGAACAGTGCATTTGAGATCAAAGACCGCTGTTGTGATTATAATTGAAATTTCAATCCTCAATCAACTTTTCATTGCGAAACTTCAATTTTCTTCTGAATTTCTGAGAAATATCATTGTCCATAAATATATCGTCAAAGTTTTAATTAGACTTTTCAATGATGTTGTTCTTCCTGATTTCTCATTAGCGTTTCATGCAGGAGTTTGTTGAAATAATTTTCTCAGAAAATATTCAACGTTTAGTACTGAAATCAAAAGTTCAGGAACGGGAAAACAAATCGTTAAAAAATAAAAAATTACGACTATTTTTATTCGTAAGACCGCGCATGACGCAATTATAATTAGCAACATTCGAACTGTTTTTCCATGAGAGGAAAAATCCTTAGTTAATTGTAATTTTAACAAACACATTCTGAAACAAATCTTGCAATCTCCTTAAATGATCGTCCATTCAGTAGCCAACGAGGAATGCGTTTGGGAATATAAGTTAACTTACCTTCACGTTATGATTCACTTATGTAACAAAACCAACGTACGTCAAATCTTCCTATTCGTGAACCAAAACGCTCCCAAGCATTTTGAAGTACCTTTCTTGCAGCAGAAATCTAGATACTACTCAAGACCGAACAATATTATCAAGCTGCACAGCTTTAAAATTGCCGTCCTCCAAAGTGCTCAAGCGAACACGGAAGTCAGATGTGAGAAATGCTGTCATTTTTTCACAGCTAGTATAATTCTTTCAAAAATCCTCTTAGTACAGTAGCAGATTCTCGTTAGGTAAAAACGGCAATATTTTTGCACAACCGATGTAGCTTTTATTGGAACCAGTTAGTGCAAAGGCAAAAATTCGACGTCTGTCTCTTGTTTTTCTTGGAACCAGTAAGTACAGAGACAGAAATTCAAAGTCTACCGCAGGTCTTTCTTGAGACCAGTATATGCAGAGATAGAAATTCAAAGCCTTTCTCATGTTTTCTTGGAACATGTATGTACAGAGACAGAAATTCCAAGTCTATCACAGGTCTTTCTTGAAACCAGTTAGTACAAAGACCGAAATTTGAAGTCTTTCCCCGGAAGCAAGCTAGCGGAAAACTTTCGGTCAGCAAGCGCATGAACAATCCTCCAAACATCAAAAATTGGCAGTTGTGCTGTGAAGAAAAACGGACTGAAGGCGCTTTTGAATGCACCTCGTTTGTCTGGCGCTGAAGTTTCCTTCGCTTCTGCAGCATTCATGAGCCGTGACTTTCAAGAGTTTCTTACAGATTTTTTAGGCCGACTTCGGCATAACGGCTTACATTTTCAACGTGCTTTGAAATTTGAATAGAATTCGTTCAATTTTGAGATAAGAGGTATGGAATGTTCATTTCGTGAAATACAATGTACATCGCATGAAAAAGAACATAAACTGAGATTGTGTAAGTTGTAACACCGTGGGATGTTCCATCGAAATCAGAAAGGTTACCAATAGTCAGAAATTCAAACGAAACTCTAAATTTTAGAAAGTAAACTTCGAGAGAGAGGTTCTTTTGTCACTCGTAGTTGCCCCCGTAATTAAAGAGAGATGAGCACTTGTACAGATGTGGTAGCAAACCAGCAATAAAGAGAAAAGAAAAGACGCTCTTCTCAGTTTTGTCAAGATAGAAAAAGGTAGACGATGAGAGACGAAAAAACGCCTTCGCTCTTTGGAGGTAGAAAAGCGCCAATTACGGGAGATGAATAGGAGCCATTCTTTTCTGCTCTCAAGGGAATAAGCGTGTGCCAGAAATTAATGTTTGATAGTAAAATGAATGTTATAATTGAACATAACTCGTTGAAACATAACATGATGAATTAATACTATGAAGAACATAAAATGGTGAATGAACAAAAGAGTAAAAGCTAACTCAAAAAACATAATAAATAAATAACAGGAATAAGAAAATAGAATGAACATTAAAATAAAAAATGCAAATTACGATACACGATCTCTAGTTTCAATGAACCGCTGCACATTTTTTCAATGGAACTTGAGAAATTACCTTGAAATTACCTTGAAAATTTCAAGTTTACAAAATTCTTTTACTGAGCCGTGAACTATAACTGTTTAGAATATTACCAAATAACTTTTCATTGACCTCTTATGTAGCACACAAATAGAAAAAAAGGACTATTTTATTTTATTTTATGGCCATTCATTCGGATCATTGCTCTAACATTTCATCTTTTTTTTTTCATAAATTTACAGATATTTTTCACTGCAAAACTGTAATGCGACTGTTGAAGTCTCGGTGCTGTTTAGCGTACCGAAGTTACGGAACTTGTGTTCTCATGCTAGTTCTGCTGTGCACACGTACCTTGCATCAACATTCATGCTAGTTTTCATGCTAGTTCTGCTGAGCACACGTACCTTGCATCAACATTCATGCTAGTTTTTATGCTAGTTCTGCTGTGCACACGTACCTTGCATCAACATTCATGCTAGTTTTCATGCTAGTTCTGCTGTGCACACGTACCTTGCATCAACATTCATGCTAGTTTTCATGCTAGTTCTGCTGAGCACACGTACCTTGCATCAACATTCATGCTAGTTTTTATGCTAGTTCTGCTGTGCACACGTACCTTGCATCAACATTCATGCTAGTTTTCATGCTAGTTCTGCTGAGCACACGTACCTTGCATCAACATACATGCTAGTTTCCATGCTAGTTCTGCTGAGCACACGTACCTTACATCAACATTCATGCTAGTTTTCATGCTAGTTCTGCTGTGCACACGTACCTTGCATCAACATTCATGCTAGTTTTCATGCTAGTTCTGCTGAGCCCACGTACCTTGCATCAACATTCATGCTAGTTTTCATGCTAGTTCTGCTGAGCACACGTACCTTGCATCAACATTCATGCTAGTTTTCATGCTAGTTCTGCTGAGCACACGTACCTAACATCAACATTCATGCTAGTTTTCATGCTAGTTCTGCTGTGCACACGTACCTTGCATCAACATTCATGCTAGTTTTCATGCTAGTTCTGCTGAGCACACGTACCTTGCATCAGCATTCAACAGGCACAACACCTGTTTCTCCCGCATATTGAGATTTGTAAGATTTAATCATCCCCACCTAATATCAACATTCATAGGATTCAACCACATCCACATAAAATGAACATGCATGAGAGTTAACTATCTGTGCCTCATATTAACCTACATAGGAATAAGGCACATTAACCCCGTTTTAAGATACATAGAATTCAATCCCCTTTACCTGATATAAAGATACACAGGATTTAACCCGCTGTATCTAATATTTACACACACCAACCTCTATAACCTCTAAAACCTTACCATTTGCTTACTGTGGATATCCACCTGTTGCGCCACCATCATTGGAAAGTGGGATTATTTGAATGTTGTAATTTATTTACTCAAAAATTCAACCCAATCCTTTGGTTTTGAGAACTTCGCATCAACAAATTTATGCATTACCATTTGCGTTCGTCTTGAAAATTTCATAAATTAAAGTAACCAAAAGGCTAAAAACATGAAACAGAATGAAAATGACAACTTTTAAAGTTCACTTGGGACCATCTCTGACCAAAATATTCTCTTATTAAACGCCTCGGTATTGTTTAAAATTTTTAGCGCTAAAATTTTCGCGTGAGTTCTTCCCATGATGACACGCGGAGAACTCATATTACTTCTTCAACTTTGTGTTCTTCCTGCGATTCTTTTTCGTTTTCATTATTTCTGACACTAAATCAATGAAATAGCTATAGCACTAAAATCGGAGATGTGAAGCCTGTACAAAATGTTCGATTTCAATCTTATTGCATCAACTTCCATTTTTTGTGGAGAATCTCATCTAATTCACCTTTTTCAATAAGTACTATTAATCAGTAACATGTGTAGTGGAATTTTGCCTTAAAATGAAGGAAAACAGTTTAATGCATTTCTACAATCTTAAAAATAAACGAGAACAAGTAGGTATAAAGCAGCAAACATCGTTCTGAGTGCAAATAGAAGTGACGAATATTCGAACGGTGATACACTGTGCTATTCAGAGAGTCGTCACCGCAAACGGGCTTGCCGACATTTTCCAACACCAGAACCAAGACTTGATTACCTCTTTAAGTCACCCGCTTTGAGCTGATAAGTGCATCACGAAACGATCAAACTCAAGACGCAGCTGGAAGCCACTCAAATCTTTCGATGAGACCTCCAAGTTATCATCAACGCTTCTTGAAAATTAGATAGAGTTCTTTTTAAAATCCTTGGGAATGGATAGTAATGTGAGCAAAAAAGCAAAATGAGTTGGATGTCTTTGAATACTAAAATTATTTCAAGAACTGTTCAACTTGGTACTGCAAGCGTAGAGTTCTGTGAAAAAGTTTACCGGAAGTTGACTTGAAGTTCAGAGAGTTCATCTTGCAGACGAAAAGGAAAATGGATCGAAAGTGTTATTATTTCGGCCCATTATACATGGTCAAGGCTTATGGGCCTCAACAAGTAGAAATGTTACAAATCAAAAACGAATTGATGGGTCATAGGAAAAGAATGAGGAAATATTGCAAAACAACATGAAAAAACAAAGAAACAAATAAGCAGATAAGCATATTAACAAACAATTTGAAATAGTGGATGATTGATGGATATCACAACTTTGAGGAGCGGTAATCACACGAGAGCTTCCTGGCGTGAGGGTTTGAGAGAAGTTTATGAGAAACAGAAATGGATTTGTTAAACAGAGAGAGAAGGAGGTAAAATAAGTGATATTGATCAATGATATCTAAAATTAATCTCTTTGGTCATATAAAATTGAGTATGCAGGAGAGCCCGTAAGTTTTAACCCAACTCACAAAAACCTATACACCACATCAACCTTCTGACACGTATGATATTTAGGTGTAAAAATGATGCAAAATATCAGATGCGACCGATTAAAGCAGTGAGAAATGTTTGGCTCTCTTTGTACAGTTTCCTCCCTTACATGGCACTCATATAACCCGAGACAGTGAGCAATATTTTGTTCTCTCTATACAGTTCGCACCCTCACAAGGCCCTCGTAGACTCCGAGCAGCTCTGCTCTGCTCCAGAGACCGTCAACACCTGCAGTTCGACAGCCAGATACGCCAGGGGACGTTCGTGTAGATTTTCACCGCGGGCGTTACAACTTTTTGATAGCCTTGGTAGGGCTGGCAGTTCCACGATTTCTCGAGGTGCAGAATTCATTTCGTTGAAGGCGAAGAGCTGAAGTTTATGGGCGACGTTCGCCGGCTCCCAGCAGCATAAACTTTCTAAGGAGATAATATCGCTTTACGGCCCTCACTTTATTTAGAATAACTGGGTTTTGCGGACTGCTAATTATGATGAAACATCGGGGAAAATTGCGAGTTAACTAGATAGTTTTTTACAGTTTATTCGCGTAAAATATACCTTGAATACAAATGTATATTTATATATACTCTGGCCTGGTCAGAAGCAGTACAGATGTTTGACAGTGCTAGTATTTTGCTTTAAAATATAATCCATTTTACAGCGAGTCTGAAATTTTTATGAGAGCATAGTTCTCAACGACGTTTTAATATCAGCTTAGCGGCTTCGCAATTCTGCCAGCGCCAGCAGCAGGATAATCTAACGCTGGTTTTTTACGTCGCAAAAAATGATCCACTTTAGCCTAGGCTTATTATTTAGCATAGGCTTCGCTTATTAACGAGAACGTGATTTCCTTCATTTAGTTAACCTAAATGACCGCACTGCAACATTCCCCGTACAGTTTTAAATAAACCCTTCCGTATTATTTCACCTAAATTTGGACACGGGCTTCGTTAGGGTCTAAATATGAAATGAAAATCATCGCGCGTTGAAAGTGCGAAATATCTCTTCGCTGCCGGGCTCTGGAGTGCTCAATTTATTCGTTGGTAGCGCTGAAATTAAAAATATTCCGAGTTCGCGTGATGATGTCAGCTTCAGGGATTTTAACCTTGCATATTATGCTGAAAATTGCCTGATTTGAGTAACAAAATAGCGATTCTTCATTAAACGCTGTTTTTTGTGGAAGCCTTGTCTTGTGTTTCAAATTTTCCTCTTCTATGCATTTAACTTCTTGCTCAATTAAGAAGTTTCCTCCCTAGACGGAGTGAAACAACAGTGAAATTGTACTTACATTAAAATTAATGACCCAAACTTCGCATATCTTAAGCGCTGGTGACGGCAATGGGAAAACGCATCAAGTCAATAAAAAATGTTTCGTTAATGATTTTTTTTAATGATTCTTTCGTTAATGATTGCGCATTATCTCCCTACTCAACATTTTGGCAAATGCGCATAAATAACAAGACAAAACTGAACGATAAGAAGCGCCACCGCTCTGATTTTCTCACCTATTCTAACTCACCTTTTGTTCCCATAACTAAAGGTATTTTTCGAGCTCTAATATCCAGACATTTGCAAATATTTTCCCTACCTTACACAATACTTCTCTGTTGAGAAGCGTAACCAGTGAGGTCACTCGTTTATCATGGTTAGATTCATGTTTTTCATTCCTTGAAAGCTGTAAAAAAACTTTACTTTAGCGGGTGCTTGGCTATGTAGAATGAACGTAAAGCTCCTATCTCATAATGGCGTCAATTTCAGATGCCAGCTGCGACCTCTGATACGGTAAGTTGTCCCTCGTATAATAATGTTCACTTTGCTGCTTACTTGCTTACGCACTTCCCTGTTTGTTTGTTTACTTGCTTTCTTGTTTGTTGTCTTGTGTGTTTTTTCGCTTGCTTGTTTTTTTGTCTTGCTTGCTTACTTGTTTTCTTGCTTGCTTGGTCACTCGCCTCCTTTCTTACTAATTTTCTAGTGTTCGTGTTTATTTGTTCGTTTGTTTCATTGCTACCTTTTTTAATTTGAATGCTTGCTTACTGGTTTTCTTGCTTGCTTTATCGTTTCTTTGCTTGGTTACTCTTTATTTATTACGTACACCATTCCTTGAACTGAAATTTTACGAGTGTCTACATTTTTGTGCCCATACAGCTTTAAAACTTGAGCTAAATGACCAAGTTTTAGAGTACTTTTTTTTGCATTTTATGCGTGAAACTTTTTTGGTATTTATATCCCAACAATGAAAAGTGATAATATTTAATTACTATTTATTTTCTTCCTAACACTCATAATATTTTTTGTAATGCTTCGAAAGTTTTAGAACCAGCTATTGTGCCTCTCAAGTTTAATTTTAAATAATAATTTGAGATAGCGTGTGGGATCCTTCAATATCTTTTTCGATCTCGCACCCAATGTTTTGATCCCTTGGTCCCTGCTTTGATCCTGTCTTTCGATCCTTGTATGTCCGTTTTGACCCTGCACTCTCTGTTTTGGTCCTCTGTCAAATTTTTCCCCTCCACCCTGTCTATTGACACCACAACATCTGTTTAAATAGCCATTTTTTTGTTTATCAATCTTTTCAGTTTAGTTGTGTTTGAAAATTTTCAGTTCGGTTATGACGTATTTGAAACAACAAGTTATTAAGTCCCTCTTAAATTCAGCGCCCTCGTTAATGCCAAATGTTTATCAAACTCTGAGTTCAGATCTCTTTTGACTGCGATTCAATGAGAAACGATACAAACAAGCACCTAAAAGTCTCCACATTAAATGACTTAGAAGTAAATTAAATTTTTGGTGTTAAAACCGTAGAGTTTTTCATCATTTTCTCCCGTCTGGATAACTAGATTGTAACCACGTAACATGATGTCATGATAGTAAATTAAATATTTGGTGTTAAGCCCGTAGACTTATATTTCGTTTTCGTTAGAATGTGCATCAGAAGTAAGATTTTAATTATGTAGAGAGATGTTTGTAGAGTAAACTAAATGCTTGGCGTTAAAACCGTAGACTATTTTCCGTTTTTCTCGTGCGTGAAAACAAGTATGGTTTTAATATTAAACTCTTGAGGCCAAGATTACCGAGCCAGTTTCCATGTTTAAATTCAGTTCAAAGATATTGGAAATAGTTTTTTTGTATTTCAATTAATAGGGCTGTAAGTGGTCTATCAGGAATAGTACTCGTAGTTGTCTGCGAGGCGTCAACACTTCCATTTGACAGATATGTATGCGTAAGTATGTAGAATTACCGCACTAATGTAGAAATTGAAAGCTTGTGCAAGGTTTATTGGAAACGTGTGAAATTCAACAAATACGAGATAGATAAATCAATGTAAAGAATGACTTTGCTCCTTAACTAGCATTTAGAAGTTGATGGCATCAACAGATAACCCAAAACGGCCCACTGTGTGCTATGTGCGATCCACATGTGATGGTGTCTATTTTTATTGTTTTCAGAATGATATCTAAGAAGTTCCAATCTGTTGCATTACACCACTTTATGATTTTCCTACCATAATTGAGTGCCAAATTGAAATATTTGAGTTTTAAATGTTAACCAATATAATCATTCAAAAACTATAATTAATCAAGCCTCAATGTTTTTCTAAGTGGTTAAGCTGAAGAAATGAAAGCTATTGTTGCTCTCTTAATTAATTTTAATGATTTCCGAGGGGAACCGATATTAATTTCCACCACAATTTCTGAGGGCGACCGACATTATTTTCTATTGCAATTTCCAAGGAATTCCGACATTATTTTGGCTGATACGTGCAGCACGAACTCAAAACTCAAGTCCTGCTTCACAACCTTCCTATCTAGGGTTGCTGAAATTGCTCCTTGCAGTCATAATTTATTGCTCATAATTATCGTCCAGTTATAAAATAAATAGCGAATTGCCAGCTTCTGCAACGCATGTTATGCGACTAAGATGTACGTCATTTCTCCTAGCTCTCTTCTACAACAAAATAACTTTCATTTCACTGTATCATCCCTTCTTACCGTTTCATGCTACTTCAGTAGTGATGGCATTGTTCCTTATAGTCATAAAAAGTTTCACTTCATTATCATTTAATGTTGCCGTAATTACCATACAATAATTTTTGGTTTATGATAATAATTATAGGTTCACGTAGCATATCACTATAGCATATCATATCGTAGCATATCACGTAGCATACGAAGCATATCATCGAATTACGTTATGCCTTTGTTTCACTAACATTTCGCTAGCAATTTTTTAACTTGTATGTCTGTGCTTGATTACTGTCTGACAGTTTGAAGTTTGAGTTTCAACCACAGCAAAACCACCCGTCTTGCTTTGTAACCAAATTCAATTCTTGACGACGATGAATTACACAACGCCCGTTTGTGGATCGCAATTCATTATCATTAGCGAAGGAAATTTGTGCGCTATGAACTACAGCGCACCTATCATTAACATGCAATTTTTTGGCGTCAATGGAAGCGGTGTAGAGACTGACGCAGACCACAATGCAACTCCACGGTTCAATTACTTTGAAATTTTAGGTGTAACATGCTCATGAAAATGTTATAGGATCGTGTTTTTCAGCCGTATAGGTGTCCCATTTGACACAGAAAGCAACGTTTCACCAAGATTCGTAGAATCAAAGGGCTGGCAGGCTGCCACAAATTAGGGCCAGTCAAGGCGTGAGGTCCAGGTATAAATATTACATTCAGTTGAATGAGGTCGAAGTAGGGGCCACGCTAGTAAATTGAAGTTGAATTACAAGAGCATGAAGACATCACAGCTCTGGATGACGATGAAATGGTTTAAAACTGGTTAAAAAAGTTGCAAATTCATGATAAGGGAAAACGTTTTGCTAGCTTTAACAGTTTAGATTCGGGAGAATTAATTAAGGCCGCAAAAAGTTGGGAATATTTTATATTTTGACTGGCAGGACGCTGCAAAATATCGACAGCAATAATATCGCCGGCAGGGGAGCGGTTTTGCGAGGTGAGGGAGGCTGCCCCAACGTCGGCACCAGACTGCATGGAAAACTGGAATTCTTTTAATCTTTTGCCAGGTAAAATTTAAATTTTTCTAATTATTTGTCAAGTTTAGGGTAACTTCATTGTGCATTTTCATGCATTATGTATTCTCACCATGCAATACGCATTTTTTAATGTACGTTTTAAAGTGGTTCTGGTAAGTACGTCGTACACTTTTGAAAGTAAGTGTGTCTCAATTTTTTTAAGATCAGCACGTTTTGAGATTTCAAACGGAAGTCCTTCACGAATTTTGTAGGCTTAGTTCATCTTAAAGTTTCCAAGGTAAGTTCGCTCTGAAGTTTTTGAGTTAAGTATATTGTAAAGTTTCTACGTTTCAAAACTTTTCAAAGATAAGCAATTTTTAAACTTTTCAATTTTATCAGATATCAAAAGTGACAGAGCAAAATACGGTGTCTCACACCAACTCTCAAGAAGTGCACTCGCTATCTAGGAAGTCACCAACACACCTCTGCGAGCTTCGCAGTGCTGTATTCGGAGACAAGATGTAGGTGCCTGCGTGTCCGTTTTTGAACATGGGTTTTGGCTGACATGATGAACTACAGAAGCAGCATCTCAGTTTCGTAAGCCGCCTGATGACAGAAGTTAACACGCTGACAGCGTTGGGTTACACTGAAGTTCAATACTCAACTAAAATTCAAAGTCGGTTGCAGTAAGCTACGTTAAAAATAGCATATATTAACTGGATCGTGATTTTATTTAGCTAAGAATAGGCATTCATGAAATTTGAGCTTGTGATTACTGGTCAGTCAGCACCATTATGAAAATTTCCTCTGTGTGCTCACGCGGTTCACATCGCGACCAACGTTTTAAAAATACAAACAATTTTATCGAGAACCAAACATGCGTAGGTATCACCTATGACGATATCAACGGGTCAATGACGATGATTATTAAGAACAATATTTTTGCAAAGTTAGCGTACGTAGGGAGCTTCCCCGCAGCAACCCGATGTTGTAAATCTATGATGAAAAAGTAAATTATTTTTGTTAATTTGGAAATGCACTCGTCCGTGATGGCGTCCAAACTGAACTAAGCCGCTTGACGTGTATCAAACACGTATCATACGCGTTCATTTTATGCATAGTATGTCTCATAAGCGGTACAAGCTGTAGAAATGCATTTGTCTCAATTAATTAGTTCTACATGAAGTAAAATTTTGACACTTTGACCCTGACGTGAGCCACCGGTGCACACGGAGGGGATTTTCGTAACGCTGCTGACCGACAAGCAGTCGTCAACGCAATTTTTCATGAAAACTTAATCAAAGCTATATTATGGTACAATCAAGTTAATGTTTGCCATTTTCAAACTTGCTCTCTAAAATTTGTTTTAAATTGTAGCTGAATATTGAACTTCAGTTTAACACATCGCGGTCATTGCGTTAACACATTCGCTGCCGCTTCACGCACGTGTGCTCAAGCGGTGCCGGGCGCAGAACTTATATATACCGAAAGCTTAGTTGCTTATCGACCTCTATAGCATACAGCTCTTGAATTTACACTCACTGCCGTTTTTATTGGTCCTGAAATAATAGTAGGCACACCAGCCATTCAGTAAAATCAATAGATAAATAAATAAATTCTTCCCGTCCTTCTTGAATATCAGAGTTTCTTTAGCCTATTCTTCTTTGACAGATGTGAGGACGCCAATTGGCGGTGACATTGGCTGGTAGTATGGTAGTACAAAAGGCAGGTTGAGTGGCTGTGGTCCGGTTCGTGGCAGGTTTGGTTCTCAGGAGTCTAGGAAGGCTCTGCAGGAGTCAAGTCCGCCAAAATATCTTTTTCTGACGAGCAACCAAAGAGTTTGGGAGTGTGTAAGCGTGTTCGAGAGTGTGCGCGTGGTTATTTCCGAACAGTTATTATGAAAGGTTATATTTCTTTACTATTGATGAATCCTATTTCATGAGGTTTTGTTTGATGAAACATTTGTTTTTCATACATGATATGCATACCTAAATTAATTTTTAAAAGCTAGTTTGCAAATATTTTACACGCGCAATGAAGATCTTTTAGAAATGGTTATGACACGTGTCAGTGAAGCCAGATCTGCGGCAAGCAATAAACAAATCGAACAAAAATTAAACCAACTTCCATTCAACGTTTTTACGGGAGCTCTCGAGCTCAATTTTCCCTTACGTCCAAATAATAATAAGGTTCACATACATTCCATTTTCAAAACAACAGGAAGAAAAATACCTCAGATAAACAGAAAGTGAATTCCGCTCGTGGATTTCTTTTTACAATTGAGAAGTATCCTATCTACTGAAAAATTTTAATGCTTCTCATCTCAGCTTTGAATTTCGAGTACTCGAACGTCGAATGCCTTACGGCGAATCTTCAAATGAAATTCAAACCAACGATCTCTTCATATTGGGACACAAATTAATTAGAACAAGCTTGAACTAATAAGAAAACATGGACTCGATCAATTTATGAGTGGGCCGTTGAGTTTCCGAGTAATTCCGAGCTTGTAAGTTACAGTAAGACGTAACAAGAGCGCTGTTATTCTGAACAAAAATATCCGAGTCCAAGAATAAGTTTTTTTAAATAATCAGGTAAAAAGTTTTAAATTCATACCGCACCATGAAATTTAATCAAGATTTGAAACTAAAGCAATTCCTTTCATTCTGAATCATGACTCAATCGGAATTGAAAATAATTCCTGGATTTTTAAACATGAATCTTTCAGAACAAAGATATTTCAATCAAAGGAGGTTCATTCGTAAAATTACTTATTCATTAGTTTGCATTTGCATTTCACTAGATAAAAGCTTTTGGGGCGAGCTTAAAAAAAATTTATGGTCAAATGAAGTATGAGTATAAATTCTTTTTTCACATATTCATCCGTTTTGTAATGAAAGTTACAAAACTGGTCATGTTTTAGCAGACGTATTACAAGTTTTTTTTTAAGACGGTCGTTAAACTAATCAAGATTTAACGACTCACTAGGTTGAAACAAATGTTTCTTAGCGTTTTGAGATCCAGATATTTATTTAACTCATTATCCTGAGAATCAGATATTTTCACTCAAGCATGCTGTAACATTCGACACTTTAGATGTACAAATATTCCCTGGTTTAGGCTCAATAAAATTGTTGCTCAGCCTCATGTGAGGGTAGTGGTCACGTACAACTAGTAATCTTTTCCCTCATAAGAGACTAATGGGTTCAAATAGTAGCCATTACCCTCATGTGAGGATAATGGTCCCGTACAACTATTAACCATTACCCTTATGTGAAGGTAATGGTAACATACAACTAGTAACCATTACCCTTATGTGAGAGTAATTGTCACATACAACTAGTAACTTTTACCCTCATAAGAGAGTGATGGTTACGTACAACTAGTAACCATTACCCTCACAAGAGAGTAATGGTCTCGTACAACTGGTAACCATCAGAGATGGGGCTTGAAGATTAGATAACTCGTTTAACCATCGTGATCAGTGTAAAGTTTAAGCGCAGAGATGATGGTCAGGTTTGTCACTTAGGTTACTCAGGTTTGTTGATGTTTTTTGTAATTGCAGCTCCTGAAAGTTTTCAACACGGTTCTGCATTTATTTTTGTTTCTAGAATAGTTGTACTTTAAAAACGTTCTGAATACTGTCAAATCGTAGCACTGTCAAATTTTCATAGAGTTATGAAGCTAGAATGTTATTATCGCTCTAAATGCCACACAGAATAGTACCATTTCTGCATAAACACTAACATATTACAAAAAAGTAATGTATTTAAACTTTCCTCATCGACATTTCTTAACATTGCAGGGCTACTTTGGTGACCGCTGCTTCAAAATTTGTCATTTGACGACAAAATTCATACCTTGCTTTCATCAAAACTTAAGGATGATCTTGCTATTTCTTGAAAGTGTTCGTGAGGAAAATAATTTACTTGAAACGCTGATGCCGTCATTATATAAAACTGGCCTGTAAGTAAGAATACAAGAAAATTAGTGACCACCGCACTAACCTGACTTTCACCTCCTAGAGGAAAGTGACTGTGCTTCACCTCAACATACCAAATTTAGCACGTTAACAGCGATGGGTTCAACTGAAGTTCAACATCCCTTTCAAATTTAAATTTAGTTGTAGGAAGCAATATTGAAAGTAGCAAACATTCACACGATTCTGCCTTCATTTAAATTTGATATGGTTCTTATAAAAATTGAGTTAGTGACTACTGGTCGGTCAGCAGCACTATGAAAGTTCCCTCAGTGACCTCACAGGACGTGATAAGGACAACCTGATAAACCTGTAAAATAATCACGACACTCTGGTAGTACATTCAAGTACGTGCAAAAAACTAAAAACTGCCTCACCCAGTCTTACTTTTTCGTCGCCTGCATGCATGTTTTTCGCCGCCCAAGTAATTAAATCGCTATAAGCGGCGGAAAACCTGCATGCTCCTGCGAAAAACTTTGACTGGGTTGCAGGATTTTTTTAATTGTGAACGCTATTCAACAACCAAAGCAAGATCTACTGGCAACTGATAGGTAACCTGAGAAATTTTCCTTCTGTGCGCCGGTTCTGCAAACTAAACTTGAAGGCCGACCCAAAAACTGACCGCAAAAATCGTCTACACAAACACTAAAAAAAGAAAGGCTCTCCAAAAGAAATAAGAGTCGAGTGTAAAATAATTACTAGTCGTTGTTGATGGTATTTGTATTATTTCAGCTGCTAAGGAGGTCTTGGTAGGCATTGCAATGTCAAGCGTTCGTTTAGGTAGGAATGAGGCTTGCTAGGTAAAGAGTTTCATTGAAAAGAATAAAAGAGGTCATGAAAGCAATGCAAAGTTAATAAACATGTGATTTACTATGATTGAATATGCTGTTTGAAGTTGGACAGATGAAACTACAGTTTGAAGATCTGCAATGTTTGACAAATATGAAAGAACGTAAAATGGAGTTTAATTTTGTTTTTCGACAGACAGCAACAAGTAGCTCATAGGTCACTCTTACTGGTACGCTGTCTGCACTCTATATGCCCACATTGTCTACACTGCATATGCAAGCTTTTCTCCAACGTTTGTATTTTCTGAACGGTAATTTATTTAACACATTCTCAGCCTCTCGCTGTATACACCTAATCCTGATGGTCCAATATTTTCTTGCTGAGTACATAAAGAAGTAGGCGTCAGGCAATGAAACGAGCTCATGAAACATAAATTTTAAGTCTCACGATGGGAAAAAGTCTGTCACTCTGCAAGAACTACAAAAAAATAGGTCTGACTCTAACTTTTGAGATGAAAATACTACCAGCCATTGAAAAATCGCCAAAAAAGAATACTATCAGTCAGTCATTGAAAAAACGCCCAAATGGGACGAAAACTTCAAACTTAGTTCAGGAGTTTATTCATTATTCCATTAAACTCAGAATGAAAATCACAGTAACTTCAAAAAATAGAGGCATATGGTAACTTTTGAAACAGGAATGCTGTCAGCCACTGAAAAAGCACAAAAAAGGGACGAAAACTTCAAACTTAGTGGAGGAGTCTATAAAACTATTATACTAAAACGCAGCGCGGAAACCACAAAAACTTCAAAAAACAAGAATACTATCAGTCAGTCATTGAAAAAACGCAAAAACTCGACAAAAACTTCAAACTTACTGCAGGAGTCTATAAAACTTCACTAAAACTCCGCGCGGAAACTTCAAAAACTTCAAAAAACCAGAATACTGTGAGTCAGTCATTAAAAAACGCAAAAATTCGACAAAAACTTCAAACTTAGTGGAGGAGTCTATAAAACTATTACTCTAAAACGCAGCGCGGCTTGCTTTACATTCCCAGTTCGCTGCTGCGGGCACCACAATCTGTCTTGACGACAGTCAGCGATATTAAATGCCGGCCAGATAGGCGGCCGGCTTTACTGCAGACATTATCAGGGAAGCGCACGCATGAGCTCTCATTTACAGCAGCTGGTCGATAGTCAAAACCAACCCGGGCCAAAATATGCAGCACTTCAACAGAGTAGCTCTCGCTAGTGCCACATATTACGCAGATGCTTAGGCTGTTTCGACGGGATTCATGGAGTTTTAGCATCTTGTGACAACAATAAGTCACGTTTATTTCCGTAATAAAGTCGAGGTTCCAGCTCCGTATTTGAAGCCGAGTCGAGCTGAAGACGGAAACGGAATTATAATTCGACAAATGAGGGATTTTTGCGGTGAATTATGGAACGTGATTTGGCTGCGACCCGCGTTTTACATCGTAAGACTTTTTATGTCATAGACTCAACGTTGCTTCTTTCGGCAAATTATAAATGTGGATCCAGCAAGGTTTTTATCGTGATTCGTTGAGATTTATCGCACAAATTACGGCGATCATCAGTGATAGACGAACGTCTTTCATTTTTGCTTTTTACCAAGACGTGTTCCATGATAGCAGCCCAGACAGTCGTTAGCGAGAAATGTAGCGCATTTTCTCGATTTATAACATTTTTTCCAACCCTCGCAGCACAAATAATCACCCTCACGAAATCTTTTTTGCGCAAACTTCTCGCACGTGCATCTTTTTTTAATAACCTAACCACACAAACCCTGCAACCCACTAGTGTGGAGCGAAATGTAGCGCATTTTCCTGATTTATTACATATTTTCTAACAATTACGACACAAATTATCATCTCCACAAAATCTTCACTTCTGCTTGAACTAAATACTCGCACGAGCAATTATTTCCTAAACAACCATACAACAAGCCCTGTACCGCACAGTCTGTTAAAACAACTTCTGAAGACAGTCTGTAATAATTGGTAGTAAATTGGCTTGGAAACTCCGTAGTTCTGCTAATCCTGCGCCTCGTCTTGGACTAGGGCCGAGCTAGAGACGATGCAGCTCCGGGCGACCGAGGGGAAACGATGCAGCTCCGGGCGACCGAGGGGAAACGATGCAGCTCCGGGCGACCGAGGGGAAACAAAGGGATTTCTTGGTACGTTTCCCCGAGTAGCAAAGCTTTTGAGGGCAAAGGAAGAGTATTTAAGAGATCCAAGGCATTAGCCCTACCGCAACTGTTCAGGAATAACAAAGAATCCGAGGGGCTCAGATAGGGAGTGTTTGAATTAAATCTAGTATTTTGTTCTCACGAAGTGTATTGTAGAAGTATTCGCTTTGTAACACGGGGTTTTCCTTTGCAAATTAACGCGACAGGAAATTAAGAAAAAAGGTGTTTTCTATGAAACTACATGAAACATTTGATAAAAAGTCCCATAAATACAACATTGAAACAGAATCCGTGTGTGTGTGTGAACTCCACGACCTTTCTCTTCTTGGATGTAGAAAGTAGGGAATCTGTATCATAGCATAGGTTTGCTGTGTCACTACTTCTACTACCCTATAGCTAAAAAGAGACGGCTCGTGCATTACACATGCACGGGTCGGTTTCTTTGACAGAAGCAATGTGCTCTAAATACACGTATATCAATAATTATCCAGTAGACAATTACCGGGAACACTACTTGAAAATGTCATTTATTTCTTCCAAAAAACGAGCTTGAGATTTCAAGAAGCGTGAACTTTTCCATCAAAAAATACATAAGTAAACATCAAATCATGGTTCGACACACCGATGAAAAATATTTCTTCGGATGAATTACATCCGCACGTTAAATTAGTGAACGAACATTTTTCCGAAAACATTTAAGCATGGTCTGAAATTTTTCTTAGTGAAAGCAGTAAAAAGCGGAAGCAAGACTGACCCTCGCAAGAGCAGGCACCGTGAGCAGCAATTCTTTTCTGTTATTCTCCAGAGCTAAATGGGACACGCAGCCTGGACGGTGTTGCTTGGCTGGTGCTGTGGTGCAGTGCAGCAGCTGTAATGGTGCAGCGCAGCAGCTGTAATGGTGCAGTGCATCAGCTGTAATGGTGCAGTGCAGCAGCTGTAACGGTGCAGTGCAGCAGCTGCTGTAGTGCAATGCATCAGCTGTAATGGTGCAGTGCAGCAGCTGTAATGGTGCAGTGCAGCAGCTGTAATGGTGCAGTGCATCAGCTGTAATGGTGCAGTGCAGCAGCTGCTGTAGTGCAATGCATCAGCTGTAATGGTGCAGCGCAGCAGCTGTAATGGTGCAGCGCAGCAGCTGTAATGGTGCAGTGCATCAGCTGTAATGGTGCAGTGCAGCAGCTGCTGTAGTGCAATGCATCAGCTGTAATGGTGCAGTGCAGCAGCTGTAATGGTGCAGTGCAGCAGCTGCTGTAGTGCAATGCATCAGCTGTAATGGTGCAGTGCAGCAGCTGTAATGGTGCAGTGCAGCAGCTGCTGTAGTGCAATGCATCAGCTGTAATGGTGCAGTGCAGCAGCTGTAATGGTGCAATGCATCAGCTGTAATGGTGCAGTGCAGCAGCTGTAATGGTGCAGTGCAGCAGCTGTACTGGTGCAGTGCAGCAGCTGTAATGGTGCAGTGCAGCAGCTGTAATGGTGCAGTGCAGCAGCTGCTGTGGTGCAGTGCAGCAGTTCTTTGCTTACACGAGGTCTTCACAATATTCGCTTCACTTCCATGATCGTTTTCACAAGCCCCAAAAGTGGCATCAAATTTCCCCATACGTACCGCCCAGGAGCCTGCTCAACTGAGCCATAACATCGCAGCTGAGGCCTCCCTCCCTCCAGCACCTGGTCGAAGCTCCGCAAGTTCAGCAAATGGCAAACAATCACAAATGTTTGCTGAGATCTCCGGGCTCGGCAAACAGAAGCGGTTATTGATGAACGTTCCCCTTGATGCGAGTTGTTGAAGTCGATGGGGTTGGTAACGTTGTGTTAAAAATGTATTGAACCTTGTGTTGATGTGTTGTGTTTTTTTTATCCTAAAAGTGAGATAACCTAAAAATCATCTTGTCTTCATAGCAAACCTGTGTTGGAAATGTATGGACTTACATATTGAATAACTCAGTAACCTCCGGCCGCGTTGTTTACCAGATTCATTTTCTCCTTTTTTACCTACTGATGTGCAATCCTGTTTGCCTAGTTCATTATTCCGTTAACTACCTCCTGTGGAGCTGGGTACATAGTTCATTGCTTCTAATCTCCTCCTGTGAACCTGTTCATATTGTTTGTTATCTCCGTTTAAAACCATCTGTGACTTTGTTCGCATAGTTAATGCTTCTCTAATAACCTTCAGTGGTTCTGTTCACATAATTCACTGCCTTTGTTAATAATCTCCTGTAGAGCCATTCACATACTTCAGTAATTTCGTTAACAACCTCCAGTGGATTTGTTTTATGACCTCCTGAGGCACTACAACTTTTATAATGTGCTACGATGTAGTGTGAACATTTCAAGAACAGTTTTAATGTGCCGTGACCTATAAATATACTGATGCATGTCTTCATCAATCTCCAAAAAAATAATTGGAATTTGAAATAAGGACGACGTAAAAGAGCTGCCGCTCCTAAAGCCCGCCAATGATTGGTGAGTAAATCAGTGTTCTCAATGGCGATTTTTGTTCAAACGTCCAAACTATGTCTCATAAAAATAGAACCAATGGTATAATTCTAATAATAATGCATCTTAAATCTTAATGTCTTAATACTAACGATATTTATCTGTATAATATCATATTACTGAAATATTAATGCTGATGACTATATTGATGATAATAGTGAATTTTATTTTCTCCAATGTTGATTTAGTATGACCGGTGACATTTTCAAGTTCGTAAAAGATAGTACATTTTTTCCCTTGGTTAAAATACTGTAGAACAGAACCACATGCAACTTTGTTTTCCCTCCCCTACCCGAAACTCAGTCCTACCATATAAACTTGATTTCATTTTGATCTCTTGATGGTATCCATATAAGTATGTTTTTTCTAATCCAAATCAAATGCAGCTGACATAACTAACCCATTTTAACCTAGGGCATTCAAACTCATATTCACTCTATCTGCTCTATTTATTCCATTTGAACCTCAAAATCTATGAAAATGAATTCATAAAACATCCGGATAACCGCCAGCACATAATGTAAATTTGCTCATGGATTTTAGGTCGTCCGCCCAGCATGCTAATATGGAAACAGTTATCTTAACCCATTGACCCCGATGGGTTAAAATGAAGTTCAATATTCAATTCAAATTTGAAGTCAATCGTAGTAAGCAATTTTTAAAATAGCAAACATTAACTGGATCGTGCTTCATTTAGCTTTGATTAATCATGCGTGAAAATTGAGTTTGTGACTACTGGTCGGTCAGCAGCATTCTGAAAATTCCCTCCGCGGGCACCAGCGGCTCACGTTGTGGTCAAAGTGTAAACCCAGTAAGTGGATGTCCTGAGGGAAAGCTGAAGAATATCCCATGGGATACAGGCTAATACGATTAAGTGACGTTACACGAGGAGTAAATGCTGAGAATTTCACATGGGATACAAGCAAATATCATTGTGACGTTACGCCAGGAGTAACTGCTGAGAATATCACATGGGATACAAGCAAATATCACTGTGACGTTACGCCAGAAGTAACTGCTTAGAAAATCACATTGGATACACATGGGAGACACATGGGATACACATGGGAGACACATGGGATACATCATTGAAATATTCCAAAAACAATGTCATTTAGACTGGCCTTTTCGTGTGGGCCATGACGGTATTAAAAAATAGATGATGACAAGCCCAGAACTTTGCAAGAAGCTGTCACAAAGGCGCTTGCCCTGATATTTTTGAGTGAAGTTCTTGAAATTCGGGGTTTTGGTCAGGCGAGAGTCAAACGAACGAGTGAATTTTGCAGCCAGTTGAATGTTACATCTTGAATTAATGATAGAAACTTAAGGGAAATAGAAATGAAATTGAATTAAAAGTTTTGCTGCATAAACTGAGGGGCGCCTTGTGATGCTATTATCGGGTGTATTGCTGCTCACTCAGTAGATAAAGCATATTTTTCAAGTAATAAAATCGCAGGAGATGAGTTTGAATGTCTGTTAACGGTGCCTTGCACATCCTATTTGAAAACTGCAGTCGTTTTCGTTAATCGAAATCAAATAAACTAATTACTAAAACTTTTAGGTAAATACCGTGTGTAATTTTAACATGCAATTGCCACGAGTAGGAGTATTAATTTGTACATACAACTCGTGGCAGTAGCAAGTAAATACAACCAGTAATATGAGCAATTCATCTTCCCTACACGGAGCATGGGGCCTCTATAATGCCTTATCAATTTCTCCACTCAAAAGTCCAATTAAAATCGGATTTATTTCCTAATTATATTGCGTTCATTGACGGCTGGGGGCTCTCTTGCTGCTCGGAAATAAGTCGATTCTTCGATTCGTCTGATTTTGAGAATTTAAAGAAGCATCACAATTGCGTGTGGTTCACGAGAGGCTGCTCGAGCTGCTTCCACATCTTTTGTTGTTTGTTAGCGACGCTCATTAGCATTAAAGATTTTTTCCGCTGAAGGGGACCTCACTTATCTCTTTCAATAATAATAATGAGAATAGAGATACTACTCAAAAGCCTCACTTTCTCCTCGGCAAAATGAATTATTAAAATCTTCACGAAAATTTTTCAGTCACCCACTGCATTTATTGCAATAGTTTTTATATGTGAATGTTTTTGTGTGAAATTCATCTGAACACTCAAGCGAACTCATGCGTATTTGCTGGCGAGCTTCATTCGATAGTTGAATTAATTCATTGCGAGCAGCTACATTTTGTCCTGTCATGACCTAAATGATTTGAATCTCGAAGGTTTCATGTATTTATTCGCCGTAAATTTTATCAAAAATAAAAGCATCAGGGTGTTTCGCTGCCGAAACAACCAGATATTGGTATGACCTCTTTTTGCCAAGCCACGTAACCAGTTTATTCAATTTCTCATGGCTTACGTTCCACATCGCAATACATCAATATTTTACTTATGAAAAATTTCAATCCACACGTTTACCAATACTGTTCAACACGCGGGAAAATTTACCGGTGAAAACTGCCAATGTGCTGGAAAATGTATTGAACAACAGGTGATCACAATTATCCAACCGTATAATCAGTGAGTTAAATTGTCTTAATTATAATTTCAATCACCACGTATGCATAAAATTTCACTAAAACACAATGTCCTTAAATGCATACGAAGATCTCCAAATGACAATAACCTTCGATTTTTAATGTAAAATGGAAGACCAAAAACTCAACTTTTATTCAAAAATTTAAAATTTTCTGACTCGATGCTCATTAACCTCATGTGACTTGAAACTATCTCAACTATCAGAGCACACGACATAACGCAAGTACACGAACTAGCAGAACAGAAGATATAATGCGAGTAAACACGCGTACCCACGCTTGAGGTAAGCACATGTGCGCTTATCTTTAGGAAGATAAATCAACCTCAATTATCAGAGCAGCAGACAAAACGCAGGTATACGAACTATCAGGGCAGCAGACAAAACGCAAGTACACGAATTATCGGGGCAGCAGACAAAACGCAGGTATACGAATTATCAGGGCAGCAGAAAAAACGCAAGTACACGAATTATCAGGGCAGCAGACAAAACGCAGGTATACGAACTATCAGGGCAGCAGACAAAACGCAGGTATTCGAATTATCAGGGCAGCAGACAAAACGCAGGTATACAAACTATCAGGGCAGCAGGCAAAACGCACGTATACGAACTATCAGGGCAGCAGGCAAAACGCAGGTATACGAACTATCAGGGCAGCAGACAAAACGCAGGTATACGAACTATCTGGGCAGCAGACAAAACGCAGGTATACGAACTATCAGGGCAGCAGACAAACGCAGGTACACGAATTATCAGGGCAGCAGACAAAACGCAGGTATACGAACTATCAGGGCAGCAGACAAAACGCAGGTATACGAACTATCAGGGCAGCAGACAAAACGCAACTACACGAACTATCAGGGCAGCAGACAAAACGCAAGTACACGAACTATCAGGGCAGCAGACAAAACGCAAGTATACGAACTATCAGGGCAGCAGACAAAACGCAAGTACACGAACTATCAGGGCAGCAGACAAAACGCAAGTACACGAACTAACAGGGCAGCAGACAAAACGCAAGTATACGAACTATCAGGGCAGCAGACAAAACGTAAGTACACGAACTATCAGGGCAGCAGACAAAACGCAAGTATACGAACTATCAGGGCAGCAGACAAAACGCAAGTACACGAACTATCAGGGCAGCAGACAAAACGCAAGTATACGAACTATGAGGGCAGCAGACAAAACGCAGGTATACGAACTATCAGGACAGCAGACAAAACGTAAGTAAGCACACTTGCCTCACGCTTAAGGCAAACACACATGCGTTTTTCTTTAGGAAGATAAATCAATATCAAATATCATGGCAAATGACAAAACGCAAGCAAACGCACTATCAGGGCAGCAGACAAAACGCAAGCACACGAACTAGCAGGACAAAAGACAAAATGCAAGTAAGCACACGTACCCACCCTTAAGGTAAGTACATATACGTTTATCTTGAGGAAGTCCGGCAGTATCGGAGCGAGGGTAAGGAACGCGGACCTGCGAGCTTTGGCTGGCCATATCGAGGCCGCCGCTCGTAAGCTTTACGATCTCTGATAGAATTTTGAGCTTCCGTAGAGCTCCGCAGAACTGAAATACTGCGTCGTATTTCTTTAGCAAATTTACTGCAGGGCAGCGGCCAGATCCACCTCTGGCCAGGGATGAACTGCAGACCTACCGGTCGAGGGAAACGTAGAACTTTGCAGCTATTGGTTCGCACGGAACGCTGATATTCGTATTGTGCAGCTATTGGTTCGCACGGAACGATGATATTCGTATTGTGCAGGCATAGGTTCTCACGGAACGATGATATTCGTATTGTGCAGCTATTGGGTCGTGCGGAACGATGATATTCGTATTGTGCAGCTATTGGTTCGCACGGAACGCTGATATTCGTATTGTGCAGGTATAGGTTCTCACGGAACGATGATATTCGTATTGTGCAGGTATAGGTTCTCACGGAACGCTGATATTCGTATTGTGCAGGTATAGGTTCTCACGGAACGATGATATTCGTATTGTGCAGGTATAGGTTCTCACGGAACGCTGATATTCGTATTGTGCAGGTATAGGTTCTCACGGAACGATGATATTCGTATTGTGCAGGTATAGGTTCTCACGGAACGATGATATTCGTATTGTGCAGGTATAGGTTCTCACGGAAGGCTGATATTCGTACTGTGCAGGTATAGGTTCTCACGGAACTATGGTATTCGTATTGTGCAGTTATTGGTTCGTTACTGAACGATGATATTCGTATTGTGGGGCAATTGGTTCGTACGGAACTATGTTATTCGTATTGTGCAGTTATTGGTTCACTCGGAAAGATGATATTCGTATTACCCTAGATATTTCGTGGACATAAAACTTCCTGCTGAAGGTCAAAAATCAGTAATGCGGATTGCAGAATTATTGTACGCCATCTATCTTCGTTGAGGAACCGCATTATTGCTTTCAAATCAAAGACGGAATCTGGCTACCGGCGGAGTTTAAATTCGAAAGCGTTGGAATTTTAGAGCAAAAATTACTGACATCAAATTTGAAGTCTTGAAAACTGAAGGCCAGTGTGTTCAAGAACATGCACTGAAGTATTGGACTTTTGGAATACTAAATTAAATTTCAGCTAAATTGTTCGAGAATTTTGTACGACGAACCCTAGGTGACCTGGTTTTATAGAAAACTAAAAAGCAAGCGTTCAGGATATGACTTCAGAGCACATAAAAGAAGTTTTTCCAGCTGAACATCATGAAAAATCCCTCTGATAATTATTTTCTAAATAAAATTGGAAATTTGTTTTTAAACGACTGAAAACTATTCGATGAAATCAACGTTTTTATCAAGAAGAAATAAATGAAATGTTCTTACAGGTAGTGAGAAATATGGGTTGGAAATGGTATAAAAAATCAAATTCTTAATTTCGAATTGTTCTGAGAGTTTTACTGAACGAGGGCATTTAGAGAGGTCTGGTTCATCATCTGTGATTCAAATCTTAAATTTTTTGTTTATATGTTTGCAAGTCAACTTTTTTCGTTGATATTTTCATAGGTATAGCGGACAATAATAAACAGATCTTCTACGCTATTTGTGTAAAACTTGTAAACTTTGTTCATGTAAAACTGGTGAAATTTTTGAAATAAATACATCTTGATTCAAAAAATGATTCGCCGATCATTAAAAATTCACCGATATTAACGAGTTACATTTATTTAACTATCATTTTTTAGCTTCCCACCTCTTTTATTACAACTTTTAACTGTCCAATAAGATTTGTAGAATTGAAGTTCACGAGAGTTATGAATTAATCCTTATTCTCAAAAACTGCCTTAAAACCTTCTTTATGTATAATACAAGACTACGTTGCTTTTTGCTCAGTGTGTGAGTTTCTCTGCCACCGAGTAGACTGGATGTCTGGAAACTGCATGGTATAATTATATTACTGGATGCCTGGACACAACATAAAATAACTATTTAACTGGATGCCTGGACACTTCATAATATCACTATATAACTGGATGCCTGGACACAACATAATATCACTATATAACTGGATGCCTGGACACAACATAATACAACTACATAACTGGATACCTGGACACAACATAATATAACTATATAACTGGATACCTGGACACAACATAATATAACTATATAACTGGATGCCTGGACACAACATAATATCACTATCTAACTGGATGCCTGGACACAACATAATACAACTATATAACTAGATACCTGGACACAACATAATATAACTATATAACTGGATACCTGGACACAACATAATATAACTGTTTAACTGGATACCTGGACACTTCATAATATAATAATATAACTGGATGCGTGGACACTGCATAATGACTGCAAATTACATTTTAAGCCATAATTCCTTCTTCTTGAGCGACATTCATTTCGTTGTTATACTGGGTCAAAAACAATGAAGTTCAAAATAGAACGCACTCGCATTAAATCTGTGCATCTAGCAACAATTTTTACGAATGGCTATTAACTTTAACTTGCATGAAGAGTCGTCATTTCTGATAATAGAGATACGCTAATAAAAAACATAATTAGCATGTGTTAGAACATGGATTTTTACCACTGCTCTGCACATTAGATCGGTTGGTGAGAGTGCGATGAATATTGCAATTCAACGGCAATGCCCCGTAACAAAATTGCAATTCAACGAAAATGTCCGCAACAAAAAGCAGTAGCCTTAAATTCAAAAGACAACGCCCTTCGGTTCTCACCAAGACACCAGCGTTTCACATCTCCGTCAGCACCTTCTACAGCAGACCCAGGAGGCGGTTGAAGGACTCATTACAGTCTTTTTTCCCCCAAACCTTCTTTTCAAAATTCAAGCCACGCTCTGCGTCCAATTTTTGCCTAATTGCTTCTGGCAGAGAACGGAAAACTTGACCCTTTGATGACCGCCTTCTGAGCATTCTATTTTACGGTTGGCCAAGAAGAGTTTTAATCACATTGGCAGTCAGACATTTTTGATAGATCGCCGTGGTTTTCAATCACTGTCTTGGTGAATACTTAACTTTGGGACTGCTTGAAGATAGTGGACAGTAAAGGTATACTGAATAACTTCAGAGTGATACACAATAGTCATTACTGTGTTTCATGAGCGAAATAGGAGATGGCAACGCGACCCAGCCAGGTGGTTCATTCTCGAGTACTACTCAGGTCCCGCGCTGCCAGACACCGTCCACGCACAGGCAGCAGCGCAGAAGTAGAGGAGAAATTACAGTCGCATCTCCAGCCATCTCGAAGCGTGTTACACGTTCTAGTCGACGCTAGCCACTTCACAGGATTTTTTCCAATATCAGTGCATCATCAAGTTTTGGTCACAACGATGCAACTTTACACGACGTGTTTTTACCGTCCAATTTTTCTTACGCATTGTCTAAAACCACTTGATTTTTCACGAGGGAAATTAACATGAATAATAATTGAATTACTGAATTTATATGTTACAAATAGAATGATAACATGCGATATTAAGGAATAATAAATTAAAAAAGCCCCAATGGTTGTTCTATCTTCTGGAAATTTTGACAATGAAATGATGTAACACCAACTCAGCAGCTACTTTTCTTATCGCAGACACAATTTAGGAACATCCCCGCCGTCCCCACTCTTATTGTTAAACAAAAACATACTCAGTTTCGTAATCCATAACTCACTGCAAATTTGACCTGATGGTAGACTTTTCGACAATGTGTTAATACGTTGCTTGTGATACGCCCCACCGGTGGGTCATGTTCAAGTTTTTCTGCTGCGAAATGGCCCATCGATGGGTCGTTTGAAAGACCTTAGCAATTTTTAAAGTTAATTGTATGTAATTTCAGCAGCCGCCAATGGCCCATCGATGGGTCGTTTGAAAGACCTTAGCAATTTTTAAAGTTAATTGTATGTAATTTCAGCAGCCGCCAATGGCCCATCGATGGGTCGTTTTAAAGACCTTAGCAATTTTTAAAGTTAATGGTATGTGATTTCAGCAGCCGCCTAATTACTCATCGATGGGTCATTTGAAAGACCTTAGCAATTTTTAAAGTTAATGGTATTTTATTTAAGCAGCTGCGAAATGGCCCATCGATGGTTCTTTTGATAGACCTTAGCAATTTTTAAAGTTAATGGTATATAATTGAAGCATGCACACCAAAGCTGGAGCGGCAGACAGAACAACAAATGCCGGAGTAGCCTGGGAGTGACGGTTACTTTCAACGCAAGAATTTTTTCCCCGGGGCTTGCTGATAGTAGCTGATTTTTGTTGATGTACGTCATTCATGATGTCCCTTTTGGCATATGTCCATAGACTTAAAATAAAATTAAAATAAATTAAGAAATAAAAACTGGGCGAGTACTCAATATACCTCCTTGACTTACCCCCAATCTTTGAGAAGCAAGTCAGTGCAGGGTGTAGGTCGGTTCTGTGTAGTGATGGTGTGTAGAGAAGCAGGTCAGTGCAGGGTGTAGGTCGATTCTGTGAAGTGATGATGTGTAGAGAAGCAGGTCAGTGCAGGCCGCGCAGGTCATAATAAGCCTCTAGTCCACACGGCCTGTAAATGTTAATTACTAGAAAAAAATTCTTTCACTTTGACAAGCAGTTCATAGAACTGAATTAAGTTCTCTTCGTCTCTATTCTATTAATTTCAGCATTTCATCCAGTTCTCAAATTCTATCGTTAGTATAGAAAATAAAATTTTTCATCCTCTAATCAATGAATTGGAAATGAGCTTCAAAATTGTATGCTATTTAGACCACAATAATAAGCTTTGTTATCGCAATTCTCAGCGTAATTGAACTAGCAAACTTCTAATTTGCCAAATCAATTAAAGTTAACCAATTTATGTTTTGTAACACAAGACGTGTATTTTAATTACTGGAAAATTGTGCAAAACATATTTGATCTCACATCGCCGTCAAAATGTTATGTTAACCGCGTAAGTCAAAACATTAATTTCGGTGACACAACAACGCGGTCGTCCCGCACCACGAGCAACAAATACTAAAAGATCAAAGGTAAAGATTCATTACTCACACACAGCAGTTCATTGAAATCTGTTCATCAGGCAGACATACAACCGATCTGTTCACTTCCATGATGTAGAATTTCGTTGTGTTAATTAAAAACTGTGAATTTAATTCTATATTGGTAATTAATATTCTGCCTAATAATGCCTCAGCGGAGTAAACAATTTTCCTTTTATGCGATTTTCCGTATCAGTGATACTTTGCTAGCACGTCTGTGTTTAGGGTTGTGCCTACTTCCGGGGTACGGTTTGTACCACGGTGGAGGAAGCAAGGTAGGTTCAAACCAGCCTTTTTTTGTTGACGGTGTGGGTTTGCTGACGTCACGGCAACAAACCAATAGCAGCACTCATATTGCATCTGGTAGCACTGCTTCCTCAAATCTGGCTCCACTATTGGCCAATCGACATGGCGTTTTGGTGACGTCATGAAGTTTGTTTGAAATGAAGCCTTTTTTTGGCTAGCCGAACAAGAGGAGGTGTATTTTTCCCCATAGAAATGACCCTACCTTGTTTCCTCTACCGTGGTTTGTACTCTCCAGATTCTAGAGAGTACGAATTGTATAACGGAAGTGGGCAGAGCCTGTGTAAACTCACACGCGTTAGCGAAGGATCACTGGTACGGTATACCACCTAGTATCTAGAATCTAGACACTCGATAATATACTGTATCAGTGATACTTTGTAAATAAGTATGTGTTAAGATTTTACCCATATTCAAAGTACACTTCGTGCTCTCCAGATACTCGGTGATGTACTGTATCAGTGATACTTCGCTAATAAGTATGTGATAAGGTTTTGACCACTTTCAAAGTACACTTCGTGAATCTAGATACTCGATGATATACATTATCAGAAGAACTTCGCTAACAAGTATATGACAAGGTTTTAACCCATTTCCGGATTACTCTTCGCGCTCTCTATAGTTACTCGGTGATGTATAAAATCAGGGGTACTTCGCAGATAAGTGTATGTTAAAGTTTTAGCCCATTTCCGGAGTACATTTCGTACTCTGCAGATCCACGGAATTGACCACCAGCTCTGCTTTCCATGCAGTTCATTACGTCACTTAAAGTGGAGGCTCATCACATCGTCGTATTCTAACGAACGAAAAACACGGCTTTAATCAGCGCTCATAGAAATCTAAGCAGAGCACTCAAGGCGCCTACTTTTTATCGATTTGCTCGGGTCTGGAAATGAAAACTGGCTTCAAAAATGAGCTCAGATTTTTCCAATCACGATGGCTGATTACATGCAGACTACGCAGTGTACCAATCACCAATTTTTGTACTTATGCAAAAGCAGGTGTTGAGTTTAAAATGTGTGTAATATCAGGCCTTCCCATCATTTAGAACATTTTAACTGTCAAATTGAAATCCTGAATAGGTGTTTTCTTGCTGACACTAAACGCCACTCAAGCTTCAAAGGGTCCCGAGCGAAAGGATTTCGGCTTAGTTTTCATTGCGAATTAATAGAGTTGAGCCCTGTTTGATTAACAGCACATCAGGTAATTGGCTGACAGGTCACTGGGTAGATTTGATTACAGAAAAAAGCGACGTATTTGCTCCAAAACTGACGCAACAGAACGTTATCTCAGAGCATTGATAGTGGTCGGATATCTCTCATGTATGCTCTGAATAGTAGAGAGGAGATTCACGTACTGCACGTTACCAACGTTAGAGGTTATGAATAATGTAAGATAAAAGTAGTTCCCGCTTAAAATATTGGTCAGAATTTGTGAGATTTTGACTAAATAACTCATGATAAATGTAATTCCAGTTAAAATATTGATCAAAATTGATGGTATTTTGAATAAAGAATGCAAGATAAAGGTAATCCTCGTTGAAAGGATTGGTCAAAATCGATGAGATTAATATCAGCTTCTGTGCTAGATTGTCGTTCCTCGTGTCTATTTTGTCCGCTTAACCTTCCTCAGTTTTTAATATGTTGACACCGATCAATAATTTCATCGTTGCATTGCCGGTATAAATTTCTTTACAAAGCAGAGCCATCAAAAAATCTAATTATTTAATTTTTTCAGTCATATCCCGAGGTAGATTATCCTAGACACCTTTTAAGAAACAGTCAAAATATAACATTGCTCGCAAATAACGCATGTTTATTGCAATATGAAGTCGCTGTCGAAAGTTGCATGTTGTTTGCAATGTAAAGTTTTTTGCGAAAATTGCGTTTGTCGCAAAATGAAGTTTCTTGCAAAAATTGCATGCGAGTCGCAACATGAAGTTTCTTGCGAGGACCGCTTGTTCATGATGGTGATGGATGAGAAGCTCCGTGGCCCTTATTGATCATTTCAATTTATTCCAGAAATATTGGGAGCGTCGCGCTCGAAAAACACGCGCTGAGTCACTCGCACCATCTAATTCAGTTAAAATTCTCCAGATGATGGAGCTGCTCTCAAGATAAATACTGTGCTTACACATATAAATATGACAGTGCATACAAGTATGACCATTGTATGAATGAAAAAAATACAACATTGATGAAAAATTGGGAGATTAGAAAGTGTTATACCCTCCAATTCCAAACACATTTTCCTCGTGGTAGAACCATACTTAGAAGCGTTGGAATAACACTGTTTCTGTAAAACAGAGGAATAAAAGTACGGAGAAAAGCTGCGAATCATGCAAAAATAACTTTGAAAAAGTTTCGTAACTACCATTGCAGAATTTAGAAGCGATAAAACGAGTGTCCTTCACCCAGAGAACTCCAACAAATGAATCATTCATTAGAAATGAATTCATTCAATGGAGATGAATTCATTCATTGGAGATGAATTCCTTCATTAGACATGAATTCATTCAATAGAGATTAATTCATCCATTGGAGATGAATTCATTCATTAGAGATGAATTCATTAATTAGAGATGAATTCATTCATCAGAGATGAATTCATTCATCAGAGAAAAATTTATTCATCAGAGATGAATTCATTCATCAGAGAAAAATTTATTCATCAGAGATGAATTTATTCATCAGAAATGAAGCGAGTGGTCTTCACCCAGACTATCCAACACAAACCTTACAAAGGCGACTTGTACTAACAGAACAAATAAGATGAGATTATGGAGTGCGATTTACCGAGGGCAGGAGTGCTCTGTGCTCGGAGTTTTCTCCGTTTTCTTAATCATCCCACCAGTGCGGCAAAAAAAATTCTGAGAGCGCAAAAATTCAGCGACTTACGTTTCTCCTCTAATTCTCCCCTCTAAAGTGAAGTGTTTTTACTGCAAAATAACAAGTTACTGAGAAGTTCATTTCCCACCCTATGTATTTTTTTTTCAATTAAATTAGTTTGTGCAACCTTGGTGCGGAACTGACGACGGGTGTGATGAACAATACTCTTCAGTATAGTGCTGCAGTGTCGGGTATCAGTTTATGGCATCAATACTAGATATTAGTTTAGGGCATCAGTATAGGGTATCAGTTTATGACATCAATACTAGATATTAGTTTAGGGCATCAGTATAGGGTATCAGTTTATGACATCAATACTAGATATTAGTTTAGGGCATCAGTATAGGGTATCAGTTTATGACATCAATACTAGATATTAGTTTAGGGCATCAGTATAGGGTATCAGTTTATGACATCAATACTAGATATTAGTTTAGGGCATCAGTATAGGGTATCAGTTTATGACATCAATACTAGATATTAGTTTAGGGCATCAGTATAGGGTATCAGTTTATGGTATCAATACTAGATATTAGTTTAGGACATCAGTATAGGGTATCAGTTTATGGTATTAATACTAGATATTAGTTTAGGGCATCAGTATAGGGCATCAGTACAGGGCATCAGTATATGGCATCAGTATTGGGTATTAGTATTGTTCATCAGTATTTGACATCAGTATCGGATATCATCATTGCGTATCACGATTGGGCATCTTTGTAAGACGTCAGTGTTGGGCATCAGTAATGTGTACTAGTATTGGGCATCAGTATCGGACATCAGTATTGTGCATCGGTGATGTGCACTAGTATTGGGCATCAGTATCGGACATCAGTATTGTGCATCGGTAATGTGTACTAGTATTGGGCATCAGTATCGGACATCAGTATTGTGAATCGGTAATCTGTACTAGTATTGGGCATCAGTATCGGACATCAGTATTGTGAATCGGTATTGCGCATCAGCATAGTGCATCATAATTGGGTTTCAGTATTGGGCAGTGTATTGAAGAAATTCGTCGCGTTCAATCAAACATATTTTCATTTATCAGTCACACTGGGTCGAATAGTAATAAAAAGTGATAGTAAGACACGAGTCAGTCAGTTACGCTCAGTCAGACATATTTTCATTTATCAGTCACACTGGGTCGAATAGTAATAAAAAAGTGATAGAAAGACACGAGTCAGTCACTTACGCTCAGTCAGACATATTTTCATTTATCAGTCACACTGGGTCGAATAGTAATAAAAAAGTGATAGAAAGACACGAGTCAGTCACTTACGCTCAGTCAGACATATTTTCATTTATCAGTCACACTGGGTCGAATAGTAATAAAAAGTGATAGTAAGACACGAGTCAGTCAGTTACGCTCAGTCAGACATATTTTCATTTATCAGTCACACTGGGTCGAATAGTAATAAAAAAGTGATAGTAAGACACGAGTCAGTCAGTTACGCTCAGTCAGACATATTTTCATTTATCAGTCACACTGGGTCGAATAGTAATAAAAAAGTCACAGTCAGACACGAGTCAGTCAGTTACGCTCAGTCAGACATATTTTCATTTATCAGTCACACTGGGTCGAATAGTAATAAAAATGTGATAGTAAGACATGAGTCAGTCAGTTACGCTCAGTCAGACATATTTTCATTTATCAGTCACGCTCGGTCGAATAGTAATAAAAAAGTCACAGTCAGACACGAGTCAGTCAGTCACGCTCAGTCAGACATATTTTCATTCATCAGTCACGCTCGGTCGAATAATAATGAATAAGTCACAGTCAGACACGGGTCAGTCAGTCACGCTCAGTCACGAATAAACATTACATTCACATTCAATAAAAGAATCATGTTGACATACCAGTACACATTCCAGCCTCATGTGAACGCTCCAGCACACAGGCACAAAGTTTACTCGTGCCTCTTATTTTATTCGTTCTTTTTTACATTGTTCTCTTGCTCGTAACCTCCAATTGCGACAAAGCTGCCACACGGCGATAGCAGAAATGATGCACACCCTGTGTGTAGAAATGATGAGCTGGGGAACATCGAATACGCCGATGAAACTGCTTTGTGGCGTCTTCGGTGGTGAAATGTCGTTCGTTATTATAGTAAAGTTCTTTTTCTCTTTTTTTGGTTCCTTATTCCCCTCGTCTTGTCACTTCCCTTACTCTCGCATTTTTCTTTATTTTTTCATTACTTAATACTTTGCCATTTCCCATTAGCTTTTCATTTCCCTGAACCATCTTTCATTTCCCTGAACCATCCCTCCAGCAACATTTTATTTACTGTGCCAAACAAGTAGAATTTTTAAACATGATACGTAACCAATGATCACTTCATTTCCTCTTCCCTGGACGTCCCATCACGTATGAAAAAAAATGTTTATCTTTTACTTTTGTTTTGTATGGTATAGCTTCCTTAATTTAGTAAAGTGAGCCAAATGGTAGCGTAATTTAATTGTTTTCAATTTTCGTTTTTACCCTCACCAAGACTGAGATTGAGAACTGGAGTGCAATTCTCTGGCAATCGATAAATCTTGTTTCTTTAAACAATAAAGCCTCAAGCAAAATCTTTCTGCCCGTCTTCAAAGATTTTCAACTACGCCTAAGTTCAAACATGTAAGTTCGGAATACAGACATTTACAACACACATACAACATCCATCAGCTTGACCGGACCTAGTCTGATTGCCTGAATTACTCGCTAAATTCTTACCTGTAAGTCTCAATCCTGTACATATGTGTACATGGAATAAAAAGCAAAAACCAAACCACTCCACATTGCTTGAAAAATTTTATGAGGTCGAAACTAAAGCAAACGTTTCGGGCTTCGACACATCATCATCTGTAAGATCTGCACATATGCACAGATATTTGAAAAATATTGACGAGGGTCAAGTTTGCGTTGTGGATAAGGTCTAAAACCTAAGGCGGATCGGAGACAACGAACACTATTGTCCGCCATAGAAAAACAAGGTTCTGAAGGAAAAGCATCTACGAAGGGACTTTGGTGGAAAGAATGTTTATTATCATATTTTGAGCTACATCATGAGCATGACAGGCAGCATGAATTTTTTCCCAAAATAAAGCTGCGTAAGATAAAATGGCCTTCATAAACTACTCAGAAGAAATATTTCTCTCACACTCAGTATTAAACGTGCTCACATTTCATTGAATGAAACAAAATCAAAATGCAGTTTTAGGTACAAAACAAAGCCCAAAATTTGAGAAGTGTGTGTATCGAATGGCCAAAAAGTGAGGTCGTATAAAGACGGCATTTTCCCTCTCATGACACGAGAGGAAAGGCATAAAATGAGGGATTTCCGGTCCAGGGCTTTGCTGGGATCAAAATAAATGCTCGGGCTGCGAATATTGCTGTGCTGGTAAACCCCGGAACAAAAAGAAGTCGTAATTTTCACGTCTAAATTGCATGTACGGCCTCCGTATTAGAAAGGTGGAAGTTAGCGCTGTCAAATGATTCGAGAGAGCGGGCTTCTAAATCAAATCAATCTCGGCCAAAGAAATATCTGCAGTGCTGAGGGAGAATGAACTAAAAAGTTACTCTGTAAATGCTATTCCACAGTGGATTGATTGAAATTGCATGCATGTGAAGAAAATTTATTTTATAGTTATCTCTCGAACATGATGAGTTGATAACTGCTCTTCTACAGAATTTGTTGCTCTAAATTCAACCAAGAGGGAAGTTGACTATTATTTCCGTCTGTAAATTCGCTCGTGACAAAAGCTTGTCGAAATACATGTGAGAATTTGAGGTGTTATTTTAGTTTAAGTGACTCGGACAGAAAAATATAACGACTGCATCTGTCCGTTTATTGGTTATTTAACATATACATTTATTACTTGCGTTGCCTCCCTGTCGTGAGTTTATAGTCGAATATTGAAGCTAATATTTTCATAGGTGTATAGTCGAATATTAAGCTAATATTATCATAAGTTTATGGTCAAATATTAAGCTAATATTGTCATAAGTTTATGGTCGAATATTAAGCTAATATTGTCATGAGTTTATGGTCAAATATCGAAGCGAATGTTATTGTATTGCATCGAGATGTAGTGAGTTGTAACTACTTTGGAACAAATGCACACAAACAGAAAATGGAAACATGTGCGAGCAGCCAGGTTTACCAACGCAGCGTGAGTTCTATGTTACAGAATGTTCTCAAGTGTTATAACTATGGGCAGATTTCAATTACTCATTTTAATTTTTTATTTCAAGTTGAAAATGAGGATAACTGAGTTGAAGGTCTTTCATGCAAGATATCTATAATCAATTTACTGATCGAACATCAGCTCCAAATCCAGGAATTCCATTAAGTTTTGAAGTTTGTCAATTGACTTTCTTCGAATTAAATTTTTAAATCAGTCATTTGACTCGTGATTTCAGCCCGTTGACTTTTCAGTTACTTGACTTTGAGCGTATTAGAAACACAAGTCAGTCATTTGACTTTCTGGACATGTGAAGCTCTGATATAATGTCAGATAGTTATCTGACACAATAAAACTGTAAGAATTAATTCAAAACCTGAGTCGATGGTGTTTACCACTGTCTAATGTAATACTAGTAACATGACAAGATAGTTACCCTCACAAAATGCATAATGCTTCTATGGTAGTTACTCAAATATGGTAGTTACTCAAATATGATAGTTACTTATATATGGTAGGTACTTATATGGTAGTTAATCAAAGTCCTGATGGTAGTTATAACAGTCACTCAAATCAACCAAACCAAATCATAATCTACCAAAGCAATGCTGCTCATAACAGAAACACGGACGAGTAAAGTTGCTGGAAATGAAAAACATTGCTCAAAATGTTCTCTGAAAGTCAATGTTACGTTCTGCATTACCCAGAGTACGACGATCAACAAAACATGAATTTCAATGCTTCAATGTGATAACCGGTAAGTAAATTTGGTTAATGAAAACAATGGTAATCGTAATCAATAACAATTCTTTACTGTTCTTGGTCAATGAAAGTGTTCAATGAAGTTCAATGAATCTTTTGTTTCTCGGGATCCAAGAGAGCATGTCTCCCAGTCTGACTTTTTCGCAGCCTGCATGCATGTTTTTCGCCGCTTAAGTAATTCAATCGCCTAGGCGGCGTAAAACATGCATGTTGAAAAAGTTTGACTGGGATATGCTGTCAGTGACGTACAAGGGCTCGCCACCGCTTCTTCACTAAAATTATCTAAATCTACGTGGACAACTCACGCTGGAAGCGTGAGTTGTCGTGACGGTACCGTCACGACAACGGTGTATTATTGTCTTCAAATGTTTAGCCTCCAGCTCTGAAATGCATTCTAAATTCATAGATTGAAAGTAATTCATAGATTGACAGTAACACTAATTCGTGAATTATTTTCTTCCAAAGTTCAGCCCCCCAACTGCGAAATGCATTCTAAATTCTAAGATTGACAGTGACGAAACCGACGATGGAATTGAGAAGGTTCTCTTCAGGTAAAAAATATTCCCATAATCTCACACAGTTGACGTGTGTTTTCGTACTGGGCTAATTTTTACGAAACAAATTTTCTGATGGTAAATTTAAAACTGTGGACAATGAAGGCAGAATTGGGGGTGTTTTAAATTTTTTACAGGCTTCTTGTAACACGCAATATTACCAAGCTGCTCATTTTTGAATCTTTCAGCTTTTTCATCTGCCTACAAAGGATAAGCAGATGTTCGTTTTGATGAAGATAAACTAATCCAATCTGATGAATAGTGTAGACTTCAGCTTGGTTAAATTGTCAAATTCTGTCCGTTAAACTTGGGAAATAGAACTTAAATTTCTATATCAATTTCATCTCCTTTCAAAACCATGAATTAAGCAGAAAAATCTAAATTAAAGCGCGAATTTATTATTTGATTCGAAGTTGATTGCTAGATTCTAAATCGATTGATAGAGACGAAATTGATGGCCTCATACGAAATTAATTGAAATCGGTTGATAGAGATGAAATTGATGGCCTCATACGAAATTAATTGAAATCGATTGATAGAGACGAAATTGATGGCCTCATTCGAAATTAATTGAAACCGATTGATAGAGACGAATTGATGGCCTCATACGAAATTAATTGCCAGATACGAAAGAGATTAACAGTTATGAAAAATACAATACAGAGTAATCGTTCAGTTGGCCCAAGCTGGAATTACTGAATCAGTAAAATAATTGTTTATTGAATCAGAACAAAATATAAAGCTACCATCAAATCAGTATAAAATATCATTGCTGAATTGGTGTATAATTTTCTTTCTTTCGAAGTAAATTAGAAGATTGATGTAAAATTCAATTCAAGTCACTAGAGGACATAACATTGGCTAAGTGGTAAAGCAGAACGTTTGTTTTTTAATTTCATGATTGTTTTTTCTTTTTTCACAATAATTTGAGCATCAATACGGAAAGCAAAATTCAGATACAAAAATCAAAGATTGCAGGTGATACACTCACGTCACTCTGAAATGCAAAAGAAATTAACTTCCGCGTATGAGCACAGGGCTTCACACCAAACAATTAGTAATTAACATTCAGACCCTACTATTGAAGGTTAATATTCAGACACCACCATTAATAATAATTGACAGTCAAACACTATCATTAATAATTAATATTAAGACACTGCCGTTAATAATATTTAATATCAAGGCACCATAATTAACGACTAATATTCAAAAACCCCTATTAATAATTAACATTTAAACACCAGCATCAATAATTAATAATTAAACATCCCCATTAATAATAGTTAACATTCAAACACCCCTATTAGTAATTAGCATTTAAAAGCCATCATTAATAATTAACAATCAAACATCCCCGTCATTAACAATTAACATTCAAACACCACCAATGACAAGTAACATTCAAACACCACCAATAACAATTAACATTCAGGCACCACCAATAACAATTAACATTCAAACACCATCAATAACAATTAACATTCAAACACCACCAATAACAATTGACAATCAAACACCACCAATAACAATTAACATTCAAACACCACCAATAACAATTAACATTCAAACACCACCAATAACAATTAACATTCAAACACCACCAATAACAATTGACAATCAAACACCATCGATAACAATTAACATTCAAACACCATCAATAACAATTAACATTCAAACACCACCAATAACAATTAACATTCAAACACCACCATAACAATTAACATTCAAATACCACCAATAACAATCAACATTCAAACACCACCAATAACAATTAACATTCAAACACCACCAATAACAATTAACATTCAAACACCACCAATAACAATTGACAATCAAACACCACCAATAATAATTAACATTCAAACACCACCAATAACAATTAACATTCAAACACCACCAATAACCAGTAACATTCGAACACCACCATAACAATTAACATTCAAACACCACCAATAACAATCAACATTCAAACACCACCAATAACAATTAACATTCAAACACCACCAATAACAATTAACATTCAAACACCACCAATAACAATTGACAATCAAACACCACCAATAATAATTAACATTCAAACACCACCAATAACAATTAACATTCAAACACCACCAATAACCAGTAACATTCAAACACCACCATAACAATTAACATTCAAACACCACCAATAACAATCAACATTCAAACACCACCAATAACAATTGACAATCAAACACCACCAATAACAATTAACATTCAAACACCACCAATAACAATTAACATTCAAACACCACCAATAACAATTGACAATCAAACACCACCAATAACAATTAACATTCAAACACCACCAATAACAATTCACATTCAAACACCACCATTAACAATTAACATTCAAACACCACCAATAACATCAACATTCAAACACCACCAATAACAATTCACATTCAAACACCATCAATAACATTAACATTCAAACACCACCAATAACAATTAACATTCAAACACCACCAACAACAATTAACATTCAAACACCACCAATAACAATCAACATTCAAACACCACCAATAATAATTAACATTCAAACACAACCAATAACAATTAACATTCAAACACCATCATTAACAATTAACATTCAAACACCGCCAATAACAATTACGAGTAACATTCAAACACCACCAATAACAATTCACATTCAAACACCATCAATAACATTAACATTCAAACACCACCAATAACAATTAACATTCAAACACCATCATTAACAATTAACATTCAAACACCGCCAATAACAATTAACATTCAGACACCACCAATAACAATTAACATTCAGACAACACCAATAACATTAACATTCAAACACAACCAATAACAATTAACATTCAAACACCATCAATAACATTAACATTCAAACCCCATCATTAACAATTAACATTCAAACACCACCAATAACAATTAACATTCAAACACCACCAATAACAATTAACATTCTGACAACACCAATAACATTAACATTCAAACACAACCAATAACAATTAACATTCAAACACCATCAATAACATTAACATTCAAACACCACCAATAACAATTAACATTCAAACACCACCAATAACAATTAACATTCAGACAACACCAATAACATTAACATTCAAACACAACCAATAATAATTAACATTCAAACACCATCATTAACAATTAACATTCAAACACCGCCAATAACAATTAACATTCAGACACCACCAATAACAATTAACATTCAGACAACACCAATAACAATTAACATTCAAACACCACCAATAACAATTAACATTCAAACACCACCAATAACAATTAACATTCAGACAACACCAATAACATTAACATTCAAACACAACCAATAATAATTAACATTCAAACACTATCATTAACAATTAACATTCAAACACCGCCAATAACAATTAACATTCAGACAACACCAATAACAATTAACATTCAAACACCACCAATAACAACTAATATTCAAACACCACCAATAACAATTAACATTCAGACAACACCAATAACATTAACATTCAAATACAACCAATAATAATTAACATTCAAACACTATCATTAACAATTAACATTCAAACACCGCCAATAACAATTAACATTCAGACACCACCAATAACAATTAACATTCAGACACCACCATTAACATACCTAACATCAGCACGCCACACTCCTTACGTAGTCGATGCCTGCGCTCCAAAGTTGCCAGAAGAGCAATTTTTGATTCACAAAACGCTCTTGCTGGGCACACGAGCGCTAGCGTTTCTCCAGTGCAGCAAAATCAGTCACGTCTCATGAATAAAATAGAGCACCCTCATGACTCACGAGTGAATTCATGAATGCGAAAAAAATTCATGTTTCCTGCGATGCAGTCGACAGGAGGCCAAGAAATTATTCATGGAATGCTTGGTCAGTTGTGCGCATGCGCATCTCATGCGGCTCTGCAGACGCACATTTTCAGTCTTTTTTTTTCACTCTAATGCTACGTACTTCTAGTAATTTTTCTCACTTCAATGCTATGCGTTTCTTGTGATTTTTTCTAACTTTAATGCTACGCGTTTCTGTCATTATTTTTCTTATTTTACTTTTCCTACTTTTATACCCTGCGTTTCCAGTATATTTAGTCTCCTTTCATTTTAACGTCACGCACTTTCAATCATTTTCTCATCACCTCAATGCTACGCGTTTCCAGTATGTTTGTTTTTTCTGGCTTGTATGCGACGCGTTTAGAGTAAATTTTATCTATATTCTCTTTAATGCCACGTAATTTCATAAAATTTTATCTCTATTCTCTTCAATGCCTCTCAGTTTCGACAAAAATGCTATGGCGCGTTAGAAGAGACAGAAATAAAAAAGCTCTGGTAACACAAACCTTCATCTTGAAATGTGTGTGTGTGTGTGTGTGTGTGTGTGTGTGTGTGTGTGTGTGTGTGTGTAACTCGACCTCTGAGTTACGAGGGTAAAAATGACATCGTGTATTTCGTGATTCTAGTTTAAGGAATTTTCTGGGGGACGGCTAGGACTTGAGAGAAATTACGTTTCTCTGCTCTTGTGGCTCTGGAAGAAATCTGTGTCGCAAGGATTTGGAAATTGAAGTTCTTTAAGTCCTGCAAGTCGGAGACTCGATTTTAGGCTTTGCAACTTTTTTCTTTCATAATTAGGTTAAAACATGAAATACGAAGCACAAAACTTCTCAGTTTCCTAAGTTCACCCAGAAATCCATGCTTCCTTTTTTTCACTTTCAAATTTTTCAGCTGTCGAGAAAATTCAGTGAAAAGATTGAAAAGAAAAATCGATGAAAATACATTTCTAAACACTAACCAAAATTACACTATAGCAAAATAAAAAAAAACGGCATTTCAACCATTTTCACCCAGTCTAAATTATCCTTTGCTATTGCATAAATTGCTTAGAGCAGAACCCTTTTAAGAAAATTTAAGACTCTAAAAAGAAATCGTCGCTCTGCAAATAAGCAGCCAACGCACCGACCGAACACGACGAAGTTCTTATTCGTCAGTCTATGTACACTGAAGCGAGCAGTCAACTGGCTGACGACAGACTTTGGCATAAATTGTACTTCCAAATTTGCTGTGTGTGAAACTTATGCTTTTACATTTTTCGCAAGTGAGAGGATATAAACAAAACTTCGGTAATTTATACGTTCGCAAGTGCTGGCAAGAGTGCAATACAGGTGGAGATAGGCGCAGATATAGGTATGGGTGTTACACATTTGGTGCTGGTGCGTTGTTGTTGTTGTTGCTGGTGTGTTGTTGGTGCTGGTGTGTTGTTGGTGCTGGTGTGCTGTTGGTGCAGGTGGGGTATGTTCGCCGTCTCATTTGAAAAGCATGACGTTGAAGCCTCAAACTCTACAACATGAACGCTGATTAGTTTTCATTTCTAGTTACCAAAATAACTTGTCGAATGAATATTTTCCTTAAATATTATCATCAAATTCGTACATTTTGTTATCCTCTGTGAATGTTCGGTTTTTTTCCTACTTTAAATTTGTTCTTGAATTTTCCATAAACTTTAAAGCCTGCCCTGAAAGTTAAACGTTCTCATTTCAAAAACCTTTCTACTTTTACATATTGAGAAAGTTTTGCATGGAATTAGCTCATCAACTTTCAGAAACAAAATTAATTTCTCTGAACTCTATTGGGGCTTATTTCTCTGAAGCCTTTCCTAAGTAATTTCTCTAAAGAAATTCAAATTTTTTACTCGTTTGCAATTCCTGCAAGTAACCAGTTTCCGCTTTGTAAACAATAGCATTTGTAGCCTAAAGCCATATAATTTTTTTCTCAGATCCTGGCTTTCAAATCCTAAAGGCAGTCATATTTCTTTTCGTCACTCCTTGCCGTCAAATTCTTCCGAGAATCACCGTAATTGCTTGAGATCTTTGATTCTAAATTCTACAGGCAGCTACCTTTCTCTTTACAGCTTCCCTACTTTAAATTTTATAGGATGTCATTTCTATTGCCACATATTCTAGCCTTCAAATACTAGAGGAAATCATTTTTCCTTGCACAGATACTTTCCTTTAAATCCAACAGGAAATCCTTTTTCTACAAATTCTCTCCTTTTAATCCTACAGGAAATAATATTTTTCACAGGTTTTCGCCTGTAAATCTTAGAGGAAATTATGTTTCTTTCCCCAGGTTTTCTCCTTTAAATCCTACAGGAAAGAGTTTTTCATTTCAAATGTCCTCTCCTTTAAATCCTGCGGGAAATAATTTTTTTCACTGGTTCTTGCCTTCAATTCCTACGAGAAGTCACCTTCGTTTTCACAGATGCTCTCCTTTAATTCCAACAGGAAGTCACCTTTTTCCACAAATCTTTGCCTGCCAGCTCCGCATGCAGACACCCGTCTTGAATTACAGATGCTCTCTATGAAGTCATGCAGTTCTTATTTCCTCGATCATCCAATTCCGAAATTATTTTAGTAGGTTTAATTCCATATCACATTTTAATGGAGTTTTCATGACTGTTCTCTGAGCTGGAAGCCTCACCAAGACTCAAATTTGCTAGTCGGCCTCTTCTCATCAGCGTTAGCAATTAGCACAGAGCGGAAGATGAGTCTTGATATCGCCGGAGCGCCGCTCTGGTTCACAAAGCCAAGATTTTACTGTAAAGCGAGACGAGTTTTACAAGCCCGGCCCCACACGAGATGCTCTCACTTTATCGCCGACAAATCCTGATTTTTCTTGAAGTTTCATTAACACGATAGGCAGACCGACAGTGCTTTATATATTTCTTGAAGTATGAGCGCTCAAATTTTATCCCGCACTTTTCGTGGAGTTTCACCAACACGAATTGCTGCCTTTGCTTTATATATTCTTAAAGTAAGAGCTCTCAAATTTTATTCCACACTTTTCGTGGAGTTTCATCAACACGAATTGCAGCCTTTGCTTTATATATTCTTAAAGTAAGAGCTCTCAAATTTTATTCCACACTTTTCGTGGAGTTTCACCAACACGAATTGCAGCCTTTGCTTTATATATTCTTAAAGTAAGAGCTCTCAAATTTAATCCCCCTCAGTTTCATCAAAACGAGTGGCTCACCACACTTTCTTTAAGTATTTAAGTTAGTGGTTACATACATATTTAACTATTTGTCGAGCAAGGAAAACCAATTAAAAGTAAGCCTATTTATATTTCTCTACCATTTTTACTGCTGTCGGGAATATCGTTTGATCCGCTCGCTGTAATTGGCACCGAGACCTCAGGGCTGCTCTCTAAATTATGCCGACTTGAGCAATCACTGAACCACTGAACTTGAGAGACGTGAAAATTTATAGGTATGTTTTCCCTAAGAAAATATTATGTTTGAGCTATGTCAGAATTTTTACCACGTGCATGGTATATTTTTGTTTACAAATATGTGTTAAAGTAATATCCCTACGTGCGACATATTTCGCTCATGAACACGCTACTTTTTCGAAGATGCGTGAAAAAATGTGTTTTAATTTTATGTCAGCTCAGAGACTTAATTCACATTCATTAAGTGTAAGTGTCATACAGAGAATTCATCAAATCTACTCGGAGCTCAAATGTAGTGTTTTTTTTACAACACATGTTAGTTAAAGTAACTTCCGAAGCGTGGGAAATTACGCTGCTGCCTCCAGTTATTGTAATAGTTACCAGCATGTATCCTGGTAGTAGTAACTTTTATGAAATTTCAATATTGAGCTGATGAAGATTTGCACAAAATTTTAAATCCTAATGAGTTCTTTAGCTTAGTTGTCTTGAAAATAAAAATGAACTGAAAAAAGAGAACTCAGGACATTGGTAAACAACTGAACATAGTGTTAAATAAATAAAAAAGAAACTTGAAAACACAACTTAACTTAAAACAGAACTACATTGAGAACAGGGAGCTCAATCTAACGGAAAATTCATTCTAACAGAGAACAGAAAGCTAAACACTGTATGTACTTTTCCAGACCTCAAAAATGAACAGAGAATAAAACCTAAGGCAGAGAACCTTGAATGCTTGAGAAATGAGGCAGTTTTTGTAACACGCAGTGCTAGAAACAAATTGTCTTCATGCAAACTCGAGCTAGATGATAAAATGAGAATAGAGATTTGGTGATCAAGAAAAAGCATGGATACCAGAATTTCCCTGCAGATTTAGAACGGCACAGAAGAAAAATAAGCTAACAAGCTCTTCCTTGATGAAAACTCACCTTGTAAGCGACGATTCGTGGTACACAAAATTAATTTTCGGACTGCGTATGTTTTGAAAACGTAAGAAGCATTGCTGTATGATTAATAAACTTGACCAGCTCACCCCTAAAACTATGATAGAGAATTTTTTTCTTAAGTGTGTACTTTTTCCAAACGATCTATATATTAATACTCTTAAAACTACGTTCGTGTGTAACGCTCCACATCCGAGTCTACGGTATCATGGATACCGAATTTGTGAGTGTTACGTTCAAAGATCGCCTGCTTAGAAAATTTTGATGATATTTTTCACGGATTTTTTATGTATGACATATTATTAGGGTAGCTTCTGTTGGGGTAGGATAGATTAGCATATGTTATTTTAGGATGGGTTGGTTAAGTTAGAATATTTTATGTTAGAACTTTTTCCCGGGTCCACTTAGTTTATTGATGGCTTGTCCGTGGAATTTCCACGGGTCCTGCTAGTTCCTATAAATACATTAGTAGATGATGATTTATTTCTTCTTTGAATATCAGCTTTCCCAGTCAAACATTCCTCTGTGAGTTATTCCACTCATACATCAAATTACAAGCTTTGAAATAAGAAAACTTTCGGAACACTCAAGTTTAACCACCCCCTCCAGCTTTTGTTTTTCACTTTGGGAACGCAAAAGAAATTATGCAATTATTTCACTTATTTCTCTGATTACTGTTACATGGAGTCCAACCTCTCTGTGGTAGCTTCGAATACTGAATCTTAATTGACCAGCTACGAGAAAACCTGTGATAGGAAATTATTTCTTTTGCATGGGAACTATTTTCAAGAGTGGTATTTCAAACAGAATATTAATTGGAAACGCTTTCGTGTTTCAATCGCGAATGGAAACGGCGTCTTGATTGCTGCTCTAGTCAGGCTGGCTTACCATTGAGCATTCATGCAGCAGCAAGTCAAATCAATGCGGATTTCCTGAAAAAATATCCGCTATTCCTGGGCAATGCCTGATTAGGACGTCGCTGTGCTTCTGTTTTAAAGAACCTTTTATTCCCATATTCTATATTTTTGGTAGCTATTAAGGTACCGGTGCTCTCTGCCAACAAAAAATTAAGGCATTTGATGATATTTTTAGTGATTTGTAAGGTACTGGGCAGCGAAAAAATGAAGGCATTTGACGACATTTTCTAGTTGTTTGTAAGGTACTGGGCAGCGAAAAAATGAAGGCATTTGACGATATTTTCTAGTTGTTTGTAAGGTACTGGGCAGCGAAAAAATGAAGGCATTTGATGATATTTTCTAGTAGTTTGTAGGGTACTGGGCAGCGAAAAAATGAAGGCATTTGATGATATTTTCTAGTAGTTTGTAAGGTACTGGGCAGCGAAAAAATGAAGGCATTTGATGATATTTTCTATTAGTTTGTAAGGTACTGGGCAGCGAAAAAATGAAGGCATTTGATGATATTTTCTAGTAGTTTGTAAGGTACTGGGCAGCGAAAATATGAAGACATTTGATGATATTTTCTATTAGTTTGTAAGGTACAGACAGCGAAAAAATGAAGACATTTGATGATATTCAATGAAGAACGTGTATCATGAATAATTAGAATTCGTTAACGTAGGAAATTATAAAAATCCAGGAAAAATCTGAATCGATCTTGTTTACTACTTTCCAATACAATACTGGTAACTTGACATGTTAGATACACTCACAATATGCATAATGCTTAAATTATGCTGAGTATTTTTCTCATCGCGTATTCTCAAAAGTAAATCCTAATGGTAGTTATAGCAGCTACTGCTGACTGGCGGGTGATTGGAGGTATTAAAGCGAGAAAGGTTAATTAGAGGTGTTAAAGAGAGAAAGGTTAATTGTAAGTATTAAAGCGAGAAAGGTTAATTAGGGCTGTTAAAGAGAGAAAAGTTAATTGTAAGTATTAAAGCGAGGAAGGTTAATTAGGGGTGTTAAATAGAGAAAGGTTAATTGTAGGTATTAAAGCGAGAAAGGTTAATTAGGGGTATTAAAGAGAGAAACGTTCATTGTAGGTATTAAAGCGAGAAAGGTTAATTAGGGGTGTTAAATAGAGAAAGGTTAATTGTAGGTATTAAAGCGAGAAAGGTTAATTAGGGGTATTAAAGAGAGAAACGTTCATTGTAGGTATTAAAGCGAGAAAGGTTAATTAGGGGTGTTAAAGAGAGAAAGGTTAATTGTAGGTATTAAAGCGAGGAAGGTTAATTAGGGGTGTTGGAGAGAGAAAGGTTAATTGTAGGTATTAAAGCGAGAAAGGTTAATTAGGGGTGTTAAGGAGAGTAATGTTAATTTTAAGTATTAAAGCGAGAAAGGTTAATTAGAGGTGTTCAAGAGAGAAAGGCTAATTATAGGTGTTAAAGAGAGTTAGGTTAATTATAGGTATTAAAGTGAGAAAGGGTAATTATAGGTATTAATGAGGGAAAGGTTAATCGTAAGTATTAAAGAGAGAAAGGTTAATTGTAGGTATTAAAGCGAGAATGGTTATTTATAGGTGTTGAAGAGAGAAATGTTAATTGTAGGTATTAAAGTGAGAAAGGTTAATTTTTGGTGTTAATGAGAGAACGGTTAACTGTAGGTATTAATGTGAAGAACCTTTAAAGTTAAGGATTCAATTTGGAACTAACATTATTAGCATTAAAGTATTTCTAGGTTTAAGTTGAATTCTGATGGATACATAAAAATGATTGCGTACCACTCCAGCACCATGGGTGACATTCATGTAGTTAGCCGACATGTCGTTGCCTTAATACAACCTGCCTTAAACAGCAGAGGTTACTTTAACTCGTCTCGGAGCTGTCTGGGCAGTTCACTCCTGCTCTCCGAGCTGGCACCACTGCATACGCACTCTGAGGTCTAACGTGACGTCATCCGTGACGCCTCCCCGCATCCAGCTGCTTTGCAAACTTCCGACTGTGCTTCCTGCACCTTCTGTCCTGAGGGAGTTTCTGGCGACCCTTTCGTCATGTTCTCCACGGCTGGGGATGTGGTGATGGGCTGAGTGTGCCACCAGCTGCTGCGACGTCTACGCCTGCCTACCTCTGCTCTGCTCACTCGCTGAGGCTCACGGACTTGTGGAGGTTGGTGACTATTGTCGTTAACTATGTGAATGTCCATTCCGTGAGCTGGTTTTAGGTGTGCGCAATCCAGGCCTCGTATCTATTCCAATCTCTACCATAACCTGTAAGCCCTATAACTATAATTACGTAAAACTTCAACGGCTTCATAACTACTTTAGAACTATAACTAAAATACGTAATAACTATAACTATAACGGTTACTATGACCATCTTATAGCTACTGTCTGTAAGACAACGAACGATAACTATAAGGAGGCATTATTATGCTCTTAACCTCAACGCAAACTAAATTGCATTTCTTTATCCCCTTGCAGTTCCTTCGCGGCTTAATTGAGTGCAAGGTGTTACGTTCCGCTTCTTCGGCCAGTCACCCTGCTCGTGTGGAGCTTGAATCTCCCTGCTACGCACTTATTATACATTTTCCTGTTTATCTTTGTCTGATCAACCTTGGATAAAGTTGGAACTTTCAATATACGGATAAACGCTTCAACATTATTTTTTCTCCCATAAATATTTATTTTCTGTATTAAAGAGAGAAAGGTTAATAGTAAGTATTAAAGTGAGAAAGGTTGATTATAGGTTTTAAAGTGAGAAAGGTTAATTGTAGGTATTAAAGTGAGAAAGGGTAATTATAGGTATTAATGAGAGAAAGGTTAATCGTAAGTATTAAAGAGAGAGAGGTTAATTGTAGGTATTAAAGCGAGAATGTTTATTTATAGGTGTTGAAGAGAGAAAGGTTAATTGTAGGTATTAAAGAGAGAAAGGTTAATTGTAGGTATTGAAGAGAGAAAGGTTGATTGTAGGTATTAAAGAGAGAAAGGTTAATTATAGGTATTAAAGTAAGAAAGGTTGATTATAGGTATTAAAGTAAGAAAGGTTAATTATAGGTTTCAAAGTGAGAAAGGTTAATTATAGGTATTAAAGAGAGAAAGGTTAATCGTAAGCACTAAAGTTAGAAAGCGCACAACACTATGAACACCTGGACCACATACGAGTGGTTGGGTCAGGCTGCTTACGTTACTCATTTTTAATGTGCAGTGCAACTGTGTAACGTACTGTGAATGTGCTGGAACTGTGCTGTGTGAATGTGCAGTGCAACTCTGCAGTGCGACAGTGCAGTGTGACAATGCAGTGCAACTCTGCAGTGTGGCTGTGCAGGGGAACTGTGCTGTGTGAATGTGCAGTGCAACTCTGCAGTGCGACAATGCAGTGTGGCAGTGCAGTACAGTGCAACTTTGCAGTGCGACAGTGCAGTGTGGTTGTGCAGTGGAACTGCATTCATTCAAAAAATGTATTCTTGTTCCAGATCGTATTCACGTATCAGGTGCTGTAAATGGGGTATTTGTAACATCGCATTCATATATCAATTCGCGTGAATTTTTTTGTTCGTATGTTTGGTATTTAGCCCAAATCTTACAGAGACATCAGCACGTGTTAATTTCGTGCTTGTAAATTGGGTATCAGTGTGAGATCGCATGCACGAATCAGCATATGAGAATTTTGAATTTTGTGCTATATCATTAGTAAGCGCAGGATGTTAGGTTTTGCATTATATTGCGATTGGAAACAGAGCGAAGTAAGTGACTAAGCGAACAGCCCGGAAAGATTTTTTGAGTTTTTAATTATGTAAATGAAACACTTTCTTGATACCAAAGGAAAATCGATATATTTGAATGGCTGACGAAGTGCACGGAAAAATGACAATGATTAAAATTTACAATAGAAAGCTGAGCTGAACTTAAAAAAAAGCATTTCAAGCAATGTGAAATGCACGGCTACAGAATTCAACACAATGTGTCAGCTGCTATACATGACCGTTGCCACGAATGAAAATATCACTAACGGGTATTGAAAATCCATGTGCTGCAGTTCGTGAAATAAAAATTTTCCAAAGACTCCATCTGCTAAATGCTGTTCCGGAAAACGGCGTCTAAATCCCATGTGCCGAATGTTACGCACGATATGAAAAATCGTTACAATATAACAGCAGTTCGGCCGCGTCACACTAACGCAGCAATACAGATGTCATGCGCGCTTCAGCTGGTCTCAATATCTCCGGTTGCGCGCGCCACTGCAGTAATTCCGACAGTTAACGCCACTGATCGCGTACGAACAGCAAGGGGCGACTTTATGTAGTGCGTTCAACGGATTGTGTCTTCTGGCAGTATGCACTGTTGTAGTGAGCGGATATTTTTTACAGTACTTAATATCATGTGGCTACAATTGATCTTCGTCGCGAACAGAACGATAAGAGAAATGTTCTTTTCGTAATCCTCCTCAAAGTGCCTGACTGCGTCGAACTACAAAAGTCACTGTACCGATTTTTGAGCAGATGGAAAAACTGTATCTATATCCTCATCTACCGAACGTGAATCTGGGAAACTATGTCTTTGCCCCATCTGTTGAATAATATACCAGAAAATTGCGTCGTTATCCCTATCTGCCGAATATTATACGAGAAAACTATGTTTACATTCTTGTTGTACCGAATGTTGTATTGGAGACCTATATCCCCATCTAACGAATTTAATACATGAAAACTGTGTCTGCATTCATGTTCGGCGAAAGCTACACAATAAATTTATGTGTACACACTTAATACCAAATTTTATACCGTGCGTAACTCTGCCATTTGCCACATCTGGCGGATGCTTAACTGAAAACCAGCATCCGTAGCACCTTCTTCCTAAGGTTATGCAGGAAATACAGCTCGCCATAACGTATCAGAATGGGAAATGACGCGCTGTGCTAAAGCCTCTCCAATTTTGTGGCATCAGCCTTCCTTCTAATTAAAGACGATGTAACCACCTGCGGAGACTGGAACGCATACTCGAGCGAATCTACGCACAAAAGAAAACAAGTAGAGCTCATTATATGCACCAATGAGAATACAGGCGAGAGTGTGAAGAGGGTGCTTATGCTGGTGAAAGCCTTCGTTGGTTCGACAGATCTCAATGGTGAGGAGAAAATGTACGAGAGATTCCACGAGCGAGTACAATGGTGCGCTTGCTCGTACGTGTTACTCGTGTCCCAGTCTAACTTTTTCGCCACCTGCATACGTGTTTTTCGCTGCCTAAGCGATTTAATCGCTAAAATCGCTTAGGCGGCAAAAAAGTTTGACAGGGGTGCACGCCTGCTGTCTAAACACGTTCGCTGAATTTCCGCGGTTCTTCACGTTTGGTTTGGTTGTGTTGCAAGCAACAATATTTGGAAATCGACTTTAATTCTCGAATACATTTTGATCCGTCTTAAGAAATATGGAAGTACTGTTGCACGGTAACATTTTTTCCCCGTATGATAACAGTTGCTTCTTAAAGAGGTCGCGAAATATGAAATGTCATTCATTTATATGTGAAAGAGAAATTTCCTAATAGTACAGGTATGGCCCAATACGCGGGGAGCGGGCTAATGCAGGAGTGCTGCAGCGTTGCCCTACTGATATTAGCATTCTTTCCAGGTTCAAATTTTGAAACGAAGACCTGCATTCAGCAGGACAAATCTTGAAATTTGTTAGTAAAGTAAAAGCGCTCTTGTTGCGAGCTTCCAAAATACTTCTGGCCTGCTGCCTATGGAAGTGTTTCCATTGTCACAGAGCAGGGTGACTGGGCAATGCAACTCTGCAGTGCGACAGTGCAGTGTGGCTGTGCATTGTGGCTGTGCAGTGCAACTCTGCAGCGCGAAAGTGCAGTGTGGCAGTGCAGTGCAACTCTGCAGCGCGATAGTGCAGTGTGGCTGTGCAGTAGAACTGTGCTGTGTGAATGTGCAGTGCAACTCTGCAGTGCGACAGTGCAGTGTGGCTGTGCAGTGTGGCTGTGCAGTGCAACTCTGCAGCGCGAAAGTGCAGTGTGGCAGTGCAGTGCAACTCTGCAGCGCGATAGTGCAGTGTGGCTGTGCAGTAGAACTGTGCTGTGTGAATGTGCAGTGCAACTGTGCAGTGTGGCTGTGCAGTGGAACTGTGCGGTGTGAATGTGCAGTGCAACTCTGCAGTGCGACAGTGCAGTGTGACAGTGCAGTGCAACTCTGCAGTGCGACAGTGCAGTGTGGCAGTGCAGTACAACTTTTCAGTGCGACAGTGCAGTGTGGTTGTGCAGTGGAACTGTGCTATGTGGCTGTGCAGTGCAACTCTGCAGTGTGACAGTGCAGTGTGGCAGTGCAGTGCAACTCTACAGTGCGGCAGTGCAACAGTGCAGTGTGGCAAAGCAGTGCAACTCTCCAGCGCGATAGTGCAGTGTGGCTGTGCAGTGGAACTGTGCTGTGTGGCTGTGCAGTGGAACTGTGCTGAGTGAATGTGCAGTGTGACAGTGCAGTGGAACTGTGCAGTGCCTTGAACAAAGCCGTAATCTCCCAGCTCCGAGATGCTCCAAGTTTTATTCTCCACCGACAAAAGCAAGACCATCGAGAATTCGACGTCGTCTGTGAATTTGAGTCGAGTTTGCAAAGCAATTTCAAGAAGTCTCAAAAAAGTTTGTTCTCCCGTCGAATTTTAATGAGGTTGTCGAACTGACTCTGGCCGGGCACTTAATAAATCAGTGCAGCAAGAACAAAGACTCAACTTCCCTCGAAATTCAAGGGGCTCAGAGTGGCGACTTTCCCGCTAGATGGAGTCCTGTTCTTCAACAAAATTCTGCGCCGAAACGCGACTTGAAGAGATAGTGAAATTCTTTCGCAAATTTGAAGCCGAAAATAGAAAAGCCTCAATATAATATCCCAATTACTTTGATGCATTTCAGTCATCTAATGAGAGAAATACAATGCAAATAGGCTCGAAACTTCACATAATTGCGCAGTCGAGCAGCAGCAGGCTTGCTCGGGCATCTTACACAGGACTGTTGTGACAGGACGGTTGCGACAGGACGGTTGTGACAGGACGGTTGTGACAGGACGGTTGTGACAGGACGGTTGTGACAGGACGGTTGTTACAGGACGGTTGTTACAGGACGGTTGTTACAGGACGGTTGTGACAGGACGGTTGTGACAGGACGGTTGTTACAGGACGGTTGTGACAGGACGGTTGTGACAGGACGGTTGTGACAGAACGGTTGTGACAGGACGGTTGTGACAGGACTGTTGTGACAGGACGGTTGTGACAGGACGGTTGTGACAGGACGGTTGCGACAGGACGGTTGTGACAGGACGGTTGTGACAGGACGGTTGCGACAGGACGGTTGTGACAGGACGGTTGTGACAGGACGGTTGTGACAGGACGGTTGTGACAGGACGGTTGCGACAGGACGGTTGTGACAGGACGGTTGTTACAGGACGGTTGTGACAGGACTGTTGTGACAGGACGATTGTGACAGGACGGTTGTGACAGGACGGTTGCGACAGAACGGTTGTGACAGGACGGTTGTTACAGGACGGTTGTGACAGGACTGTTGTGACAGGACGGTTGTGACAGGACGGTTGTGACAGGACGGTTGCGACAGGACGGTTGTGACAGGACTGTTGTGACAGGACGGTTGCGACAAAACGGTTGTGACAGGACGGTTGTTACAGGACGGTTGTGACAGGACGGTTGTTACAGGACGGTTGTTACAGGACGGTTGTTACAGGACGGTTGTGACAGGACGGTTGTGACAGGACGGTTGTTACAGGACGGTTGTGACAGGACGGTTGTGACAGGACGGTTGTAACAGAACGGTTGTGACAGGACGGTTGTGACAGGACTGTTGTGACAGGACGGTTGTGACAGGACGGTTGTGACAGGACGGTTGCGACAGGACGGTTGTGACAGGACGGTTGTGACAGGACGGTTGCGACAGGACGGTTGTGACAGGACGGTTGTGACAGGACGGTTGTGACAGGACGGTTGTGACAGGACGGTTGTGACAGGACGGTTGCGACAGGACGGTTGTGACAGGACGGTTGTTACAGGACGGTTGTGACAGGACTGTTGTGACAGGACGATTGTGACAGGACGGTTGTGACAGGACGGTTGCGACAGGACGGTTGTGACAGGACGGTTGTTACAGGACGGTTGTGACAGGACTGTTGTGACAGGACGGTTGTGACAGGACGGTTGTGACAGGACGGTTGCGACAGGACGGTTGTGACAGGACTGTTGTGACAGGACGGTTGCGACAGGACGGTTGTGACAGGACGGTTGTTACAGGACGGTTGTGATAGGACTGTTGTGACAGGACGGTTGTGACAGGACGGTTGTGACAGGACGGTTGCGACAGGACGGTTGTGACAGGACTGTTGTGACAGGACGGTTGCGACAGGACTGTTGTGACAGGACGGTTGTGACAGGACGGTTGTGACAGGACGGTTGTGACAGGACTGTTGTGACAGGACGGTTGCGACAGGACTGTTGTGACAGAACGGTTGTGACAGGACGGTTGTGACAGGACGGTTGTGACAGGACGGTTGTGACAGGTCGGTTGCGACAGGACGGTTGTGACAGGACGGTTGTGACAGGACGGTTGTGACAGGACGGTTGTGACAGAACAGTTGTGACAGGACTGTTGTGACAGGACGGTTGTGACAGGACGGTTGTGATAGGAGGTTTGTGGTAGGACGGTTGTGACAAGACTGTTGTGACAGGACTGATGTGACAGGACTATAATTGTGACAAGACTGGTTTGACAGGATGGTTGTGACAGGACTGTTGTGACAGGAGGTTTGTGACAGGACGGTTGTGACAGGACAGTTGTGGCAGGACAGTTGTGACAAGACGGTTGTAACAGGAGGTTTGTGACAGGACAGTTATCGCGGGAGATTTAATACAGAAAAGAAATGTGCGCCACGAGCCTCCGGTGCACCATGTCATTTGTGCTCAGTCTGTTGTGCACCAAGTCTGCTGTGCATCAGTCAGCTGCACAGCAGACTGCTGATACAGCAGATTGCTGTGCGCCAGTCTGCAGTGCAGCACAGATTCCCACATGAGAGATCGGACTACGCAGTGAAGTCAAACGCTCCCAGTCAGCCCAAAACTCTACCGCTCGCTCGCTCCAGATTTCACTTTCGACTTCAATAGCAGTTTTGACAAACTTTTCGCCAAAAAAAATTGAACTTTTCGCAGTAAAATATTCACGTTTCGAATAAAATAGCTCGCGGTTTGAAGTGTTGCAAAATACTGAAGTCGTGGCGGGAGGTTTTTGATGGGGTAATGTCAGTAGAAATATCTTGTCGAAGAAAAGAGATGTATGAGGAAAAGTTATGTAAAACCTTTGATGCTGATGGTCGTGTTTGTGGAAGATGCTAAGTTGTAGAAAATTATATGCTGGTAAGAGATGCGTTGGTGGAATATGTTTTGTTTTCAGGTTAGATTATTTTCACAGAGAGGAATATGTTAGGAGATGATGCAACTGGAGATATTTATCCCATGATAGGAGATATTTCATTGGCGGCTGATAATATTTTGGTTGATATTATATTGGCAGGGGAGACTTTATTGGTAAATGATGTCATTCGAGTAGATACTATGTTTGAAGATGATTTTATATTTGCATGGGATATTGTTTTGCTGATATTTTACTGGTATTTGGTGTTACATTGGTAGATGATGTGTAACTGGTAGATGATGTTGTTTTGGTATGTAATGTTATTTTGTTAAATGATGTTATATTGGTAGATGATGTTCCCTTGGTAGATGTAATATTGGTAGACAATATTGCATTTGCAAAACGCAGTTTAAATGACTGTATGCCTCCTGTTTGGCTCTATTTTTTTAAAGCTCTTTTCATTGCTGAATTCTTTCCTTGCCAAAGCTAAGACCTGCAATTTAATGCGCTTCTCAAATGAAATGAAACTAATTTAAATCCGCTGTGAATGAGGCAGATTTCTCGATTTATTTTTAGCTCACACTTTTATTATATTTTATGCTATTTTTTAAAAGTAGGACTTTTTCATATATCTGTCTACCATCTTTTTGGTACTCTGGATCATCGTTGACTAAAAATAAATTGGTATTTCTCGTGTTTTAATATCTTTGTTAGCATGACTTGCGAATTAATGTCTTTAATTCACTAAATAAATTGTCACCATTTATGCACTTCCCATCCACACTTAATGCAAAAAAAATTACTTTTGCAGGACTCTCACTACCGTTTTAATTCTAGCTCTAAAAATTGAAACGATTCACACACTATTGCTATTTTCTTAAATCATTTTACACTTCAACTCTCAAGCTCAACACCCACGTCAATCTTTTCATTTAAAGTTTCCATCTTCAACTACTACACCATAGTTTAAAATAACTTAATCCCCACGCTCACTCGTTTCATTTAATTTCTTTATCTTCAACGTCCACACCACAGTCCAACTCTAAGAACTCAATCCCCACGTTCACTCGTTTCACTTAATTTCTTTATCTTCAACTCCAGGCCACAGTCCAACTCTAAGAACTCAATCCCCACGCTCGCTCGTTTCATTTAATTTCTTTATCTTCAACTCCACGCCACAGTCCAACTCTAAGAACTCAATCCCCACGTTCACTCGTTTCATTTAATTTCTTTATCTTCAACTCCAGGCCACAGTCCAACTCTAAGAACTCAATCCCCACGCTCGCTCGTTTCATTTAATTTCTTTATCTTCAACTCCACGCCACAGTCCAACTCTAAGAACTCAATCCCCACGTTCACTCGTTTCACTTAATTTCTTTATCTTCAACTCCACACCACAGTCCAACTCTAAGAACTCAATCCCCACGCTCGCTCGTTTCACTTAATTTCTTTATCTTCAACTCCACACCACAGTCCAACTCTAAGAACTCAATCCCCACGTTCACTCGTTTCACTTAATTTCTTTATCTTCAACTCCACACCACAGTCCAACTCTAAGAACTCAATCCCCACGCTCACTCGTTTCATTTAATTTCTTTATCTTCAACTCCACGCCACAGTCCAACTCTAAGAACTCAATCCCCACGCTCACTCGTTTCATTTAATTTCTTTATCTTCAACGTCCACACCACAGTCCAACTCTAAGAACTCAATCCCCACGCTCACTCGTTTCATTTAATTTCTTTATCTTCAACTCCACGCCACAGTCCAACTATAAGAACTCAATCCCCACGCTCACTCGTTTCATTTAATTTCTTTATCTTCAACGTCCACACCACAGTCCAACTCTAAGAACTCAATCCCCACGTTCACTCGTTTCATTTAATTTCTTTATCTTCAACACCACACCACAGTCCAACTCTAAGAACTCAATCCCCACGTTCACTCGTTTCACTTAATTTCTTTATCTTCAACTCCACACCACAGTCCAACTCTAAGAACTCAATCCTCACGTTCACTCGTTTCATTTAATTTCTTTATCTTCAACTCCACGCCACAGTCCAACTCTAAGAACTCAATCCCCACGTTCACTCGTTTCACTTAATTTCTTTATCTTCAACTCCACACCACAGTCCAACTCTAAGAACTCAATCCCCACGTTCACTCGTTTCATTTAATTTCTTTATCTTCAACTCCACGCCACAGTCCAACTCTAAGAACTCAATCCTCACGTTCACTCGTTTCACTTAATTTCTTTATCTTCAACTCCACACCACAGTCCAACTCTAAGAACTCAATCCCCACGTTCACTCGTTTCACTTAATTTCTTTATCTTCAACTCCACACCACAGTCCAACTCTAAGAACTCAATCCCCACGTTCACTCGTTTCACTTAATTTCTTTATCTTCAACTCCACACCACAGTCCAACTCTAAGAACTCAATCCCCACGTTCACTCGTTTCACTTAATTTCTTTATCTTCAACTCCACACCACAGTCCAACTCTAAGAACTCAATCCTCACGTTCACTCGTTTCATTTAATTTCTTTATCTTCAACTCCACGCCACAGTCCAACTCTAAGAACTCAATCCCCACGTTCACTCGTTTCACTTAATTTCTTTATCTTCAACTCCACACCACAGTCCAACTCTGAGAACTCAATCCCCACGCTCACTCGTTTCATTTAATTTCTTTATCTTCAACTCCACACCACAGTCCAACTCTGAGAACTCAATCCCCACGCTCACTCGTTTCATTTAATTTCTTTATCTTCAACTCCACACCACAGTCCAACTCTAAGAACTCAATCCCCACGTTCACTCGTTTCATTTAATTTCTTTATCTTCAACTCCACACCACAGTCCAACTCTAAGAACTCAATCCCCACGTTCACTCGTTTCATTTAATTTCTTTATCTTCAACTCCACGCCACAGTCCAACTCTAAGAACTCAATCCCCACGCTCACTCGTTTCATTTAATTTCTTTATCTTCAACTCCACACCACAGTCCAACTCTAAGAACTCAATCCCCACGCTCACTCGTTTCATTTAATTTCTTTATCTTCAACTCCACACCACAGTCCAACTCTAAGAACTCAATCCCCACGTTCACTCGTTTCACTTAATTTCTTTATCTTCAACTCCACACCACAGTCCAACTCTAAGAACTCAATCCCCACGTTCACTCGTTTCATTTAATTTCTTTATCTTCAACTCCACACCACAGTCCAACTCTAAGAACTCAATCCCCACGCTCACTCGTTTCATTTAATTTCTTTATCTTCAACTCCACACCACAGTCCAACTCTAAGAACTCAATCCCCACGTTCACTCGTTTCATTTAATTTCTTTATCTTCAACTCCACACCACAGTCCAACTCTAAGAACTCAATCCCCACGCTCACTCGTTTCATTTAATTTCTTTATCTTCAACTCCACACCACAGTCCAACTCTAAGAACTCAATCCCCACGTTCACTCGTTTCATTTAATTTCTTTATCTTCAACGTCCACGCCACAGTCCAACTCTAAGAACTCAATCCCCACGTTCACTCGTTTCATTTAATTTCTTTATCTTCAACACCACACCACAGTCCAACTCTAAGAACTCAATCCCCACGTTCACTCGTTTCACTTAATTTCTTTATCTTCAACTCCACACCACAGTTCAACTCTAAGAACTCAATCCCCACGCTCACTCGTTTCATTTGATTTCTTTATCTTCAACTCCACACCACAGTCCAACTCTAAGAACTCAATCCCCACGCTCACTCGTTTCATTTGATTTCTTTATCTTCAACTCCACGCCACAGTCCAACTCTAAGAACTCAATCCCCACGTTCACTCGTTTCATTTAATTTCTTTATCTTCAACTCCACACCACAGTTCAACTCTAAGAACTCAATCCCCACGTTCACTCGTTTCACTTAATTTCTTTATCTTCAACTCCACACCACAGTTCAACTCTAAGAACTCAATCCCCACGCTCACTGGTTTCATTTAATTTTTCCATGGCAGCAAATCACAGCAGGCGCCCGGACGAGCCCACCATCAGTAAGCACGCATCATCAAGACGATCATCATTTTTCCTTCAGAACGGCAATGGGCAACATTCCCGAGAATGGTTCCAATTTGCTTCAAGAGCCGCACAAATTTTCCGACAAATCTGCCGTGGTCAGGACGAAAGGGACGCGCCAAAAACACGTGCTCGCCGGGACTTGGAATTTATTTTATTCGTTATGCCGCTGCAGTGTTGTTCAGGTGTGTTGATTACGAGTAATATTCGGGTTTGTACTCTAAATGGCTATTAATTGGGGCAAAAACAGGTAATGCACTGATCGTGCGATCCAATCATGAAAACTAGCCGGGAAAATGTTGGCTCGAGGTGTATCTAAGAGAGCAATGGTCTCGCTAAGCCCTACATGAAATAGACCTCCATTACTTCCGTGAATTTCATCTTCAAAATTACCAGTGTCGAGACATGGATGCTAATCCGTCTCATTCTTAATAGTCTACTCGTACTTAGTACTGCTGCTTTTTCTATTTCAACACACTGTTTTTAGACGTAGCTCTTCTATTCCATCGCCCCTAGCTTACGGCACAGACAACTCATCAGTTACAAAAAATTCTTCTGCTACGGTTACGCTTCATTATTCTACGAGAGCATTCATTCCTCAGTTACGATGGCCAACTATTTGTACTGAGCTAATTTTCTTGAGTACGAATCGCTCTAGTCTTGGAAATAAACATGCACTCCCAAGTAACGATGACTAACCATCAATACTCAGCTAATGTTCTTGAGTGCGAAGCGCTCTATAGTCTTGTAAATGAACATGTTTTCCGTAGTTACGTTGACCAACCATCAATACTCAGCTAATGTTCTTGAGTGCGAAGCGCTCCAGAGTTCAGTAAATGAACACGCTACATTCGTACCTAGAGTTTCCCGAACGTAATGAGCAGCGTCAACTGAGGCAGCCCTGAGGGCGATAGCCTCACCAGCCCTGCAGGTAGATGGCGCCCTCTAGCCTTTTTTAGACCGAGATCCAGAGTTTTACGAACCTCGAGTTTTACGAGAGGCTTCGACTGGGAGCAAATTTGTTGCTTGCAAAATCGCACGAATGCGGGAGAAAAGTGAGCGAGTTTGTTGCTTGCAAAACCACACGAACGCGGAAGAAAAGTGAGCAAATTTGTCGCTTGCAAAACCACACGAACGCGGGAGAAAAGTGAGCAAATTTGTCGCTTGCAAAACCACACGAACGCGGGAGAAAAATGAACAAATTTATTGCTTGCAAAATAGCATAAATACGGGAGAAAAGCTGCTCCAAATAAGTCTTGACTGAGGTTGGTTGTGCTCTCTCTCTCTATCTTGGGGAGCTGTTGCTCCCGTGCGGGAGTTCTTGTTCTTGGTAATTGCAATTTTTTCAAGAAATGCAATACGTTAGCACAAGCCAACTTATTAACATATTAAGTGCTGCGGGTTAAACTGAAGTTCAATATTCAACTCAAATTAGAGTTAATTTTAGAGATGAATTTTGAAAATAACAAACACTATATAGATCTCGCCTCTATTTAGTTTTCATTGAGCATTGATGAAAATTGAGTTAACGACTGCTGGTCGGTCAGCAGCATAATGGAAATCCCCTCAGTGACCTCCGGTGGGTCAAGTCACACTTGAAATGTTAAATAGCACACGATTGGTGCGCAAAACTTGGGCATCACCCGACGCAACACTGGACACGTATGCCACTTGCTGCTGCAGGTAAGCCACGAACAAACCCCACCTTAAGTCTCAAATTAACCTCCTATCCCCTCGCTAGTGTCAATTCCATAATACAGAGGAGAAGCTGATCTTCCATTGAGTCAGAACTGACCGCATCGTTTCTTATGGCAAACAGACCTTGCATTCCGAAGTTTCGTTAATGAATTCCTTCCACATCAGGCACGTCCAAGCAATGTTGGAATCAGACCAGGCTGGCCACCATTTCTTCTGACACACGATCCGCAGGTCCAATGTCGGTGAAATGAAACGAAACTAATTATTTATTTCTGTGCGGCTTGCGCTCGGCTCATCCTCTTTCAGCTCAGTGGCGCTGAAATGAACGGATATCGTTTGCACGCATTGTTGATGTGTTGCTTATTGGCGGTTATGAGCAGGTGTTATTGGTGAGTAGTTTGTGCGTAGATGTGAGCTGGTATTTTGGGGCGGTGTTTGCGAGTAGGTGGTATGTTGTTTGTTGACGAGCGTAGGTATTGTTGGCGTGTTGCTTATTGTGCGCAATTAATATTGGCGTGTTACTTATTGGCGATTGTGTGCGGGTATTGTTGACGTGTTAATTATTGCAATTGTTCACAGGTATTATTGGCGTGTTGATTATTATGCACAGGTATTGTTGATGAATTGCTTATAGGCGATTGTGAGCAGGTATTGTTAATGAGTCGCTTTTTGGGGATTGAATGCGGTTATTGTTGGCGTGTTCCTCATTATCGACTGAGAACATATTTTTGATGTGTTTTTTTTTATAATGGAGAGAGCGTAGGTGTTGTCAACGTGCGACTTGTTATAGATTGCACACAGGCCTTGTTAACGAGCTGTTTACTATGAATTTTTCCTCGCAAATGTTCTCATTTATTTTTATCACATGGCATCATACAAGAGACATTAAGAGAAATCAATGACCAATGCTCACTCACAAGTGACGTTTATAAACGCCACGCATCTCTGATCGTCTGTAGTATCGCTTACAGCCGTTAATTACGGCTTTAATTCACGTACAAATTGTCTAGAACATATCATAGCTCTTGCCAATCGTCCGCAGCTTCATAAGCCGACGAATGTCAGACAACAATGCTAGTAACTCCATTGAATATGAAGTCTTCACAAATATTTGAACAAAAGATTTGAACGGCTATACAGTTAACACAATTAACGTTGAAGGCTGTGGATGTGGTTGGTCCTCAAATTTTGCACAATTTTTTTAACAAATAAGAATGACGTTCCGTTCAACTAGTTCCGCATTTTCAAAGAGCTTACTCCAGCACCAGCAACTGCATTTTCCGGGGTTCTTCAGGATAGCTCCTTCAAAAAGACAGATAACCCCGTATTTCTATATAGTAACAGATGACAGACTATAGTAACAGATAACAGACTATATTAACAGATAACAGACTATAGTAACAAATAACCGACTATAGTAACAGATAACAGACAATAGTAACAGATAACCTCGAAAAAGATAATCTTTAAAACCCAGTATTTCACTCCTCCGTTGCGTGATTGGTTAAGCAACACACTCGGGACTATAGAAAGACCCTGGTTCGATCTCAGTTAGATAGCCCTTGTATTTTTACCAGCACGCAGCTCTCCAGTGAAAATAGCGCACGGTGACGACGGGTAGAAGACGATACAGAGGAACTCTCCTGCTCACTGAGCTTACACTTCACTAACCTCACGCACTCTCTTTTAATTTAAAAACTCTTAGACAATTTGCACGACTCAAGCGATAGGTAAAACGAACAACTAACGCAAGCAATTTGTACGATAGAGTGATAAACAGACGTGTTCTTATATTTCTTAATATACAAGGATTAAAATGCTTTAAATAGCAGAGAAACTTTTAAATAACTTAGAAGCCTCATTGCGATATAGAAAAACTCATCGATAGCAAAAAATTAAGCATTTATTGTCGAACTAGCTAGCTGTTGTCAAAAGGTCTTACCAAAACCTTCATTTCTAAATACAACTTTTATTGGTCATAATACCACGTTTCTGTAAAAGGTGCGCGTTTTTAACCCTAACATCTACTTGTTTTTGAAACACTCAGGGAGTTTCTCAAACTGGAACCAAAATGTTGCTTGCGCTGAGCGTCTGTAGTGTCCTGAGCACATGAAATTTTGAAATGAAATCACCAGAGGTTTTGTAACCGTGCACTAGTTTTCGAGACCAAAATTTAGAAAAAAAACTTGCGCTTTCGTATTGTCAGGGCAAACTCTAGCCCTTAGTTCGAATTGCCTACTTGGGCAAATGATTGTTGAAGAACAGTATTTGAGGGCTTTCACGAAGAAGTTTTTATGAATTTGTGATACAAGAATAAACAATCTCAGAAGTTAATGACATTTAATTGAACGAAAGCGAAAGTTTAATACGAAACAAAAGGATAACACGAAGGAATAGAATAACCTTAACTTCTATTGAACACATAGGAAGAACACAAAATGAACACGAACTATACTGATTAAGAGATTACACTGAGACTGATTAACTGAGACTGAGCTGCACTATGCTGGCACGGGTAGTTGGTGCTCGTAAGACCTGTAATAAAAATAATAAATATAAAAATTGAAGCCAGAGACAAGACTAGGGCATTTAGTATAGATCAAAGTATGTGCAAGTAAATTAAGATTATCGACAACCATTGAAACTCACCAATGACGGGGCAGGAGTAGAAGCGGCCTAGCGGTTGCACCAATAAACAAACTAAGAAAAAGGAATCGTATTTAAGAAGACCGGATCTATCTACCGACACGTTTGTCATAGACACCAGCAATTGTCATAGTGCCATAAAAACCTGCATCTCTTTTGATAACACTATCAGACGACGGATGAATTACAGATCAAAATCCTATTTTCGGTACATTCATTCGTCGTATTAGGGGCAAAACATCACTTTGTCTACTGGTAAGTACTCGTATTTCTTATTAACACACCCGATAATTATAAGGGATCAGTCTATATTAGTATTCGTTCAGTGCTTTGATCTGTATATGTTTTTTGATCAATAGAAGATGATCAATGTTTTGATCATCTCCTATCAATATTTGCGCTCGAGGATCTGGCCATTGCCAATCTTAGGTTCAAAATGATCGGCAAGACCATCTTCATTGTCGATCGTACGTTTGAAATGAGAGCCAAGACAAACTTCCTTGCCGATCGTTCGTTTAAAATGATCGGCAGGACAATCTTCCTTGCCCTTTAGGAATTATCAGGATGAAGAGGAAAGACGCGGTTTATGTGTTGGCAGCTGCCGTGTAAACAAAACGATAAAGCATGAAAATGCTTCTTCTTTTGATATTTTTCGTTCCCCTGTTTCTCTCTCCTGTTTCCTGTTTCTTTTTATTATTTCTTCGTTAATACACTATTGCTCACAGTGCTTACAGAAATTATTCTCCGCCTCCATTTTTCTTTCTCTCTATAATCATTGTTTCTCTCGGCCAAATGAACATAAGCCAAATAGAGTGAAGGCCGACGCAACATTAGAGGCGATCTCGTTACACAGAACGCGAGCTGAGAAACAACGTCTGAGCAGTCGGCTGAGCGCCGCTCTCACTTTAGCCCCGTCGAACTTTTTCACCGAGGCATCTATGATTTCAGACGCCCAAGTGTAAGCTTCTGCGTAGGGCGGCTACAGTTATGCATAAATGCATCGGCGAAAAAGTTAGACAAGAAGGTTGCTTGAAAATTTCGGCACGGAATTCCATTTTACGACGTCTTGCCATTCTGCATCTCAAAGACACCGAGCTAACAAGCTCCTTCCGTTGAATTTTCAGTCGCTCTTTTTTTTGGCGTTGCCGTGCTTAACATGTGGATCAAGTATCTGTGACATGGGCTTATGTTATATATGCGGTAGAAAATAATCACGTAAAATTGAGTATAAATATTTCTTATTATGATAGTTTTAGAACAAAAATGTACTGCATAAGATACATTGGTATACAAATTTTTAAAGGAAGTTCCTTCATTGAGTAAAACAGGACAGATGAATCTCTTCATAAATCTACGTAATCTGTTGAATGAAGAAGGGAATTATATTGTAATTTTTATATCAAATGCAATGAATGGTATTGAGTATTTACCAATACAATATAATTTATAATTAGGTATCTGCATGAACAAAATTGGCCCCAAAACTCAAGTTACTCTCGTCAAGTTCTAACCTGACTCGACTTTGCCGAGCCCAATTAGTAATTCTGAATAAATTTTTGTCCCAAACTTCATAACGTTTATAATAGTAAGGTGAATTTTAGCGCCCCTGAATGAGTTTAACCTTAGAACATTTACCCCAAAAAAATTCTTCTTGCCGCCTACAGAACCTTCCTCTAGTGCTCTCACCTTGTTATTTTCTCCTTCAAATACCAATCAGCAAGCCAAGAAGATTTCCACTGCCTACGCTAGATGAGTTAACAAACATCATGTCTTTAAGCCTGTCGGCTTTTTAAAGACGGAGTCTCCCCTCAAGGAGAGCAGATCTTGCAAGATGCATAGCGTCTCTTCAGCCAGCGACACGAGAAACAGATGAGACATCAGGATTCTTCCAAACTTACACGGCGGACTCTTTAGAGAATCTCATCATGGAAATGATGAACCAGTTCTTGGACTTTCAATGGATACATTATACTTCAAAAGATGATGGTGGTTGGGGTGAAGAAAATATTTGACGAGGAGAAAAGTGATGAGATGGAAGAACAAGCAGATTGTGATGCTTGGTTGTACATACGAAGGGAATAAGAAGAATTTGGAGTTCTACTGTTATATTTAAAGTATAAAATGACTTATAATGATGCTGTACTGGTGAAACATCCGGGAAAAAGTTAACTGTTAGTCATTTTTGTTTACTGTAAATAATCCGCAGAGATATGGTTCACTTAGCTTTCAATCAGCGTATTATATCATCGCAGTGCAAACGTAATATTGGTTCTAACTCTTTCCTGCAGTATTTAAAATGGGTAATGAATTTTTTTTTTAAATCTTACATAAGTTAATAAAAAACAACATCAGCAACAGGCCATGAACAAATATCACAATCACAAATATCAAACTTCTAACAAATATCACATTGAAATAATTTATGGCAGTACAATATCATAGCAGATGGCTCCCAAGCGAACCAATTTATTATTTTGGTTCGGTTTGTGTGTTCTACGCAGCACGCCGCGCATGAAGGCATTCAGGCCCTGTCAGCAATATGCGCAGTAGCTGAGTGGCGCAAATGTATGATAGAGAATACATTTACACTCATCCTGCCTCAGTTGATTGTTCAACATTTTCTATTCCCAATAACGAGAAAAAATTTCTACAACTTTTAAAAATGTTCTTACTTCGTTAAAATAGCGTAAAAAAAATTTTTTCCTTAAACGTCGAAATTTTCTTGTTACGTTAAAACAACGTCAAAAATTTTCTTCCTCCAAAAACGCCAAAAAACTTCATGAGCAAAACTTCCATTTACTCGCTTGCTAACAACGTTCCATTTAAAAGTCGAAATTTCATACTCAGCAATTACTACAGACATTTAAAATCACCTGCCTCAATAACCAGGTTATTCCAATTACCGCTACACGCGATGTTCGACCATACCCATTCTAAGCGTTCGGGAAATGAACATAAAGAAATAAATGGTTTTCGAATGGCAGAACAGCGGAATCTTTCCGCCAGAGTGACGCCCTGCAGAGCCTGACCTAAGTGACATCATTCCATTTTTTAGCGCAGAAAATTAAATTACATGAAACCTGGAAATTCGTCTGCTGCTGCGTTGGAACTGTGCCACAACAGACACATGGTGCAACAATATCACGGGGTGCAACAACAGAGATAGGGTGCGACAACAGACACAGCGTGCAACAACAGACGGGGTGCAACAATATTACGTGGTGCAACAACAGACAGGGTGCGGCAACAGACACAGGGTGCAACAACAGACACAGGGTGCAACAACAGACACAGGGTGCAACAACAGACACAGGGTGCAACAACAAACACAGGGTGCAACAACAGACACAGGGTGCAACAACAGACACAGGGTGCAACAACAGACACGGGGTGCAACAACAGACACGGGGTGCAACAATATTACGTGGTGCAACAACAGACAGGGTGCAACAACAGACAGGGTGCGACAACAGACACAGGGTGCAACAACAGACACAGGGTGCAACAACAGACACAGGGTGCAACAACAGACACAGGGTGCAACAACAGACACAGGGTGCAACAACAGACACAGGGTGCAACAACAGACACAGGGTGCAACAACAGACACAGGGTGCAACAACAGACACGGGGTGCAACAATATTACGTGGTGCAACAACAGACAGGGTGCGACAACAGACACAGGGTGCAACAACAGACACGGGGTGCAACAATATCACGGGGTGCAACAACAGACAGGGTGCGACAACAGACACAGGGTGCAACAACAGACACGGGGTGCAACAATATTACGTGGTGCAACAACAGACACAGGGTGCAACAACAGACACAGGGTGCAACAACAGACACGGGGTGCAACAATATTACGTGGTGCAACAACAGACAGGGTGCGACAACAGACACGGGGTGCAAAAATATTACGTGGTGCAACAACAGACACAGGGTGCAACAACAGACACGGGGTGCAACAATATTACGTGGTGCAACAACAGACAGGGTGCAACAACAGACACAGGGTGCAACAATATTACGTGGTGCAACAACAGACACAGGGTGCAACAACAGATACGGGGTGCAACAATATTACGTGGTGCAACAACAGACAGGGTGCAACAACAGACACGGGGTGCAACAATATTACGTGGTGCAACAACAGACAGGGTGCAACAACAGACACAGGGTGCAACAACAGACACATGGTGCAACAATATTACGTGGTGCAATAACAGACAGGGTGCGACAACAGACACAGGGTGCAACAACAGACACGGGGTGCAACAATATCACGGGGTGCAACAACAGACACATGGTGCAACAATATCACGGGGTGCAACAACAGACACAGGGTGCAACAACAGACACGGGGTGCAACAATACTACGTGGTGCAACAACAGACAGGGTGCAACAACAGACACAGGGTGCAACAACAGACACGGGGTGCAACAATATTACGTGGTGCAACAACAGACAGGGTGTGACAACAGACACAGGGTGCAACAACAGACACGGGGTGCAACAATATCACGGGGTGCAACAACAGACACATGGTGCAACAATATCACGGGGTGCAACAACAGACACATGGTGCAACAATATCACGGGGTGCAACAACAGACACATGGTGCAACAATATCACGGGGTGCAACAACAGACACATGGTGCAACAATATCACGGGGTGCAACAACAGACACATGGTGCAACAATACCACGGGGTGCAACAACAGACACATGGTGCAACAATATCACGGGGTGCAACAACAGACACATGGTGCAACAATATCACGGGGTGCAACAACAGACACATGGTGCAACAATATCACGGGGTGCAACAACAGACACGGGGTGCAACAATATCACGGGGTGCAACAACAGACACATGGTGCAACAATATCACGGGGTGCAGCAACAGACACATGGTGCAACAATATCACGGGGTGCAACAACAGACACATGGTGCAACAATACCACAGGGTGCAACAACAGACACATGGTGCAACAATATCATGGGGTGCAACAACAGACACATGGTGCAACAGTATCACGGGGTGCAACAACAGACACATGGTGCAACAATATCACGGGATGCAACAACAGACACATGGTGCAACAATATCACGGGGTGCAACAACAGACACATGGTGCAACAATATCACGGGGTGCAACAACAGACACATTGTGCAACAATATCACGGGGTGCAACAACAGACACATGGTGCAACAATATCACGGGGTGCAACAACAGACACATGGTGCAACAGTATCACGGGGTGCAGCAACAACACGGGGTGCAGTGTGTGTGTGTGAGTTTAATCATCAATGAAGCTACGTAAGAAAACCAAACATAAAAGAATCCACCAAGCCCTACCGTAAATATTTCATCAAAAAGTCTATTGCCCAGGAACTTGATAACGTTAAACACAGCAAACTACAGCAGACTACAGAACATGACAGCAATCTCACACACAGATTGTAGATGTGTTTTTGCATTTCCCAGCTGTAAAGTTGCATTTATTCAGTTGTGCAGCCGTATCTGCACAGTAGTGAAGTTGCACTTTAACAGTTGTACAGCTACACTTTTACAGCTGTGCAGTTGTGCAGTTGTGCAGTTGCACAGTGCAGTTGTATTTGCTCAGTTGTGCAGTTGTATTAGCGCAGTCACACCTGCCCGACAACAGCGCAGTGCGACCGTCAGCAGCCGACGCGTTGACTTCTTCACTGCAAATTGTGAGACTTTATGGGAGACTTCCTTGCCCCTCTGCGCTCTCCTCCTCGTCTCTGCCGTCCTCCTCGTCTCAGCCGTCCTCCTCGTCTCAGCCGTCCTCCTCGTCTCAGCCGTCCTCCTCGTCTCAGCCGTCCTCCTCGTCTCAGCCGTCCTCCTCGTCTCAGCCGTCCTCCTCGTCTCAGCCGTCCTCCTCGTCTCAGCCGTCCTCCTCGTCTCAGCCGTCCTCCTCGTCTCAGCAGCCCTCCTCGTCTCAGTCGTCCTCCTCGTCTCAGCAGCCCTCCTCGTCTCAGCCGTCCTCCTCGTCTCAGCAGCCCTCCTCGTCTCAGCCGTCCTCCTCGTCTCAGCAGCCCTCCTCGTCTCAGCCGTCCTCCTCGTCTCTGCCGTCCTCCTCGTCTCAGCCGTCCTCCTCGTCTCAGCCGTCCTCCTCGTCTCAGCCGTCCTCCTCGTCTCAGCCGTCCTCCTCGTCTCAGCCGTCCTCCTCGTCTCAGCCGTCCTCCTCGTCTCAGCAGCCCTCCTCGTCTCAGTCGTCCTCCTCGTCTCAGCCGTCCTCCTCGTCTCAGCCGTCCTCCTCGTCTCAGCCGTCCTCCTCGTCTCAGCCGTCCTCCTCGTCTCAGTCGTCCTCCTCGTCTCAGCCGTCCTCCTCGTCTCAGTCGTCCTCCTCGTCTCAGCCGTCCTCCTCGTCTCAGCCGTCCTCCTCGTCTCAGCCGTCCTCTTCGTCTCAGTCGTCCTCCTCGTCTCAGCCGTCCTCCTCGTCTCAGCCGTCCTCCTCGTCTCAGTCGTCCTCCTCGTCTCAGTCGTCCTCCTCGTCTCAGCCGTCCTCCTCGTCTCAGTCGTCCTCCTCGTCTCAGTCGTCCTCCTCGTCTCAGTCGTCCTCCTCGTCTCAGTCGTCCTCCTCGTCTCAGTCGTCCTCCTCGTCTCAGCCGTCCTCCTCGTCTCAGCCGTCCTCCTCGTCTCAGCCGTCCTCCTCGTCTCAGTCGTCCTCCTCGTCTCAGTCGTCCTCCTCGTCTCAGTCGTCCTCCTCGTCTCAGTCGTCCTCCTCGTCTCAGTCGTCCTCCTCGTCTCAGTCGTCCTCCTCGTCTCAGCCGTCCTCCTCGTCTCAGTCGTCCTCCTCGTCTCAGTCGTCGTCCTCCTCGTCTCAGCCGTCCTCCTCGTCTCAGTCGTCCTCCTCGTCTCAGCCGTCCTCCTCGTCTCAGCTGTCTTCTTCATCGCGGTTGCCTTCACAAAATACTGGTCCAAATGATTTTTTCAATTTCGTGCAAACTCTCCTAAAATTAAGTGTTATTGTAATATTGCTCTAATAATTTTAATTTTCGTTGGAGTTTCTCAGGGCTAAATTTCATGCATTTTAGTGCGGGGTTAATAAATAACCTGACGTTTGTGTTTTTTCTTAATTAGAAGCGAGTTGCGACTCAGAGGTTGCTACATTTTGGAACACATGAATTGTTCTCCGTTGTAAATTTAAATATCTAAAGGATCGATTTCACTTTTAATTTATTTATTTTCAAACAATTTACGCCAAATTTTGAGGTAAATTCTCTATTCACTTCAATCTCAGCAAAATATCGGTAGCAAACCATAATTCTAAAATGGTTTGTTGCTAAACTTGCAACTTTCTTACATCTCATGCAAACGCTCCCTGGTGTCCGTCACAAATGACAATCCTATGATGTATCCGCAACATATGTAAATTATACGGTGTGTCCATAAAAAAAGACAATCCTACATTGTATCCGTAACATGAGTCAATCTTGCAATGTAGTTGTAACAAAAGACAATCCTACGATGTATCCGTAACATAAGAAAATCCTACGATGTGTCCGTAACATAAGTAAATCATACGAAGTGTCCGTAACAGAAGGAAATCCTAGGAGGCTGCAGCTACGAAAGCCACCGGTGATAAGAATGCAATTATAAACTAAAAATACGATATTACAAAAGTCTGCTATGTCAGGTGTTCATACAAAAAACATTCCTGCAAGAAGGAATCTGTAACAAAACTCAGTCTTGCAAGAACGTTTCCATACCAAATGGCAATCCTATTTGGAGGCATTAGGGAGAAAATCCTATTCTTCGAAAAAGTATCCACAACAGAAGTTAAATTTTAGAGAGGACATCTTCTGTAAAACTAATCGTCTTTACACATAAGAGCCAATTTCTCTTAACATTTTCAAGTAATTATATTCATTTTCTAATTCAAATTTGAGGAGCAGCTGCATGAGTGGCATTTCCAATATCTACAAATTCCATACAAGTTGTTCTTATGATGAAAATGTGTTCGAAGAGTAAGGTAAGGAGATTGACTATGAAGTGAATAGATGAAATTTTTCTATCCGAAGCCATGTGATATCGGCAAGAAATGCCGTTTTATATCAGCTCACTACCCACAACTGCAGTAATATGCGATCTAAGAATAATTCTCTTGTTCCTCCACCCACAGCTTCAGTAATACGCGATCTAAGAATGATTTTCTTGTTCCTCCAACCACAACGGCAGTAATACGCAATCGAAATATAATCCTTTTGTTCTAACAAAACAGTACATTCACGAAAATAATTCTAATTGATTTGTTCGTTAGAATCAGATTTGTTCAGCAGAGCAAATTCTGAAAGAACCTTATCCTTTCAAGAGCACAAATAAGCGTCGTTACAAAACTTCTTTTGTAGTGCATGTTTCCACGTCGTATCACCCTCATCATTCTCTAAAATAATTACTGGAATGGGGATGTTCCCCTTCATGTATGAGATTTTGCCCAGAGCTATGAAAATTATTAGTCATCTATACTGACGAGTCATACACATAGTGACGAGTTAAGCAAGATATCTAATGCATCTGTAATTTTTTCCGAACCTTCAACGACTACAATTATTGTTTTCTTAGTCACTGATTGATCAATTCTCTTTGCAGGTCATTTGCTACCTGCGTCATCATGGAAACGTACCCAATGAGCGCTGTCTCTACGGATATCTTCTCTCTATCAGACCCAGTGCCCCGTACTCACCGTACCATCATCCTATCGGGTCATTGTGGACCGTAACTTAGCTGTCCACTTCAAGGTTTTGAGTAGCTTCAAATCCTCGCTGACTCAGGACTTCTTAAAGGCCTGCTTGACCGTTAATTATAGTGGGACAGCAATAAAGGTGGAAATTACTCGAGCTTTTTATCTCCTCTTTGTCTTCGTACGAACTGGAGCTGAAGAATGCGGGATTTTCTGTCGCTCAAGAGGGCAGAAAATTCGGAGACGTGCGAGCTGGAATCACTGAGTTCATCCTCTGCAAATACGTCAACAATCCCAGCTAGCTTAACTTATCCAGGCTCATCAAATGAATGTAGAGTAGTGGACAAAATTCTGATGAGTTGATAGTTGATCATTTGTTGGATTGTATGTTTGAAATATAGTTGGTGGGTTGTGTCTTGAATGGGGATAGTCGCGGTCGAGTTTGCTGTAGGTACAACAATGCGCGTCGCAAAGTTTAAGTTTAATTAGGCTTAAAAAAACGTGTAAACATGTGAAGCCCGTGTTGTTGTAGTAGCAAACTCAATATTTTTCCAACTCCCAATCATAAAGTTGGCTCATCTGCTGCGAACTATCACACCATGCAGCCCGATACGAAACGATTCGTACTCCTTCTCTTTCCAAGATCCTCTATTGACATTCCTCGACCCAAAGTTCTAAAATTTTACGCAAAGTTTAGCTAGCAAACATGCCTATTTACCAGAACTATGAGACTTCGCTTTTCATGGGACCAGAAAAATTATATATATTTAGAAACGTACGGTCGTCAGCAGAAAATTTTAAAGCAAATAGCGTCCCGTAACAAAATGCTAATTGCACAAGCAATTTGCTGATTGTGAAGAGCTTACCATACGCAGAAAAAAAATTTTCAGCGGTCTTGTTCCCTTGTTTTCTATTCAATACATAGAAAAGTATTTATTATTTTGTTATTGCGATTGAATCTGACAGAAATACGAAAGGTTAAGCCCTGCATGAATTTTTTGTAAATCTAAGCAGTATATTACAAATAAAATGAGAGTTTGCGGTATAATAATTGGTCATAATTTTCCCGGGCGAAAGAAATTTCAAAAAGAAATAGTGTCAACTCTGAGCGTTTATTGGCTTCAATAATAATAAAAATTCTTTGTTAGATACTGGAATGTTGGCAACGAAGTGACTTTTTAAGCACCAAACTCATGACGGTATTTTCTTATACCTCGAAAATATTTTGAAAATAAAATTAATACTATTTGCGGAATGTTTTTTCAATCAAAACTCGTTTGTACGTCAGTATTCTATTCTCATAAAAAGTTTAATTTAATCCTCGCAAAAACATTCATATGTGCTCTTTGGAACACCGCGGTATTAATAATATACTGACAAATTCCGTCTTATGCAAATCTTTTTTTACTCTTAGGCTTACAATCTTCCAGATCTTTCCAATATCGCTTAAGAAAAGTCTTAAACACTCGGCTTTCATTACTTTGAATGAAAAAGAACGACCTATTACATAATTATAAGCATTATCTCCTCCAAAAACCACAATACAGATCCTTGAAGAACCCAGAAATCCATACCACATTTTCTAACATCCCACTCCAATGTCTCCATGCACTTATTTTCAACACAGACACAATAAATAGCGTGTTATAATGCTGTTTTCAGCATCACCATCCAGCATTCAAACAATTCCACATTGTCTATAGAGTTTCTTTTGCCCGGCCCGCAGAGACAGAGGCAAGGTCCGGAATGAAGGCAAAAAGTTAGGGCGGCTGCGAGAGCTGGAAATTACAGCTCTATATGCGTCCATAACATCGCCTGTGCTGAGATATCATTATTGTTATTATTGAATAAGCCGGGCCATGATATTGCGGCTTGTTCCCTGCACCGCAATTCCCAAGCAGTTCTTATAAATGAGGCCCAAATGAGGGAAATTCTTGTCTCTTGGCCTTGATTACGATGTAATCTGGACGATTTTGGCTATGTGACTGATTTAATGTTGTGAGAGTGGGTGTTGTAATTCCTCTTCAATGATTATTAGCATTTCTGAATGGTGACATCGATTATACATAGTGTATGTGAATGATGATCATGTCATGTAGGGGAATGTACGTGAATAATAATCATATCAAATCTATTTGCATGGTCATACTATTGAGTCAGTGATTATCGTGTGCATTTGTACATAATATTAAGAAAATAAGTGTAATTTATTTGCAACAATAAAGCAACATATCATATCTTTTGTTTTAACAGCACAATGTGTGAGAATACCGAATCTGTCACTCAAATTTTACTACCTCTTGGGTTTAAACTTAACATTCAAATCAAGACCATTTTAGTAAAAATACTTTTCTTCGATGTCCGCATCCCAAGGATCAGTATTGGGAAATATGGGACTGGCAGCGAAGCCTTTACCACACATACGCTCATCCTGCACTTTAATGTATTCTAGGTATCGAAGCGTCATGCTGGTTTTTATAATGGCTAACTTAACTAAGCGATTTCAGTGCCGAACTTATTCGAATGCCATCATTCGAATGCCATCATTCGAATGCCTCTAACGCATGTATGCACAAACGGCAGCCGTACATTACAGGTATGGGCTGACTGTGAGGTTTGTATATGACTCAAAAAAGGGAATTTCTAGCGTAGGTATGTACGTATATAATAGTAGAAGTTACAAGAAAATGCTTTGTTGCTATGAACTGGTTATGTGGTTTGAACAAGACACCGATGTAGGGGATCTCAAGCGTATTTATATAGATGAATACAAGAAGTACATTTTCCTAATGGCCTGATTATCAGGTTTGTACATGACTCAAAAAAGCGAATCTCTTATTGAAATATATATACAGGTACACAAAGTTCGTTATCAATATGGCCTGATTATGAGGCTAGTGCATATAGGGAATCTACAGCATATTTATGTATACATGAAGTTCATTTTTTTCAGTATAGCCTGATTATAGGGAATGAACATATAGGGAATCTCTAGCATATGTATATTTATAAATGCAAGAAGTACATCAATCAATATGGCCTGACCATCGATGAAATAGGCCGATCTCTATGCAATCTCACTTCCATGATAAAAAGGAAATCCAACGAAGCTAAGACTATAATGATAAAAACAAACTTTTCGAAGCATAAAAAAATCCATCTTCCCTTTTATAATCATATAATTAGGAAGGCCTGATTATATGGTTTGTACATATAGGATATCTCAAGCGTATGTATGTAAATATAAGAAGTACATTGCCTTATTTTACCTGATTTAATGGTTTGTAAAAAACATATAGATATTGGAACCGCAGAAGAGAAGCTTGCAGAGCGGTATCCAAGTTACGGAAACCGTTCATCGGTGATTCCACCGGGGAATTTCTGACGAATTTTTAGAGATAAGAGACGCATCGCTGGACTCTGAAATACCAATTGCGTAATTCAATCGCGCAAACAAATCGAACCGAAATTGCTCCCCCGCGAATGATTCTGATTCGTTACGTTTACGATCGAAGGGAATGCATTGCAATAACACTGAATCCTGAAAACTATAATTGGTTGCTGATTATAAATCGGCATAAATGGAGCGGTCGTTCCAAGCTCAGAATTTCATCAAAGAACTTGAAAGAGAATTTATATTTACGGTCACGTTTCATTTTGCGCCGACAAATTAATGACTCCAAATATATTGTATTTCATGCTGAAGGACGGTGGTTGGTTGAGCTAGGGAATATTTTGAAGAGAAATTTAAAGTCCAGTATACAAAAATACATTCATTTTTAAAATAAATACTAGCTCATGCGAGCAGTTTTGAAGAAAACAAAAAATTTCCCAATGCTAGAATGGCATCATTTCCGAATATTAGGAAATGAAATAAAACAAAATATATACCAGAAGTACTATACCACTAAACGACGAACCCAGTATTTCTCGTATCAGTGATACCATCATAAGAATGCCATAAGCATTTAATGTCTTTCAAAATTAACCTGTAGAAAAGTATTACTGATTATGATGGTATTACTGATACGGGAAAATAAATACTCGGTTCTGGTTTTTGGGGGACATCTGTATAGGAACATTTACGATACACAATAGTTACTCAATTTGTACGAACACTGAAAATTGTAGCGAAAAAACATACAGAAAGCTTCTAACGAAAGTTTTTGATGTTTCTTAGAAATCGAGAGTACAGAAAAATAGGGGAAATGAATTCCCCCATTCATTCCGATTTATTTTACTGCGTAATTACAGTTGTTTGTAATGACATCAGTTCTGTTCGTGCTCCTGCATGCTTTTATTGCCGAATCATCAGTGAGGCAGAAAATCTGTGAGTGGAAGAGCAAATATCACAGTGCCTCGATCTTCTCGCACGGAAACTGTGCTGGTGGGATCTGAATCTTTTTCAACTAATGGTGTATTTTAAACGCTCCTTTCTTTCATTATACTTTACGAATATTTCTTTCATTCATTTCGCGTCGAATTTATTTGAAGAGATGAATCTCAGGAACACTGACGACACCATCATATTGCACACCATTTTCACGGCGTTGTTTCGTACTCGTCAGGAAAAGTTTTAAAGAATGATTAATGCTACTAATACAATATTTTTAAAATGAATACTAGCTCATGCGAGCAGTTTCGAAGAAACAAAAAATTTCCTAACGCTCGAATGGCATCATTCTCGAAAATTAAGAAATGAAATAGAAGAAAAGACATACCATCTCGGATGAGATACGGAAAGGGCTCTGTAAAGCCGAGAAATGTTCTGTATTTCATGCTGTGATAAATCACAGATCGAAAACCGACATATCTTAATACTTCCATAAATTATTATTTTCAGAAACCAATCCCTGGTAAAAAGTAACATGTCTCATTTCTGTCCCAAGTAAAACCGGTTCACTGGCAATGGAAGCACGTGTATCTGCAGAATATAACGACTAATGATTTTGCCAGGCGACTCAAACGCCCCGAACAAAATCGGATTATCTGTAGCACAAATCACTCTTTTCTGTTTCGTCTTCCGCATTTCAGAATAAAAGACTGCGGCTGAGTGCAGCCTCCAGCGCCATTGGAGACATTTTTTTGGAGCAGCCTCCAGCGCCATTGGAAACATTTTTTGGAGCAGCCTCCAGCGCCATTGGAGACATTTTTTTTGGAGCAGCCTCCAGCGCCATTGGAGACATTTTTTGGAGCAGCCTCCAGCGCCATTGGAGACATTTTTTGGAGCAGCCTCCAGCGCCATTGGAGACATTTTTAAAACTCTGCATCGGCTCGAAAATGGAAAAGGAAATCGAGAATTTTTACCTCCCTTTTGGCGATTATTAGCAGCAAAGGATCGAGTAGAAGAAATGCTTTAGAAGTAAAGGGCTTGTTGAGTATCCGATTTTAGAAGTGGAAGGCTTAATATGTATCAGATTTTATAAGTTAAGGATTTAATGCGTGCGTATTTTGGAACCACAGAGATTGTAGAAGGAAAAGTTAAATATTAAGTGCCGAACTTTAAGCCCAAAGGATTTTAATAATACTGGATTGACAGTAAGAAAGTACACTAGAATGCGACCGTTGCTTTTGGGGGGGTGAGGTGGTCTTTAACGATAAAGAAATTCAAAGCCGTTGCATTACCGATGAGACAGACAGTAAAAATTAGCGCGTCATTGATTTATTTTGGAATATTTATTTGAATAAAAATTAGTACACTCGTGATTGAATCTTAATCAAACTAGCAAATCAACGCATAAATCACCGTAAAATACAACCTTAAACGCCATTTAATTCAAAATTTTTCCCACTTATCCTCAACTAATGGGACAAAACGTGAAAGAACTCGACATGTTTTATTTCATTTACTTCTCTCTTCCATTTCACTTCAAATACTTCTTTCATTCATTTTACTTCAATTACTTCTTTCGTTCATTTTGCTTTAAATACTTCTTTCGTTCATGTTACTTCAAATTCATTTGAGAAGGAAACAGGAAACACTAAAAACATAACCCCTCTCTCTCTCTCACACACACACACTCACACACACATAGAGAGAGAGTGAGAATGAGAGAGAGATACTGAAGTAATTCAGGCGCATTTTAATTGAAGGACAGAAGCGCTGGTCGGATGAGCTGCAAGTGTGTTGGGCAAATTTGAGAGGCACTGCGGTGGTCGTAAGGCGTCGTAATTATGCCGTAATAGAGCCATCGCTCAGCACCTCCATTCCAAGTGACGCGTAATCACCTCTTAAGCCAGCTAATGGGGCGGTAACGCGCGTTGTGCATTTGCTCGCCAAAATCTGCACGAAACGTGTAAAACTTGCATTAAACACGCCCCAATGGGAGCAGGAGGTGTCTCGGGATATGCTTATGAGGGGCGTCCCTGAGCAAAAGTAAGAGCCAGCTCCTGCTTAAGAAAAGCTGGGAAGGAATGAGTTCTCGTCTCAGTGGTTCTACTTACTTTAAAAAATTAGAAAATTTTCTCGTGAAAGGTTTGAATGTTTCGTTCTGGGGAGCTGGCTTTAATAAATAAATAAATTTTCGCTTTAATAAATAGGTAGAAAGAGCATTAACAAATACTATCGTGAAAAGTTTGAGTGTTTTGCTCTGATGAAATGTTTTCACTTAATTGAAAAGTATTTTAGAGAATCTATAGCTCGTTAGAGGAATTCCTTACGTGAATATTGTGCTTTCAGCTGGAATATTTGATGGTTCTTAAAGGAAGCTCAGGGCTTTCGCTTGGTAATTTATTTATACAACTTGGAGAAGTTTCTGATCGTCTCTATACAAGAATACAAGATCGTCTCTATACAAGAATACAAGATCGTCTCTATACAAGAATACAAGATCGTCTCTATACAAGAATACAAGATCGTCTCTATACAAGAATACAAGATCGTCTCTATACAAGAATACAAGATCGTCTCTATACAAGAATACAAGATCGTCTCTATACAAGAATACAAGATCGTCTCTATACAAGAATATGTTATATGGAACTCTTAAGGCTGACTTTAGCTACGGGTAGCTTTCATTTCTTCATATATTTTATATATCTATTTTTTTATCGAAGGCTATTAGCAAAATCCCATAAAATTTTACCGGGGCTTTCATGAACATATTTTTTTGTACCTGAGTAAAAATATAGTATTTCAGTTACAGCAGTTACTTGATTGAAGTTCGTTTCATTTTTTTTTGTTGTGATATAAAATCGAACAGCTTCAAAGCTAAAAATTGCAATGAATTAAAGCAGTTCAAAATAAGTGACTTCAAAATGGTACGAAATTGTGCGTTGAAAAAAATATGAAGAAAAAAATAAAAACGTGATGATGAAAAAATTTTTGTGTTCAGTGTGTGTGCCGGCTGAGCGATGTGAACTTTTCCAACTCGACTCAATCTCATCAAATGTTGCATCATTGGAAGAACTCAGACTGAAGATTTTTTTTCAATACTGACAAATAACTGATGCCAACTGAGGGAGAACAACTGACGAAACCTGCCCGTAGAAAAAAACAACTGAAGGAGACGAACAGAACGAGACCAAGAGAGAGATCGACTGATTTAGACACCCTGAAGGAGACTAACTGTGGGGGCCAACTGAAGGAGACTAACTGAGGAATACCAACCGATGGAAACTAACTGAGAAAAAGCAACTGAAAGATTCCGACTGAGGAAGACGTACACAAATAAGCCAACTGAGGAAAGCCACCTGGAAGAGGACAGGTCTGATGGTCGACATTGCAGGTGGCACAACTGCCAGTTATAATCATGCCACAGCTCGGCCGCTGTACGAGTTAAACAACGCAATTCTTCCAATAAATTGCAGCCGCTGGGGCACAAGTTGGATTTTTGTGCGCCAGGGGGCGTTTTCTTTCCGTTTCGTTCATCAGTGTGCAATTTTTAGCGCCAATATTGGACTCAGGACGTTAGTTCTAATTCCGGCCGATCGCAGCCAACTGCCCGCTATCAAACACCTCGACGTGTGCAGGCGTCACGGCGTCGCGCTTTAGGAGTTTTTCGGCGCATGTACTGGCAGACTTCAGGGAGTAAATTCTGCGCTCGCAGGCCGGTAATTTCAGAAGTGTGCCGTTTGTTTCTTTGTTTCTTCTGAATGAACTGCCGAATAGCGTTCACGATGTGGAATGTACGGAAGGTGTTTTTTTTCAATCCAAAGGATTTGCTGTTTTTGTGTTTCTTCTGAACACTCAAATAGTCTTTACCATGAGCAACAAGAGGGAGGTGCTTTTTTTTAACCAAACGATTTGCAGATAATTTTGTGTTCCATCTGAACACGATTACGTTGACGACGCAGAACATCAGGGGCATGTTTTTTTAAATCTGATGAGGTTTAAATATCATCGTATACGACGATTAATAAATATCATCGAATATGATATAGATAAATATCATGAATGAATATCAAATATTTAAATATCGTATAGGAAATCATAGTGTACAACGTGCTACACTGGCCACAAGTAAAGTAGAAGCCAATCAGGGACTGTTAATAAGATTTGGGCTTAACATAACACCAGCCAGGGAAAAGACATTTGAGTGTGGTTCACTGCTTTGGTTTCTGCTATGAAAATAAGACGTGGGTTGAAGGTAAATTTTCTGCTTTGAAAATATGACGCGGGTTGAAGGTAAATTTTCTGCTTTGAAAATATGACGCGGGTTGAAGGTAAATTTTCTGCTTTGAAAATATGACGCGGGTTGAAGGTAAATTTTCTGCTTTGAAAATACGACGCGGGTTGAAGGTAAATTTTCTGCATGAAAAACATAATACCGGAATATTACGAGAAATCGGAACGGCAATTCAAAAAAATATCTTTTTATTATGAAAAATTAGGGCTGACATGAATTTATTAAGGAAAATTTTGAGAAAACTGTTGGCTGAGATTATTTAAAACTTGAACTTATTTTGTAAATAACGAAACAAAAGACCTGTTGTATAAAAATTACATTTTTTCATGAAAATTTTCTAGTTTCAATAGAAACATTCGATAGGAACGGATTCTAAATCAAACTAAACTTAATTTTAGGTCCTTTAAAATAATCCTGTTCTATTAATTATGCGGATTTCCTTATATTTGTTTATGTTCTGAAGTTAAAATTTCATTCACAGAACAGAAGAACTACTGATCGCCTAACGTTTTTTTAGTTCACTGTTTTTGAACAAAGAGAAATTCCACAAAAGAAGGATGTTTCTCAACACCAAAGGGAAAAACCGCTTATTTCAGTAAAATGACTTATTGCAGTAGAATACCCCTACTGCCCTTATTCCAGTAGAATACCCTTACTAACCTTATTTCAGTAGAATACCCTTACTACCCTTATTCCAGTAGAATAGCTCTACTACCCTTATTCCAGTAGAATACCCTTACTACCCTTATTCCAGTAGAATACCCTTACTACCCTTATTCCAGTAGAATACCCTTACTGCCCTTATTCCAGTGGAATACCCTTACTGACCTTATTTCAGTAGAATACCCTTACTACCCTTATTCCAGTACAATGCCCTTACTAACCTTATTCCAGTAGAATACCCTTACTATCCTTATTCCAGTAGAATACCTCTACTACCCTTATTCCAGTAGAATACCCTTACTACCCTTATTCCAGTAGAATACCCTTACTAACCTTATTCCAGTAGAATACCCTTACTGTCCTTATTCCAGTGGAATACCCTTACTAACCTTATTTCAGTAGAATACCCTTACTACCCTTATTCCATTAGAATACCCTTACTGACCTTATTCCAGTAGAATACCCTTACTACCCCTATTCCAGTAGAATACCCTTACTAACCTTATTCCAGTAGAATACCCTTACTACCCTTATTCCAGTAGAATACCCTTACTAACCTTATTCCAGTAGAATACCCTTACTGCCCTTATTCCACTGGAATACCCTTACTAACCTTATTCCAGTAGAATACCCTTACTGCCCTTATTCCAGTGGAATACCCTTACTAACCTTATTTCAGTAGAATACCCTTACTACCCTTATTCCAGTAGAATACCCTTACTAACCTTATTCCAGTAGAATACCCTTACTACCCTTATTCCAGTAGAATACCCTTACTAACCTTATTCCAGTAGAATACCCTTACTACCCTTATTCCAGTAGAATACCCTTACTAACCTTATTCCAGTAGAATACCCTTACTGGTCTTATTCCAGTGGAATACCCTTACTAACCTTATTTCAGTAGAATACCCTTACTACCCTTATTCCATTAGAATACCCTTACTAACCTTATTCCAGTAGAATACCCTTACTACCCCGATTCCAGTAGAATACCCTTACTAACCTTATTCCAGTAGAATACCCTTACTACCCCGATTCCAGTAGAATACCCTTACTAACCTTATTCCAGTAGAATACCCTTACTACCCCTATTCCAGTAGAATACCTCTACTACCCTTATTCCAGTAGAATACCCTTACTACCCTTATTTCAGTAGAATACCCTTACTACCCTTATTCCAGTAGAATACCCTTACTACCCTTATTCCAGTAGAATAACCTTACTACACTTATTCCAGTAGAATACCCTTAATATCCATTTTCCATTACTATACGTTTATTACCCTTATTATCATACACAATATCATCAGGGTAATGAAATCAGTAGAATATGAAACATTTTTTCTGTTGAATATTCCTTGTTAAATGAGAATGCTCTTAATTTTTTTATTTGAATTAAAATCCTAAATTCAGTAGCAAAATATATTCCTTGTTACATGAAAATACCATTAATTTCCTAATTTTAATTAAAATCCCAAATTTAGTGGCAAAATCGAACAGCTGCAACCCATTTCATTGTCTTCAAGGGCTTTGAATAAGAGCGCACCTTGCGGGACAAAAGCGAATACAAAAACAAGGAAAAAATTGGCCTAAAAGCAACAGGCGACTGCACAGGTCTCATAAACAACTCCGTGCTGCGATTCCAGTCAATTCCTATAACAGACAAATTAAATTTTCCAGGACTTCCCACGCAAAGTTCCAGGGATGTCCTGGAATTTGATTCCAATAAAGTGTTCTAAAAAAGTGAATAGAATACCAGGACTCAAATAACTGAAGCAATTGTCAACGGGGTCGCCGCTGGCTGAGCGACCGTGCGCATGATTGAGCAGAGTTCATAAGCCCGAGGGTAAATGGTCTTTATAAAATGAGTAACTCGGTTAACTGAGATACAGGAGGGGTGAAATATTTGTGAGGCTGGCTCTACAAACGCTAAAGTTCGTAAGTTGTGCCTAGATTTGCTAGTCCAACTTTTTGAGTCCTGGCAATAGGATGGAGATGAAGTAATGGAGCTAACTGTCCAATGAATAATTTGGCTGACCGACTCCGAGGTTGAATTAATATAGTTTTCGGTAGGAACGCGGACGTTTAACATTATAAATTATTGAAACTTGTTCGTTTCTTAGAGGTACTTTAATGCAATTACCTTGATGGTGCAAGAATGAAAAAAACATGCATCCAAAACTCTTTGAAAATGTTTTTTAACCAAATACATGATTTTAAATCTCTGATGGTCTTTTCGATTTGCTCACTCAGTTCTCACCGCACGCTCTCTACTTTCACTAATATAAAAGCGTATCATTCAGGACCTGGTATATGATGACATATGTCATCCTAGTATTCGATGACATAGGAAAAAATTTAAACCTCTCCATTTGAAACTTATTTGAAATGTAACCCTCGCCTTGTGAATTTATTTGAAATTCAAACCTCCTCTTTTTAAATCTATTAGAAATTAAACCCTCTTCTTTTTAAATCTCTTAGAAATTGAACCCTCTTCTTTTTAAATCTATTAGAAATTGAACCCTCTTCTTTTTAAATCTATTAGAAATTGAACCCTCTTCTTTTTAAATCTATTAGAAATTGAACCCTCTTTTTTTGAAACCTATTAGAAATTGAACCCTCTTCTTTTTAAATCTATTAGAAATTGAACCCTCTTCTTTTTAAATCTATTAGAAATTGAACCCTCTTCTTTTTAAATCCATTAGAAATTAAACCCTCTTCTTTTTAAATCTATTAGAAATTGAACCCTCTTCTTTTTAAATCTATTAGAAATTGAACCCTCTTCTTTTTAAATCTATTAGAAATTGAACCCTTTTCTTTTTATATCTATTAGAAATTGAACCCTCTTCTTTTTAAATCTATTAGAAATTGAACCCTCTTCTTTTGAAACCTATTAGAAATTGAACCCTCTTCTTTTTAAATCTATTAGAAATTGAACCCTCTTCTTTTTAAATCTATTAGAAATTGAACCCTCTTCTTTTTAAATCTATTAGAAATTGAACCCTCTTCTTTTTAAATCCATTAGAAATTAAACCCTCTTCTTTTTAAATCTATTAGAAATTAAACCCTCTTCTTTTTAAATCTATTAGAAATTGAACCCTCTTCTTTTTAAATCTATTAGAAATTAAACCCTCTTCTTTTTAAATCTATTAGAAATTGAACCCTCTTCTTTTTAAATCTATTAGAAATTGAACCCTCTTCTTTTTAAATCTATTATAAATTGAACCCTCTTCTTTTTAAATCAATTAGAAATTGAACCCTCTTCTTTTTAAATCTATTAGAAATTGAACCCTCTTCTTTTTAAATCCATTAGATATTGAACCCTCTTCTTTTTAAATCTATTAGAAATTGAACCCTCTTCTTTTTAAATCTGTTAGAAATTGAACCCTCTTCTTTTTAAATCTATTAGAAATTGAACCCTCTTCTTTTTAAATCTATTAGAAATTGAACCCTCTTCTTTCTAAATCTATTAGAAATTGAACCCTCTTCTTTTTAAATCTATTAGAAATTGAACCCTCTTCTTTTTAAATCTATTAGAAATTGAACCCTCTTCTTCTTAAATCTATTAGAAATTGAACCCTCTTCTTTTTAAATCTATTAGAAACTGAACCCTCTTCTTTTTAAATCTATTAGAAATTGAACCCTCTTCTTTTTAAATCTTTTAGAAATTGAACCCTCTTCTTTTTAAATCTATTAGAAATTGAACCCTCTTCTTTTTAAATCTATTAGAAATTGAACCCTCTTCTTTTTAAATCTATTAGAAATTGAACCCTCTTCTTTTTAAATCTATTAGAAATTGAACCCTCTTCTTTTTAAATCTATTAGAAATTGAACCCTCTTCTTTTTAAATCTATTAGAAATTGAACCCTCTTCTTTTTAAATCTATTAGAAATTGAACCCTCTTCTTTTTAAATCTATTAGAAATTGAACCCTCTTCTTTTTAAATCTATTAGAAATTGAACCCTCTTCTTTTTAAATCTATTAGAAATTAACCCCTCTTCTTTTTAAATCTATTAGAAATTAAACCCTCTTCTTTTTAAATCTATTAGAAATTGAACCCTCTTCTTTTTAAATCTATTAGAAATTGAACCCTCTTCTTTTTAAATCTATTAGAAATTGAACCCTCTTCTTTTTAAATCTATTAGAAATTGAACCCTCTTCTTTTTAAATCTATTAGAAATTGAACCCTCTTCTTTTTAAATCTATTAGAAATTGAACCCTCTTCTTTTTAAATCTATTAGAAATTGAACCCTCTTCTTTTTAAATCTATTAGAAATTGAACCCTCTTCTTTTTAAATCTATTAGAAATTGAACCCTCTTCTTTTTAAATCTATTAGAAATTGAACCCTCTTCTTTTTAAATCTATTAGAAATTAAACCCTCTTCTTTTTAAATCTATTAGAAATTGAACCCTCTTCTTTTTAAATCTATTAGAAATTAAACCCTCTTCTTTTTAAATCTATTAGAAATTGAACCCTCTTCTTTTTAAATCTATTAGAAATTGAACCCTCTTCTTTTTAAATCTATTAGAAATTGAACCCTCTTCTTTTTAAATCTATTAGAAATTGAACCCTCTTCTTTTTAAATCTATTAGAAATTGAACCCTCTTCTTTTTAAATCTATTAGAAATTGAACCCTCTTCTTTTTAAATCTATTAGAAATTGAACCCTCTTCTTTTTGAATCTATTAGAAATTGAACCCTCTTCTTTTTAAATCTATTAGAAATTAAACCCTCTTCTTTTTAAATCTATTAGAAATTGAACCCTCTTCTTTTCAAATCTATTAGAAATTAAACCCTCTTCTTTTTAAATCTATTAGAAATTAAACCCACTTCTTTTTAAATCTATTAGAAATTGAACCCTCTTCTTTTTAAATCTATTAGAAATTGAACCCTATTCTTTTTAAATCTATTAGAAATTGAACCCTCTTCTTTTTAAATCTATTAGAAATTGAACCCTCTTCTTTTTAGATCTATTAGAAATTGAACCCTCTTCTTTTTAAATCTATTAAAAATTAAACCCTCTTCTTTTTAAATCTATTAGAAATTAAACCCTCTTCTTTTTAAATCTATTAGAAATTGAACCCTCTTCTTTTTAAATCTATTAGAAATTGAACCCTCTTCTTCTTAAATCTATTAGAAATTGAACCCTCTTCTTTTTAAATCTACTAGAAATTGAACCCTCTTCTTTTTAAATCTATTAGAAATTGAACCCTCTTCTTTTTAAATCTATTAGAAATTGAACCCTTTTCTTTTTAAATCTATTAGAAATTGAACCCTCTTCTTTTTAAATCTATTAGAAATTGAACCCTCTTCTTTTTAAATCTATTAGAAATTGAACCCTCTTCTTTTTAAATCTATTAGAAATTGAACCCTCTTCTTTTTAAATCTATTAGAAATTGAACCCTCTTCTTTTTAAATCTATTAGAAATTGAACCCTCTTCTTTTTAAATCTATTAGAAATTGAACCCTCTTCTTTTTAAATCTATTAGAAATTGAACCCTCTTCTTTTTAAATCTATTAGAAATTAAACCCTCTTCTTTTTAAATCTATTAGAAATTAACCCCTCTTCTTTTTAAATCTATTAGAAATTAAACCCTCTTCTTTTTAAATCTATTAGAAATTGAACCCTCTTCTTTTTAAATCTATTAGAAATTGAACCCTCTTCTTTTTAAATCTATTAGAAATTGAACCCTCTTCTTTTTAAATCTATTAGAAATTGAACCCTCTTCTTTTTAAATCTATTAGAAATTGAACCCTCTTCTTTTTAAATCTATTAGAAATTGAACCATCTTCTTTTTAAATCTATTAGAAATTGAACCCTCTTCTTTTTAAATCTATTAGAAATTGAACCCTCTTCTTTTTAAATCTATTAGAAATTAAACCCTCTTCTTTTTATATCTATTAGAAATTGAACCCTCTTCTTTTTAAATCTATTAGAAATTAAACCCTCTTCTTTTTAAATCTATTAGAAATTGAACCCTCTTCTTTTTAAATCTATTAGAAATTGAACCCTCTTCTTTTTAAATCTATTAGAAATTGAACCCTCTTCTTTTTAAATCTATTAGAAATTGAACCCTCTTCTTTTTAAATCTATTAGAAATTGAACCCTCTTCTTTTTAAATCTATTAGAAATTGAACCCTCTTCTTTTTAAATCTATTAGAAATTGAACCCTCTTCTTTTTAAATCTATTAGAAATTGAACCCTCTTCTTTTTAAATCTATTAGAAATTAAACCCTCTTCTTTTTAAATCTATTAGAAATTGAACCCTCTTCTTTTTAAATCTATTAGAAATTGAACCCTCTTCTTTTTAAATCTATTAGAAATTAAACCCTCTTCTTTTTAAATCTATTAGAAATTGAACCCTCTTCTTTTTAAATCTATTAGAAATTGAACCCTATTCTTTTTAAATCTATTAGAAATTGAACCCTCTTCTTTTTAAATCTATTAGAAATTGAACCCCCTTCTTTTTAGATCTATTAGAAATTGAACCCTCTTCTTTTTAAATCTATTACAAATTAAACCCTCATCTTTTTAAATCTATTAGAAATTAAACCCTCTTCTTTTTAAATCTATTAGAAATTGAACCCTCTTCTTTTTAAATCTATTAGAAATTGAACCCTCTTCTTTTTAAATCTATTAGAAATTGAACCCTCTTCTTTTTAAATCTATTAGAAATTGAACCCTCTTCTTTTTAAATCTATTAGAAATTAAACCCTCTTCTTTTTAAATCTATTAGAAATTAAACCCTCTCCTTTTTAAATCTATTAGAAATTAAACCCTCTTCTTTTTAAATCTATTAGAAATTGAACCCTCTTCTTTTTAAATCTATTAGAAAATGAACCCTCTTCTTTTTAAATCTATTAGAAATTGAACCCTCTTCTTTTTAAATCTATTAGAAATTGAACCCTCTTCTTTTTAAATCTATTAGAAATTGAACCCTCTTCTTTTTAAATCTATTAGAAATTAAACCCTCTTCTTTTTAAATCTATTAGAAATTGAACCCTCTTTTTTTGAAATCTATTAGAAATTAAACCATCTTCTTTTTAAATCTATTAGAAATTAAACCCTCTTCTTTTTAAATCTATTAGAAATTGAACCCTCTTCTTTTTAAATCTTTCAGAAATTGAACCCTCTTCTTTTTAAATCTATTAGAAATTGAACCCTCTTCTTTTTAAATCTATTAGAAATTGAACCCTCTTCTTTTTAAATCTATTAGAAATTGAACCTTCTTCTTTTTAAATCTGTTAGAAATTGAACCCTCTTCTTTTTAAATCTATTAGAAATTGAACCCTCTTCTTTTTAAATCTATTAGAAATTGAACCCTCTTCTTTTTGAATCTATTAGAAATTAAACCCTCTTCTTTTTAAATCTATTAGAAATTGAACCCTCTTCTTTTTAAATCTATTAGAAATTAAACCCTCTTCTTTTTAAAACTATTAGAAATTGAACCCTCTTCTTTTTAAATCTATTAGAAATTGAACCCTCTTCTTTTTAAATCTATTAGAAATTGAACCCTCTTCTTTTTAAATCTATTAGAAATTGAACCCTCTTCTTTTTAAATCTATTAGAAATTGAACCCTCTTCTTTTTAAATCTATTAGAAATTGAACCCTCTTCTTTTTAAATCTATTAGAAATTGAACCCTCTTCTTTTTAATCTATTAGAAATTGAACCCTCTTCTTTTTAAATCTATTAGAAATTAAACCCTCTTCTTTTTAAATCTATTAGAAATTGAACCCTCTTCTTTTTAAATCTATTAGAAATTAAACCCTCTTCTTTTTAAATCTATTAGAAATTAAACCCTCTTCTTTTTAAATCTATTAGAAATTGAACCCTCTTCTTTTTAAATCTATTAGAAATTGAACCCTCTTCTTTTTAAATCTATTAGAAATTGAACCCTCTTCTTTTTAAATCTATTAGAAATTGAACCCTCTTCTTTTTAGATCTATTAGAAATTGAACCCTCTTCTTTTTAAATCTATTACAAATTAAACCCTCTTCTTTTTAAATCTATTAGAAATTAAACCCTCTTCTTTTTAAATCTATTAGAAATTGAACCCTCTTCTTTTTAAATCTATTAGAAATTGAACCCTCTTCTTTTTAAATCTATTAGAAATTGAACCCTCTTCTTTTTAAATCTATTAGAAATTGAACCTTCTTCTTTTTAAATCTATTAGAAATTAAACCCTCTTCTTTTTAAATCCATTAGAAATTAAACCCTCTTCTTTTTAAATCTATTAGAAATTGAACCCTCTTCTTTTTAAATCTATTAGAAATTGAACCCTCTTCTTTTTAAATCTATTAGAAATTGAACCCTCTTCTTTTTAAATCTATTAGAAATTGAACCCTCTTCTTTTTAAATCTATTAGAAATTGAACCCTCTTCTTTTTAAATCTATTAGAAATTGAACCCTCTTCTTTTTAAATCTATTAGAAATTGAACCCTCTTCTTTTTAAATCTATTAGAAATTAAACCCTCTTCTTTTTAAATCTATTAGAAATTAAACCCTCTTCTTTTTAAATCTATTAGAAATTAAACCCTCTTCTTTTTAAATCTATTAGAAATTGAACCCTCTTCTTTTTAAATCTATTAGAAATTGAACCCTCTTCTTTTTAAATCTATTAGAAATTAAACCCTCTCGTTTTCCGAAATCATAAATTTCCCCACGCTTTTAAAAAGCAACAAATATCTGATAAAAAATTGCTTACAAACAAACAGATCCTTAATCAACATAGCAAACAACAATCGTTTTCTTTCAACCAGCATGGGTCTACTCATCCCCTTCAAAAAATAGCAGGTGCTAAACAACCTATTTCTATCTAACCATAAACAATAACCTGTCTCTAACTTTTCTAGTTATCAGGGGCAGGTATCTAGGATGCATCGTAAAATCTGCTATGAAAAGCAATAGGTATGAAACAACTGGTTTCTACTAAGCCGTAGGGGTCTAATTACCAGTTAGTGACAAATTTCCTGTCGCTACGGGTTTCTAAAGAAAACAATTGTACAATAACAAATTTTCAACAAACAGAAGGGGATTACTACCTGTTTCTATGAAACACTCAGCGCCTTATCACCAGCTCTCAACAAACAATAGGTGCTTTATTACCTCCTCTTAACAAACAATAGGCGTTTCATTTCCTGCTCTTAACAAACAACGAGTGTTTTTCCTACCGGATTTTAACAACATTCGTCTCACAACCACTCTATGACAAACAACGGGTGTCTTAGAGCCTGTTTCTGACCAACACCTTCCATCTAACACTCTGTTTCTGACTAATAACAGAAGCCTAGCAACTTGCTTCGGACAAACAACCGGGTCTAACTAACAGCCTATTTCTCACAGAAACCATGAGCCTAACAATGTGTTTCTCACAAAAAGCATGTGAATAAAAACCTGTTTCTCCCGAAGAGCATGTGCCTAACAACGTTTTTTAACAAACAACAGGTATCTAACAACATGTTTCTGACAAACAACCAGGTATCTTATGATTTTATTCTGACAAAAAAAACAAGTTCCTAACGACCTTTTCATAACAAAATGTATCCAACACGGTGCCCTAGGCCGATCTTTTGAAGTGTGCCACACCCGAAACTCAAAGCCTAAACCAGTGCGGGACGCTTCAGGTGTACCGCTGACTTTTGCCATGCTTCATGCCGACGGCAGGCACAGATTACAAGCTTGTAAGTTAGAGCTGCGCTGCTCTGGTACCGGGGACGCCATTATCTCCTTAAAAACTTTGGATCAAAGCAGAAACTAAGGTGATCAAGTATCGCCTTCCGTCAGGGTTCGCGCTTCCGCGTGATCGATGCGACGCTGACATTCGCGTAGAAAAGCGACTGCAAGATCGCGGCGTGTGTGCCTGTGGTCCTGTGCGGTGCCGAGGTGGTCTTGGGATGCGAAAAGGTGAGGGTTGTATCGGGGCTCACAGGAGTGAGGGGAGTTGTGTGTGTGTGGGGTTGTAGGGCGGAAGGTTAGGGGAGTATGGGGTTGTAGGGTAGAAAGTTAGGGGGTTTATATCATGGGTTGTAGGGCAGAGGGTTTGGGGGATTATGGGGTTGTAGGGCAGAGAGTTAGGGAAGTATGGGTGAATATCATGGGGGGTGTAGGGTATAGAGGGCTAGATGAAGGTGGGGGAAAACAATCAGGGGGTTACAAGATATTGGGTTAGAAGGAGTAGGGGTAAACAAGCATACGGTAGTTGGTCAAAGGGTTAGAGGAGTCAGGGTAAACAAGTATGGCGTTATAGGGACAAAGGGTTATAGAAGTTAAAGGCAATGGGAGCGGAGTCCTCATACGCCAAAGAATTGAGGTATAGAGTTCGGCTGGTTCGAGTTTACCACCAATTTCCTCTCACGTAGGTTTTTTCCGCTTATCACTTCCATTGCAATTCTTGAGCGTACTCGTATGTTGATAACGAAGGTTTTAAATTGCAGAGTTAGTTGAGGTGCATATTTACAACTGCTCTCCAAAGCAGCACTCTTCGTAACTTTCCTCATATTACAGCGTATAATTCATTCCTATAAAAAATTTAGCATCATATGGTACTTACTTACTAGAGTGAATTTTGATTGATGAAAAAATCAAACTTGAGCCCATTTGAAGAAGTAACAAGATTTGTTCTACTAATTTCCAAAAAATTGTCCGATTGGCTTCATTGTTGATGCGTTGAAACAAAAACACGTTACATTGGACTGAATTCTGCTGAATCAACCATAATTCATAATAATTCATAATTCATTTTTATTCATAATTCATAATTATTCAAAATTCTTAATTATTCAAAATTCATAATTATCCATGATTCATAGTTATTCATGATTCATAATTATTCATTATTCATAATTATTCATCATTCATAATTATGAATAATTCACAAAATTAATTCAAAATCAATCATAATTCATAATCACAATCTTAATTCATATTCTCGCCGATACTTAGCCATCTCTAGATATATTTGAGCCCTATTCAAATGTGCATTCTAACTTTTTCTTCGAATTCACACCATTTTTCCCTTAGCAACATGTACGAGAGTTTAGTTGTGCAATCAAGTAAAATATTTTATGCCTTTTTATCAATTGCTGCCTGCCTCACGAATATCCCATTGTTTTCATTCGTTGCTTCAATTTGTTCACCAATTGATACATTCAGTATTTTTTGTGGTGGTTTTATATGTTTATGCATTCCATTAATAGTGCGCGCAGTTCCTTACCAGTTGTGTTCCAGTCATCATTTGAAGCATCAATGCACTACTTGTTACGTTTCATTCAGAGTTATCGTTACTTTCATCAGTTTTAACGTTCTTTTACGTAATTAATGCCTCTATGTATTTCCTTGAAAACGGAATATGCAAGTTTGTGTGGTTATTTTCTAGATCTAGTGTTATATTCATCAGTTGCTGCAAAACATTTATTGATTTCAGTATCTATCGCGTTACAATTACTGAATTACATTCATCAACTTCAACATTCATCAAATTCAATTTCCATCAGTATCTACATTCACCCATTTCAACATTCATCAGTTTCTACGCTTCGATGAAACAGATGAGATTTTATTCTGAGTAACTTGTATTGCTAGGTAAACATCACGTGAGCAATAAGTTCATGAGCGAAACAAGCAAATAATAACTTAAATTTGAACAGTTGCTGGGTGTCGAGTGAACTCCCAGCGAGCAAAGCTGGTACCCAGACTGGCCTGAATAGTTATTTTCATTTCACACGACTAAATAGCAGCTGGCTGTTTTACAGAAACATCTGTTTCAATTCACACACGCACATTAGACACGGTTTCTCTACACGATTTGCTGAAATTAACACACACATTGGACAAAAGCTGGGTGTTTCACACACGATTTGTTTCAATTAACACACACAAACACACACATTAGACAATAGCTGGGTGTTTCTCTACACGATTTGCTGAAATTAACACACACACAAACACACACACACCCTCACTGCGCAACCGAAGACTGTTCAACGTAGTGGATGAGCTGTTCAAATTCACACAAAAAATACTTTGTAACTGCTCGCTGTTTTTTGAAACGAGCTTCTTAAATCGACACACTAAGAAACAGCGCGCTCTTAGATGTAATGAGTTGTTTTGAATTCTTAAGAGTGTAGGCAACAGCTGGCTGTTTTTCCGAAACGAACTGCTTGAATTGACGCACTATGAAATAGCTCGCCGCTGGACACGAGTTTTTCTTAATTTTAAGAGAGCAGGCAACAGCTCGTTGTTGTACATAACGAGTTGTTCTTAATTCTCAAGAGAGCAGGCAACAGCTCGCTGTTCTGCGATGCCGATTATAATTAGGTGCATTTGGAGCACATCTGCCTGAGCCCGGCAGGCTCGCCTAAGTTCCGTAACTATAACGGTATGGTCCGGGTGTCATTGTGTGAGGCCGACCTAATTAACAAGGAATGAACTCACCAAATCCAACTGAGAGCTTCTATGACCAGCTTTAGCCTGCGGTTAGTTACCAGTAATTCGCAAGTAATGAGCACCGCGTATGGCCGGCATGAGAGATACAAAGATAGTGAACAAAAGTGACGCAAGTGCATTGACTCAGTAAAGTTTCAATACTCATTTAAGGTTGCTAACTCTTTTAACTCTTCTGTAACAGCGAACGAAATTTGGAGTTTTAGAAGATAGCACAGATAGCTGCCTTTCAACGTGATTTCGTTATTTCAGGCCCACAAGTTTCCTGTCGAATACTGCAGTAGAGAACAGTGTACAGAGGAAGATATGGTTCGCACTGGCGACGTTTGTATTTTCGTCTGCCGGTTCTGGTGACCATTGCGGACCAGAATTTATAGTAGCGCATTTATATATTTACTGAGTGCAGGGCGATCATGGTGAGACTCTCCAGATCAGCCATGCTTAACTCAACCTTTCCTCCATCATCGACTTCCTCGACTTCATGTATCAAGTATATAAGGTCTAAAATTACCTCAACCACGGGTAAATTAACCCCTGGTTGACAACCTCTGCTCTAGGTTATTTTTGATGAAATAAAAAACGAGCTTCTTCACTTCAGAGTGTTATTCTGCCGAAGCTTCTGTTGTGTAAGCATCTAAGACATTCCTGATGTATGAACAGGGTTACAAATAAATTTCTCCTCGGTTGACTTGAGTTTGATTTGTTTTTCATATTTTGCTTCATTTTACACTTAAAAAATACACAATATGAGCTTTCTCCTACTCACGCTTAGGTTTGCTGAAAAAGGTTCAACCCAACTCCTCTACACATATCATTTAGTTACGAAAAAAATCATCTAGGTCTGTAGTGCACATTTCACAGTACTGATTCTTGAAACCTAAAATACCTCCCGACGTCGCAACTCATACTTCCCAACTCGAATACACTTCAAAGAACACAAATCTGCCATACCTCCGAGATCAAGTCGGAATTCCTCACTCACATTGCACATGAGTTGCAGATTTGAGAGGAATGCGGGTCGTCTTGACGCTCTCATAATCCGCGAAGCTTTCCCGTATATCGCATCTCTATTATCTTGATGGACCGGGCCATTGACGGCGTGTGCTCATCGATCTCGGCTCCCTCCCTGGCCGCTGCTGCGGCGACGAGATTGACTTCGTGCACCAGTCGCATTCGATTGATGACTTCATGCACGACTGTTGGGTGAGATGACTTCATGCACGATTGTTGGGAGAGATGACTTCATGCACAACTGTCGGGAGAGATGACTTCATGCACAACTGTTTAGAGAGATGACTTCATGCACGACTGTCGGGAGAGATGAATTCATGCACAACTGTCGGGAGAGATGACTTCGTGTACGACTTCTGAGAGAGATGACTTCATGCACGACTAAGAGATGCATGAAATGACTTCATGCACGATAACTAATACCATTCAAAGTAAGAGAAATGCTGTCTCAGTGTTAATGCACGCAGCATTTCATAGAAGAAGCGACTTCTGTGAAAGAAAACAACAACAATGAAAACAGTGAAAATTTATTAACTGGTTTGCAAATTTGATCCTGATAAAAATTTTTGTTATCGAGGCAAACATGTATGCTGAAAAAAATGAAGTAACCGACATCTTAAAATAATGAAGCTGATATTATTTATCAATGATTAATTGACTTTATGTGAGAAATTTGAATGCATTTTTTTTACTCTATCACCAAGTTATTCCTGAAATTCTATCACCAAATTGTTCCTGAAATTTGAATAGGAAATAGCTGCTGTAATCACAACAAAACCGGAGTGCAGAAATTTCAATTTTTGTGAAATTCGTTGATACAAGAGCACTTATCGGTAATTTTAATGTGCTTCTATTGCCAGAAGGAAGTAAGATATATAATAGAATTCATGGAAAATATTTAAAATTTTCTCACAATATTTAACTATAATAAAATTGAACAGAAACCTAATTCCAAAGCCGATACATCTTCAAAGAATTAAAAATTCTCGCCGAATGTTGGCATGGTTTGCTAAAAGCAGTTTCAAGAAAACTTTTATGAAAGGTGAGTCATTGAGTCACTGCTGACGCAAAATGAACTGGCAAAAATTCTGAGTCAATAAAATGTTAACTTCAAGAAATGTACATGCAATGAAGCCTTATCCTTTAATTTCGAAATTATCAAAGCCTCTCAAACAGTGTCACATTGTCTGCATTTTGCAATGTTTTGACAGGTGTACTATAGGCTGAGAAGAGGGTCCAAAAAATGGTTAGTAACTCGGGCTCAAAGAAAATGAGATCTAAGTATTTTTAGAAACCAAAATTTCAGACGCTCTTTCTCTAGCGCACGCACAAAATGCTCAATTCAAGCTGTATCCATGCAGGAGTTTGATCCATGTTCCAGCAGCGAGGGAAAATAAACAAAGGATCAAAGCAAACAAGGGCGTAACCAACAGCAACAAATAAAAAACAAAGCTGGTGGTCTAAAACAAGCGAATGTCGTCAACACTGAAGAAAATAACGGACAAATCAGCATGAACAAAGCAAAACTTTTCAGCACGGAAACCAAGCAAAATATAAAATATGGGAGTGGGGACGGAAGAAGTCACTGATAAAGAACTGACAATGTGAAGCAACAAAGACAGTGACGGTACACATCGCCCCAATGTGAGGCTGCAAAGATAGTGACGGTACACATCGCCCCAATGTGAGGCTGCCAAGATAGTGACGGTACACATCGCCCCAATGTGAGGCTGCAAAGATAGTGACGGTACACATCGCCCCAATGTGAGGCTGCAAAGATAGTGACGGTACACATCACTCCAATGTGAGGTTGCAAAGATAGTGACAGTACACATCGCCCCAATGTGAGGCTGCAAAGACAGTGACGGTACACATCGCCCCAATGTGAGGCTGCAAAGATAGTGACGGTACACATCGCCCCAATGTGAGGCTGCAAAGACAGTGACGGTACACATCGCCCCAATGTGAGACTGCAAAGATAGTGACGGTACACATCGCCCCAATGTGAGGCTGCAAAGACAGTGACGGTACACATCGCCCCAATGTGAGGCTGCAAAGATAGTGACGGTACACTTCACTCCAATGTGAGGCTGCAAAGACAGTGACGGTACACATCGCCCCAATCTGAGGCCACATAGACAGTAAGGACACCAGCAAGCCGAGCATAGCTCCAAAAAGAGTCAGAAATAGACGAAGTGAGGCAACTCTGGCTGAGTTGTCCGCCGACGCCGCAATATTGCGTTCATTGTACCGTAATTGCAGCACCACGCCTTCTGTGTCCGGGCAGTTCAATGTCCATGTCCCTAAGTAAAATCTGAAGAAATCCTGCTTCATTATTTGCACTTGTGGCATTTTTTGCTTTGCTCATTCTCCGTCCAAACACCTTGCTCAATATATGTTGAGCAAATGATATTCTGTGAGGAATTTGGAACCGGGTTGCTAACTGAGATTAGCTTTGTGCGGGAAGGAGACATGTATATCAGCGTAAATTTTATATACGTTTTTGGGTAATCACATTTAGCTGATTCCGATGCTAAATTTGTAAATCTTGATGTATACCTGCGACGATTGTGTGAGGAGATGGATTCGTGTGATGATAAATGAAAGAACAAACTAAGCCTTGTAATGACTGTTTTTTTAGTAATCATTCAGTTTTTAAACGACATTTCTTGATCTAAAAAATCTACAGAGAGTATAATAAAAATCTACTCAGTTTTTAACGTGTTCACCTATTTAGAACCTCAAGTCGCATAGAAATTCGTGTAGTAATGACTATAATCTTGCTACTTTTATATGCTGTAAATACAAATATTCTAAATCATCAGTAACGACGGGATTCATCCTAATGATCCACATTATTCATATACTGTACAGCACTCCTGATATTCTCAACATTCCTTGAATGGGCTGTAAAAACAGTTAACCATCTGAGTTAGTGGTCGACCAGCGTAAAGGACTAAAACCAAATTCATGATTTATTTAACATTATAGTAATTACATGGAGTACAAACAATATTCAGGCATGAGTGCCATTTTTGAACAACAGCAATAATATTGTAGCTCCCTCACATCAAATGGAGAAGTTGTCTAGCTAATTTCACTTTAAATTTAGCCAAGTACGAGTGAGTCACGAAAATCTTGGCTTGGACCTGATGGACTGCGGCCTTTGTACTGTACTGATATGATTAGGGTACAGTTAATGAGTGTCCTGCGTGCGTGTGTAATCAGTGTTTAGTTAATGAGGGTCGTGCATCGAGTGCTATGATTAGGTCCTTAATGCTAATTAATAGTATTCCCTTGAAAACCTTGATTAACGTCTAATAAATCATTAATAAAATCTAAATATGCTGGTAAACACCTGATAAATTTTTTGGCTTGATTTTAACATCCTGACTAAAATATTATGCGTCTCCTACTCCAACAACCTGACTAGAACATTATACGTCTCCTACTCCAACAACCTGACTAGAACATTATGCGCCTCCTACTCCAACAACCTGACTAGAACATTATACGTCTCCTACTCCAACAACCTGACTAGAACATTATACGTCTCCTACTCCAACAACTTGACTAGAACATTATGCGTCTCCTACTCCAACAACCTGACTAGAACATTATGCGTCTTCTACTCCAACAACCTGACTAGAACATTATACGTCTCCTACTCCAACAACCTGACTAGAACATTATACGTCTCCTACTCCAACAACTTGACTAGAACATTATGCGTCTCCTACTCCAACAACCTGACTAGAACATTATACGTCTCCTACTCCAACATCCTGACTAGAACATTATATGTCTCCTACTCCAACATCCTGACTAGAACATTATAAGTCACCAACTCTCCAAACATCTTGTCAAGAGTATTGTAATTCTTTAACCATTCAACATTCGATACACCCTCTCCCTCTCCCTCTCTCCCTCTCTCTCCCTCTTTCTCCGCTCTGGGACATTCGAGACCATAAACAAATTTCGCGATCCCCGCCGTGTCCAGTCGGTAAGAGCGTCAATTAACAGCGAAATCACTCATATCCAGGTCGCCTTTGTGTCTCCATTGAATCAGCTCGCAAAAATAGATCCGTTCCCGTCTTCCCCTCTCTCCCCCACACTCGCGTCACCCAGCCTCCCCTCTCCCCCACACACGTCACCCAGCATGCTGTTCTCCCCCACACACGTGTCACCCAGCCTTCCCCTCTCCCCCACACACGCGTCACCCAGCCTGCTCTTCTCCCCCACACACGTGTCACCCAGCCTTCTCCTCTCCCCCACACGCATCACCCAGCCTTCCACTCTCCCCCCCCCACGCGTCACCCAACCTTCCCCTCTCCCCCCCACACGCGTCACCCAGCCTTCCCCTTTCCCCCCCACACGCGTCACCCAGCCTTCCCCTCTCCCCCACACACGCGTCACTCAGCCTTCCCCTCTTCCCCACACACGCGTCACCCAGCCTTCCACTCTCCCCCCCACACGCGTCACCCAGCCTTCCCCTCTCCCCAAGCCAAACATCGCAAGAGAGGCTGTTTACTGCGGTCCCTCAAATGATTGGTCGGCTTTACGCTTTTTTGACCAGTGTTTGACTCAGCATTGTGTGATAGTGTTTGTTGGCTCTTTTTCTGCTCCATTGTGTGGTGAAGGTTCGATTGAAAGTCATCAGGTATTTTGTGAGAGGTTTTCTTTGAATATCATTACTCATTTTGAGATTTATATTTATTTTAAAGACCGTAAATTAATTTGTATGGTGTTCTTTTATTTAAAGCAAACATTGTGTCATTGATGCTAATTCCGAATATCACCGGTCAACTTTCTCTGAAGTCTGTTTCAAAAATCCGCAATCCTTCATATTGATGCTTGCTGAAAGTCAAGACCAATATTGTAATCGATGTTGCTTAAAAACGATAAGCCACTTTGTTGCATATGTCAATGTAAAAGTCAGAATCCATTCACTGATGGATTCCTGCTTACAACGACACGTGCAATTTTATCCACCTGTTGTTTGAAATGCGGGCAATTTTGATTGGAATTAAAGGCCTAAATATAGCCACGGCCACACATATAGCCACGGCCACACATATAGCCACAGCCACACATATAGCCACGGCCACACATATAGCCACAGCCACACATATAGCCACAGCCACACATATAGCCACAGCCACACATATAGCCACGGCCACACATATAGCCACAGCCACACATATAGCCACAGTCACACATATAGCCACAGCCACACATATAGCCACAGCCACACATATAGCCACGGCCACACATATAGCCACCGCCACACATATAGCCACAGTCACACATATAGCCACAGCCACACATATAGCCACAGCCACACATATAGCCACAGCGACACATATAGCCACAGCCACACATATAGCCACGGCCACACATATAGCCACAGCCACACATCTAGCCACAGCCACACATATAGCCACAGCCACACATATAGCCACGGCCACACATATAGCCACAGCCACACATATAGCCACAGTCACACATATAGCCACAGACACACATATAGCCACGGCCACACATATAGCCACAGCCACACATATAGCCACAGTCACACATATAGCCACAGACACACATATAGCCACGGCCACACATATAGCCACAGCCACACATATAGCCACAGTCACACATATAGCCACAGCCACACATATAGCCACAGCCACACATATAGCCACAGCCACACATATAGCCACAGCCACACATATAGCCACGGCCACACATATAGCCACAGCCACACATATAGCCACAGTCACACATATAGCCACAGACACACATATAGCCACGGCCACACTCACCACATACGCAACGCACAGCGTTTAATGTTGCTCTTCTTTTCTCATATCAGTTTATGGATTTTGTGTATTGCTCCCAATATTGTTATTGCTTCAATCAAGTGATTTTATCGATCAAATATCCATCGCGCACTTCAAAAATTGCTTCCCTCTTGTTGATGACGAAAACGCAATGTTTATCAACAAAACATAAAAAGTCACTGCAAAAATCACAAAATATGGTTAAAAATCTCAAATAAAAATCTGACGGATATTATTCTACGCGCTATTCGAGCTTCTTTTGTAACTCTATTAATTTAAGAGAAAAATTTTGTTGGATTTTCATTACAGTACTTGATCAAGTGTCGCTAGTTTTGGTTTAACGCGTACAAGATACAAACAAAAGTCATATCAATAATTATCAAACGAGTATTGATCATATCACACTCATAAATCATAGGAACAATTATAACCACACAATAATAATCATATCACACTCATAAATCATAGGAACAATTATAACCACACAATAATAATCATATCACACTCATAAATCATAGGAACAATTATAACCACACAATAATAATCATATCACACTCATAAATCATAGGAACAATTATAACCACACAATAATAATCATATCACACTCATAAATCATAGGAACAATTATAATCATACAGTAATAATCATATCGCACTCATAAATCATAGGAACAATTATAACCACACAATAATAATCATATCACACTCATAAATCATAGGAACAATTATAATCATACAGTAATAATCATATCACACTCATAAATCATAGGAACAATTATAACCACACAATAATAATCATATCACACTCATAAATCATAGGAACAATTATAATCATACAGTAATAATCATATCGCACTCATAAATCATAAGAACAATGATAATCATACAGTAATAATCATACCGCACTCATAAATCATAAGAACAATGATAATCATACAGTAATAATCATATCGCACTCATAAATCATAAGAACAATGATAATCATACAGTAATTATCATATCGCACTCATAAATCATAAGAACAATGATAATCATACAGTAATAATCATATCACACTCATAAATCATAAGAACAATGATAATCATACAGTAATAATCATACCGCACTCATAAATCATAAGAACAATGATAATCATACAGTAATAATCATATCACACTCATAAATCATAAGAACAATGATAATCATACAGTAATAATCATATCGCACTCATAAATCATAAGAACAATGATAATCATACAGTAATAATCATACCGCACTCATAAAACATAGGTATAATAACAACCATACGGCAAATTGTGCGTCACAACCAAAGATGTAATTACTCCTAACCTTCAAAAACTTGTTCATATTACTGCCATTACAACCATTTTCATAGGACTGGCACCGGCATCAGGTTGTCACCGATACCAGAATAGGGACGGAACTACACCTCAGCACTAAGCATCAAAAAAACAGAATAAATCTACCGAGAAATATAATATTTGAACATTTTTATCGCTTGTTCAATACAAAATAAGTGCAGTGTCTATTAGGTAATTGAGTTTGTGTTACGTCGGAAATCATAGTTTCATTTAGTTATTCAAAGTTTAATTACTTAAAAGCTCGGTCACAACACAGTACCCTCTTCATTGGAACTAAGACTTGGAACTCAATCACTAGCGGAGATCCGTAAAAAAAATTCTTACGCAGCTTTCAACTTATGTCTTGCATCACTTTTCCCATCAGTACATTAATCATATAAGATGGCCAAGTGAAATATTTTGTCCTAAGTGACTCATCCTGATATGATAATTTGCCATGGTTAACGTTGATGCTCTCCGGTCTGTTCACACGTCGATTCTAGACTATACTGTCAACATCTAGCCCATATACACTATTTTTTTAAAGTAAAGTATGGAATCTCAAGTGAACTAATTCTTTGATCAGTCTAGTGCGCAACTAGGTTAAGTGAATTAGGTCAAACGTAATTGTACTCCTTAAAATAGTGTATGTGATAGGATGCCCTAGAAGTCACTGAACTTATTCGGGCTCACAGGTAGCTATACTCAAATTTGACAATTGTAGTAGAGTCAAGAAACAATCTACTTCTGGATCGCTTGTGGTTAATGAATTGTTTAAAGAATTGTTTTAAATTATTTTACTTGACTTTAGGGAAATAGTAATCATATATTAAACATCAGTTATCCTAAGCACAACGCATTTCCTTCACTTATCGTTACTTCGTGCATTCCGGGAATTTATCTGCAACGATGCAGCCAAATACTTACAGGTTCACACTTCTCTTCAGTGCACAAAAACAGAACAGATAAATAGAGTAAGCTCGAGTAAACTTAACAGAAATGGAACTTTAATGGAACCAATTTAACTTATTGTCGACAGAAAATGCGGAAACAAATTAATATAGAAACTTGCTGTCATCATAAATGTTTTGTCTTTTTTTGTATTTGTTCACCCATTATATTTTGCACAAATACATAGATACGTGCATTTCCAGCCCATTTTTAAAATGTTTTGAACGTTTTAAGTCTCCCCTCTACCTCTTAATTCCCCCTCTATTGTCGAATCTCGTTAGCGTCAATCTCGTCAAATCTCCTTAATTGATTTTCTTCTCTTCCTGTAATTAAATATTTCTTATTTTGATCGTCGCGTGGTTGCTAGAACATTGATTCCTCATACCAAATTCTGTTGCATCTTTTCTCTAAATCCTCAATGTATTTTTTCAACGCTATCAGCATAATAATTCAATATATCATTTCCCAACTTAACAATAAACACAGATAAGCATAGTTAATCTTGAATGAGCTTCGATTTTTATCTGAAAGCACAAAGTATACAGGCTACAAGTTGTACAGTGTACTAGATGTTTTACATCCATGTGAGAAACATACTCCGTAGACTCGCCAATCTCGTTAAATCTCCTTAATTGCTTTTCTTCTTTTCCTTTAATCAAATATTTCTTATTTTACGTCCATGTGAGAAACATACACGGTAGACTATTATTATTATATGCAGACGCAGTAGAATAGTCAAGTTTCGAAGGCATAAGAGGTAAGGAAGCACATCAAATCCAACTCAGTTAAATTTGTGAACTACTTCGTGAACTCAATCTCACAAACAGCTGTGAATATCAAGTGAAGTTGGTTGAAATTAAACCAATCTTAGGTTAATCTTCGTATGAGTCTAGAGCATCTTTTTTGATCCGTTGCTCTCAAGATTGTGCTCTGGAGGGTAAGGTTTTGATAATGGATGATTATTTTTGTCAGCGCTATTTTCATGATTCAGTAATTAAACTGGACACTACGAAATTGAATTGAAAGTCGTCCGGGAATCATTAACAGAAATTCCTGAAAAGTTTTAAAGTTATTAATTGTGTTCATTGAGTTATTATATCGCTTAAAAAATTGTTAAATTTTTATTCAACATGGAGAAGAACTACTCGATTTCATCAAGTTACTCATTGCTTCACATCATATTTTTTCTCTCCACAGGAATTATACCTGTACTTTATTCGCATTTATTCTTTTTGTCAACAAGTTCTAGCCTCTGCATTCCAATTTCAATTTTCCAGTATTTTAGCAATCTATTTATCATCTTCAGCTCCACCATCATGCTTTCAGAAAAGAATCAAGAACATTTCAAAACGTGCTCTTCATATTGAACGTTCAAGCGCTCGCTCGCTAAATTATTTTCATTTTATTCCTCGTTTAATTAAGTTGCCTTAAAACCTTCAAACGTTCTTCGTTTCAAATTCCGATTCTGCAACGTCTCAACATTCCAATATTTTCAATTGTCTTAACCTTTCTAATATTGATCTATTTTATGTTCTGTTATAAATGTTCATTAACGAATGCGCTAACATATTTGAATTGGGCTAATATATTAAAAATACGCTAATAAATCTAGAATGTGTTAATATATATTTAAAGTATGCATACATATTTAACGTTCGCTAATATATTGAAAGTACGCCAATTTATTTAAAGTACTCTAATATATGTGAAGTACTCTAATAGATTTAAAGTACTCTAATATATTGAAAGTACTCTAATAGATTTAAAGTACGCTAATATATTGAAAGTACCCTAATAGATTTAAAGTACGTTAATATAATTGAAGTACGCTAATAGATTTAAAAAACGTTAATATATTTGAAGTACGCTAATAGATTTAAAGTACTCTAATATATGTGAAGTACTCTAATAGATTTAAAGTACTCTAATATATTGAAAGTACTCTAATAGATTTAAAGTACGCTAATATATTGAAAGTACGCTAATAGATTTAAAGTACGTTAATATAATTGAAGTACGCCAATAGATTTAAAGTACGTTAATATATTGAAAGTACTCTAATAGATTTAAAGTACTCTAATATATGTGAAGTACTCTAATAGATTTAAAGTACTCTAATATATTGAAAGTACTCTAATAGATTTAAAGTACTCTAATATATGTGAAGTACTCTAATAGATTTAAAGTAATCTTATATATTTGAAGTACTCTAATAGATTTAAAGTACGTTAATATATTGAAAGTACGTTAATAGATTTAAAGTACGCTAAATTTTAATATTGGCCTAGTGCTTTCCAAGATAATTTGCTCCATGCACTCTTCTCCGCTCGAATTTTTTTTCTTCCATCCCCATTTCGAAGCCTCGACTCCTGATGTCTTATCCATTCCTCCTTTTATCAGCCTCCTTCGTCAACCCTAACACCCACTTCACCTCCCTCAAGTCTGCTCCCAAAATCTCCCCAATCTCCCCTACTCGAGACCGTCAATCCCCTTCACCGGTCCCCATATTGATCCCCAGCATACTCTTGAGAACATCAGACTCTTCAAACTCATCTTTTCCTCAATTCACCGATCAAAATCATGCCTGTCTCCCACACTAGACTGTCTCTCCCCTTAACCCCTTAACTAAAGTCCTACACTTTTTTTTCAACACACCCTTCGGTACCATGACTATCTCTCCCACAAACACAAGACTGCCTCTCCCCTTTCGGACGCACCCCCACAATGCCCCCACAGCACATCCCCATAGAGCATCCCCACAACGCCCTCCTCCCCTCTTCCACAGCACATCCCAACAAAACATCCCCACAACGCACCCCTGCAATGCCCCTCACACGACGCTCCCCACAGCACATCCCCACAGAACATCCCAACAGAACACCCCCACAACACCCCCACAACTCACCCCCACAACGCCCCTCTCCCATTCACAGCACATCCCAATAGAACATCCCCCCAATCCCCACAGCATATCTCACCAGAACATCCCCAAAACACCCCTCCCATCCCCCCACAACACCCCCACCAGAACATCCCCCCCCCCCCCCCCCAACCAGACTGTCACAGCCAGATCAGCTGCTGTCGCCGGCCCGCGTCCCAAAGTTGCGAAGTCTTCGTTTTTTAGCCTATTGTTCTTCTGCTCTGAGTTTATCAATGCGCAGATTTTAGAATATCTTGTTACAGAAGACTTTGTGGACAATTTTTTTAGCAACAGCGCCGTTTAAACTAAATCTATTTGCTCTTATTTCAAAATTTTAGGAGGCGGTTTTTTCGAAATAGATTTTAGGTTTTTTTTTTGTCGTTGCAGCGCTGTTTCAAAAATTCTCGTTGCCTTTATTTTTTGAATTCTCATCAAAGTTTCAAACTCTTGCGAATATACCGTATTTGTTGGAGCATCTGACATACTGGTTTACGTTGACTCTCGCGAACCTTAGAGATCAAGTTATGTTAATATTCCTTTTTGTATGTCCGAACATTTGGAATTTTTAAAGTTCAAGTCATTCAGTCAGAAGTGTTTAATATCGGCATTTAGCTGCAAGTAAAAAGTCTCGTTTCGATCCACTAAATTATATTTTTCCTTTCTCTGCTGCTATCTACTCTCCATAGAAAACAAATCCCACGTAGTCCAGGAAGCAAATATTTGTACTTGAACAGCAATATCTACATTCTTTATGATTATAATGCAAACCATATAAGCTAAGGTTCTTGGTGGCCGAGTGGACAAGGAGACGCGTACGTTGCACGCAGCAAGACTCGATCGAGGGTTCGAGACTACCAAGAGTCACATTATTTCTCTACGTGGTGGGTTGCAGCATAACGATCGCACTAAACCAGAATCTAGACCTGACTTGTGTTGTAAGTTCTCAAAAGAGAACTCGAAAGACGGTCCTCGAGTGAGCAATATAGACCCGTCACATGGAGTGTCTCCTTGGAATGAAGGTATTCCAAGGATATCACCAAGCGATCAGCACCTCACCGCAGCATCCTCCAGCGTATCAAAGGATCTTTGTCTCCTCTGTGCCATCAAAGGCTGGGAGTTCTACGAAGACATTCCTGGCTATCTTACACGAGCAATCCTGTATCCATCTCCAAGCTTCAGTGTATATTCGTGCGCATTAATCAGTTTTATCCTGTATTTGTATAAAAACTTTAGTGTGCATTCGTGTGCAATCATCAGTTTACATTACAGTGCAATTCTGTGTTCGTATACAAACCTGAGTGTACATTCGTGAGCAATCATTAGTGTACATTCTAGTGCAATCCTGTATTCGTGTAACAACCTAGGTCTATATTATATTCGTGTGCAATCATCAGTATACATTTCAGGTCAATTCTTATTCGTATACAAACCTGAGTGTACATTCGTGTGCAATCTTCAGTGTGCGTTCGTGTGTAACCATCTGTGTGCATATTGTCCAATCATTAATAAGAATTCAGTAAATTCATTAATACACATTCAGTGCAATTTTTAACGCACATTCCCATGCAATGCTCAATATACTCTCTACGAAAATTTTCATAGTTTACTTTCATGTCATTTTCAACTTAAATTCTGATTGAGCATATATTCCTGTGCAGTTCTAACATACCTCTGTACATGTACATGACTGAACAGCTTTAAGATTCACCTTATAACCGAACTTTCCCTCGTACCTTTACTTGTGTGATTATTTCTCCACAGTTTTCAATCCTCCCAGAACGTTCCCACCTAAGCAAATGTTCGTGTTTGAACTGTTTTTGGTGTCCACTCATCAGAAACCAACGCTAAATATGCACGCACATTAAAACATTTTTGATCATACAGCCCTAAATGAATAATTCTTGGGAATTTGGGAATTGTATGCACGCAATCACCGAAGGACGGCTTTGCACTCAATTCATTGTACCGTTACAGCCAGCAGCGTGACTTAATCTGCTTACTTGGCTACTCTATACGCTACTTCTCTGGCAAAATCTTGAAGCAGATTTCTTTGAAATAAATTTTGAATTATCAGCGTGGGGCAACAGAGAAGGGGGTTGCCAAATGCAAAAAAAAATAATAAAAATATAATCAGCACAGTGAGCTGATTATCTGCACAGTGAGCTGATAATCTGCACAGGGAGCTGATAATCTGCAAAGTGAACTGATAATCTGTACAGTGAGCTGATAATCTGCACAGTGAACTGATAATCTGCAAAGAGAGCTGATAATCTGCACAGTGCACTGATAATCTGCATAGTGGGCTGATAATCTGTACATTGAACTGATAATCTGCAGAGTGAACTGATAATCTGCAAAGAGAGCTGAAAATCTGCACAGTGCACTGATAATCTGCACAGTGGGCTGATAATCTGCACAGTGAACTGATAATCTGCACAGTGAGCTGATAGTCTGCAAAGAGAGATGATAATCTGCACAGCAAGGTCATAATCTCACCATTACAGAGCCTGATGCGAGGAAGATCTTACAGTTCTATGTACTCCAGTGAGTCACGGACACTTCTTCTGGGACACTGAAGCGCTCATTGTACTTCGCTACTGCAATTTGGAGCGCAGTTCTATTCACAGGCTTCGTATACGTGATACTGGACAAGTTATATGGAATTTGATTCATTGGTAATAATATTTAAAAAGTTGTGCGAATTAAAGAGTAATGTTTGAATTGAATTCGATTCGTTCGTTATCATTTTTGAAAAGTGATGTGAATTAAAGAGTGTTGCTTGAATCAAATTCGATTCGTCGGTAATAATATCACAAAAGAAAGCAATAATAACTAAAGAAAGACGTTTGAATCTTTTGTTAGTGAATCTCTCCATTTCATAGTCTCCTTCACGAAACTTACGGGTTTCAAAAGCAAACGTTCGCCTGAATGTCTGGTTGACGAAAACGAATTTCAAAATGAAAACTGATAAGAATTAACCCGTTTTCGCTTCACTACTTCAGCACCGAGAAAGTACAATGGTTTTCGGTACCAATACAATTTTGACGGACCATAATAATTATTTGAAGGTATAAAAATAACAAAAGCGTGGTACTTATGTTCTGATTGTTAATACAGTTCAAATTTGTACATTAGGTGTTGATTGATAAGTGCATAAAATGGGACAGTTAAATTGAATTTCAAAACTAACTCTAAGTCGAAGTTAATATTGATTGATAAGCGCATGATATATTACAGTTGAATTGAATTTAATAAATCTAAATCGAATTTAATATTGATTGATAAGTGCATGTACTAGGACAGTTGAGTTGAATTTAATAACTTAAAAGGCACAACTCTCATACTTGAAGTAAATAACTCTCAGAGAAACATTTCATGTGAACCGACGGTGGAAAATTAAAGAGCAGATGAAAGAAAAGTTTTTTTTTTGAGGATTGCCTACTACAAAAGAATGATTAATGATAACTTTTTTATGCCTAATTGCAATCTCCCCGTTAAAAATGCTGGAATAATGAAACCAAAAAATAGGAGCGTTTCTTTATTTCCGGTAAAGATTTTTTTAGTGATTGTTTCGCATCGTAATGAGCAATTAAGCGGACTTATCCAGAAGAAATTTTTCTACTATTTATCGACACTAGGGTAAAATTATACAGCTACTCTGCACCCATGAAGCTGCTGAGCGTTTTCTACAAGCAGCTCACGTTGTTTTTACTGCGATGAAACCCTAAAACGTCACGAAATGCCCATACTCGCACCTGCTACTTATACGTTACCAAAATTTCTTACGTTCGTTCATAGGAGAAAAAACTTTATTGGCATTAATTATTGGAAAAATTTCCGGTTTCAGTTCGGGCCAGGAGATTCATCCTCAGAAGGATGTAAGTAATTCATTTTTTTACGTTTTTCGATCGCTCGAAGTAGTCATAATTTGCTTAAAAAAATCAGTCAGTACTCGCACTTACTTTTTGCTTCGTAAACTACATCTAATGACGAAAAAGTGCCCCAGTGCACCACTGGTTTTGAAATCTACAGTAATGATGGGAAAATTTCATAGATGGTCTTCGTGTTTGATGTAACTGAACATGCGTCAATCAATTTATTAACACGGACAGTTGATTTAAAGTTGTTTATGTTATTAAACGAAACACACTTGTCTCGTTTTCTTTATGCGGAAGACTGCATAAATTCCCCGCCTAAACTACTGCTCATCATTTGTTGGAGAGCAAAACCCACAAGAACGGGTAGGATTTTTTATGCTTTTACATTCAAAAGTAGAGGTTTTTTTAAAAAATTGGAGCACAATTCAGTACTTTATTGTATTTCATTATGTACTTCGTTGCATTCTGCGCATTCTTTCATTTACTTATTTATTTTAATTTGGTGGCACAATTCATAAATTGCATTCTGGACACTCTATTATTTCTTTTTTTTTTGACCGACACTGTGACACAAGCACTGTTCCCGAAGGCAAAATTCCTTTTCATTCTGGCACATTCCAGGCCGTGGCCGCGTCCGAACACAGCAATATTTTAGAGCATCCTGCCATGAACTCCTGGCTTCAACTCCCGTCATAAATCCTTCAATGAGGTCCAAGGATTGAGAAGTTCCGAGTACAAAATTTATAGTTGCATTTTTGAACCGATTCGGGGGCAATTCCAGCTGCCGATTTCGGGAACTGTTGAGATGAAATACGGATTGTCGGGCCAGTGATGTTCTGTGGCCGCCGGCGCTGAGGCTGGTCCCGCTGCTGCAGAGTCGCTTTGACGGCGTCCGGTATCGTGAAGACGCATCTTATTAATGTTATAAATATAAGCATGTTATAAATTTTGATATTTACGCAGGGTAAAAATTTCATTATATACGTATGTTATAAATATGAGCATTTCATAAATATACATATGATATATATGTACGTATGTTATAAATTATGAATACACGCATTTTATAAACAAACGCATATTACAAATATACGATATCATATATATACATGTTTCATATCCATAGGCATGTTATAAATATCATTAATATACGCGTGTTGTAAATTTCACAAATAAATAAATAAATCTTATTAGATTTCGAAAGCTTTTGCATAATTTGAAAGTTTTACTAATGCTTTTCATGTTTTCTTTCATAAGAGAAGAGCGTACCGATTGCGTGGAATCCTATGTTTCTGTGAAACTCCTCATATTATCTGGGCTATTTTACATACGTACAGCAATATGAGGGTTCATTGTCATTTGTGTACCGAGGCATTGAAATTTTGCGCAAAAATGTTTGTCTGGATAAAATGTGCGTGAAATACTGAATAACTCCTTGTAAAATTACTTTTAATCAATTACTAAGTGATCGATTTTATTATCAGCTTTGTAATGTCAGAGTTCAATTTCAACACCTAATTCATTAAAGAACCTAAATAACTAATTTTACGGAGTTAAGTGTTCTAAGGTTTAAACGAGACCATTTTAATTTTTCATCTTCATCTTGCTTATCGATTATTTTATTCGTTATTGAGGTTATATGTAGTTATGAATCATCCACATCCTCCAAGACCCTATTTTTCTAATTTCCAATGCATTTTTGTTCTATTCCACCTCAAAAAATGTTCTCTAAAGAAACACTAAGAATCTGCGACTCTATAACATTTGGAGGAGGTAAAAGCTTTCTTGCTGACCATACTATCTAACACTTAGTCAGTAGTAATGTGCATCGAGTCACTCCTAGTCAGAAGCACTCTGGCCCTAATCACTTCGTCAATAGTAACTTAAACTCCTAGTCAGTGGTACCCGGGATCTAATCAATGTTATTCAGTAGTAACTTTAATCACTCCTAGTCAGTAGTGCTCGAGATCTAATCACTGTTAGTCAGCAGTAACATCAATCATTCCTAGTCAGTAGTGCTCGAGATCTAATCACTGTTAGTCAGCAGTAACATCAATCATTCCTAGTCAGTAGTGCTCGGGATCTAATCACTGTTAGTCAGCAGTAACATCAATCACTCCTAGTCAGTAGTAACTTTAATCAATCCTAGTCAGTGGTACCCGGGATCTAATCACTATTAGTCAGCAGTAACATTAATCACTCTCACATCCAACGGAACCCAGGCACCGCACTGAATTTGTTACGTTATGTCGTGTGTGAGTGTGTGTGTGTTTGTGTGTGTGTGTTTGTGTATGTGTGTGTGTGTGTACCGAAACGTATGAGCTCTGTCTTAACGCGCTTCATACGTGCAAAATCGTACATATTTTGCAAATTGGACATTTTAGGACTGCAACTAGAGAAACTGTTGTGTAGTAGCGTTTTCAATTTCTTTTTTTATTCGTGGCGGCCCGCAAAAAACGAAACCCGAAATAAGAATAATATTATTCGAAAACTATTTGCACCTTTTTTCCGTTTCGACTATATTCTCCGTTGAACGTTTTCTAACAAATGCTAAAATATCTTCAAAAACATTTACCTGGAATTGCTCTACTGAAGGCTCTCAGAAACATGCTTGCGCAGGAAACTGCACATGCTACAATTTAATTTTACTTCAATTTTTGAAAAGAAAGTCCTCAAAACTGCTATGGAGAAAATCATTTTATTGGAATATTGTGAACATATTTTAAGCTCCAATTCTTTCCCCATGTCGTCCATTTCTGCCCACGCACTTTTAAGCAACTGATCGCATTTTTGAGCTCGTTTTTTCAACCTCCATTTTTTAGTACACTGAATTCGTTAGTTATTCCTGATTCCAATTCTTCAGTGTTTTGTTTTTATGTGTCGCGGTAGAAAACAATCCCACGGCGTTAGATCTGGGAATCTTGGAGGCCACCCAATTTCTTGATTTAATTGAACTCAGTGGTTATTAAAAAGGTCACTTAGCTTTGTTCTAATCTCGGTAATCAGTTCATGAGCGTCGTCCTGTGTCCGCCAAACTCTGTTAACTCGACTGGCATAAATATTCTCGATCTCTAGGATTGCATGTTCTTTGATATGGTCAAAGTATCCAGCACCATTTAGATTATTGTTGAAAAACACTGGTCCAATTAGATGCCATTTCTACTTATCTATTTCGGCCCAAGTGGGCACTTTCTCTTGACAAATAGCCACTTCAAAGTTGAATGCAGAAGGGTGGTCAATGGGTCCAAACTGTCGTACGCTATGGTTATTAACTCTAACGTTTATGCAGAATGCCATTTCATCACTAATTACGGGTTCTGTTTTCACGGGACATCCTTTGTGTGTACATATATGTATTAAAGAAATAAAAGAAATCCTTGGATATCGTTCTAATTTATAAGTATGATCAACTTAAAGTGAATACTAAAATAGAAAGCGAGTAACAGAATTGTTTAGAAAAGAAACTCGAGCACTCGCTGAAACAATCCATTCAATATTTTAGATTTGGGTTTTTTGCGTCATGCGTAAAAAAGAACGAATGGTACATGACGCTCTTTTATTGCAATCTGCAATGTTATCTCTTTGAAACAACAAGTATTGAGCACGTGAAGCAAGAGTCTTGTATCAAGCATCATAAGTAAAGTTGATTGCTTTGTATTTTTCTCCGAAAGAAGCTTGGAAAACATTTGCTGGAAAGAGCGCAACGAGGTGCACTGCAAAAACAAATGCAAAGAACGCTTATCGTTGATCCTTTGAGAAACGATTTATAACCTGCTTCCCGAGAGCAGCAACGATAGAAACTTACTCAAAACAATGAGAATGCTGCTAGAAATATTTGAAATGCAGTCTCATAACAAGATGGATTTTTAGACGACTATTCACAAGACCAGTCCTGCAATATTAACGGTATTTAAACGGGTCTTTTATGACAGTCTCAATACCGGGTAGTATTTAAAAAACTACATCGTTAACACCGAGTAATGAGTATCTAGTATTGATATTTGTATTTTATTGATGCAGCTTACACTTTTAAAAATATTCGTATGATATAGTTTCAACGGACACAGTCCCTTAAAAATATTAGTGTGCTCCTGGCGACAAAAATACTTTCATTTCTAATGTTATTTTGAAAACTGTTTAAAAATGAAATGTTCAAACTCGCATCTTTCTTTCGATTCCCCTATTTTTGCTTTCGGACATTGCCGTGAAAAATTTCTATCAATTTAAATTAAATTAGAAGAAACGGTAAACATCCAGTTGTTTTGTAGCGTTCAGGAGCCTAATTTACAGGGTGGGAGTAAGAAAGAGCGGAACAAACCAACATGCGAACAAAAAACATAGTTTCACTAGGAATTTCCACGTATCTAACAGGGATCTTTACAACGTTACAAAATCATATACAATTCACCTTCTGATACTCTCTGCTAACTGATGATAGAATGTAAATCAGAATATCTTGCACATGAATATCGCTTAGCAGCGATGTTCCGTTTTTCTAAGATATGCAATACCAAAATCAAGTCTGCTGGCTACCGTCAAAACTCGTGACGACTTCAAGTAAAGAAACGGCACCTCGAAACACGTCTCGCTCTTTTGAGCAGATGCTTCGAGGATAACTTCCTTCTTTCTTCGCCCGTAAAATTCAGCTGGACATCCTAATCCGGGTCAGAATTTCTCAGAAGAAAACTTTCGGCTTGAAAATCTGCAATATAATCCAGATTACCACCCCGTTTGGTGCTGCTCGAGCGTGGACACTTTCTCCCGTAGGGCCACGTCCTCGTCTGGATGATGAGGCGAACAGCACGAATTGTGAATGAAAATTTTAATGAAATTCTGCAGAGTTGCTGGAGGGTGTCTTAGGAAAGCCCTCGCTGGCGTCACAGCAAAGATAAGAAGCTGTTGAGTGGTGGCTTTGTTCCTCAAGGGGCAAAAAAGAAGCGGAAGGGCAAAAATGAAAGAAACACGGGCGCACTGAGGGGCAAAAAAGTGTTCTTGTAGACATGGTGAGGTCTACTTAGAGTGTGGTACGAGGTAGGAAATATTGTTGGTGTAAAATTTCAGCTTTTTCAATTATAAGTTTTAGAACTTGGAGCACTACGGAACATTTTTATTCCTGTAACACTATATAAATTCAAAATTTCTTCAAAAAAAGTTTTGTACGTTCGCACATCATCAGCAAAAAATCAGAAATTACTATGTTGTTGGACAGTCCTGAGATGAATAACGTTAAATGAAAATGAAATTGGGAATGCAAGAACACAACTGCAACGTATGCTTAGCGTTAAGAAAAAACGCAGGCCTATAAACATATGTAACATCATTACAAGACACCCTGTTAACAGCAGTTTACGATCGAGAGCTGAGAAAACTGTTTAAAAAAATCATGCAACGGTTCTAAAATAAGTTTTTCGAAAGTAAACCTACTAAAAAAGCTATTGGTGTTATCAATATGAGGAGCTGTAAAGTTAATCGAAGTGTTACGTGTTACCTATTTTATCAATGATTTTTCTGAACATCGACCCATTATCTTTACCATTGACGCCGTCGAACTAGAATAGTCAGATAAACGTTTTCTTATTATTATTTTAACCGATTAGGAATAAACAAACTATATTGTGGCCTGCCCAAGCACATCGCTTCAAACAAATACCGACATTAACTTCAGAAGAAGTAGAGCAGAAAAATGCCAGCTTTTGAATCGGTTCATTCAACTGTGGTTGGTTTGCTTTTATTGAGAGACGTGGGCGTTGTTGTTTGAAACAACATTTATTCATGCAGAGGATGTCTAATTAATTATAGCCCGTTTATTTTTATGTTCTTTTGCTTAACAGCCCTTTCTCCTATCATAAGCAGAGCACATTTCAAAAGTATTCGTATAAAAATAAGCGATTGATACACCTGACGTGAATAAAAGAGCGACTTATTTTAAACTCGACCGAGCTTGAATTCTTGAATTAATTTTCCAGCGCAGTTTAATAATGACAAGTTCAGTGAATATCAAAAGGATCAAAAGAATAATTTATCCACTGATGGGAAGAGATGAAAATGAACGTCTGCAAAGACTACACAGAGAAAAAACATACTGCAAGTGCTATAAGTCTTATGTCTTGGAACATACATCAAACGCATAATATAAATTACAAGTAGGGTAAAATTTTTTCAAATTATGACTTGGAATTTACTTTCAGATGAACCCATTGATGAAAAGATTAGCTTATTACAATTAAGAACTATAGGTCAATTATACAGTTCTCTTTGGTGATGCAAAGAAAGTTAATTCAGAAAGTGAGTGAGTTAATGCACTCACAAAACCCCACTTAAACACATGCGTATTCCAAGATGCAACGAGTGCGTCTAAGAATTTTCGGACCACTACAAGATGAAACAAATGAGAAGAGGATCACCGAACGGAACACGGTGGGAAACGTAACAAGAATTCTTCTTACGCTAACAAGAACTCATCGCACGCTAACACCAGTGCGAGCTCCATAGGCCACAGCAGAAATTCCATCAAGAGAGCTGTTCTGTGCGAGATTTATGTTTTTAAAAGTAAGTCAGTGTCGTCTCAAGTGCAATAAATGCGCGGTCAGTGACGCAGCCAAACAATGCGTGGAAAATAGAGTTACTTTGAAATTTTAGCAAGAATTTCAGCACAAAAGCATGGTCAGTACATAAGCATAAAAAATTAATTGCTCGTATATGCGCAGTGTTCTTTTTTTCAGTTTTTAGCTGAATATCCACAATAATTTCAGCTAGGGATTTAGTGCATAATCATAAAAAAATTATTTCCGTAGGATTAGCAGTGTTCCTTTCTTCGGTGTTTTTATTAATTTCTCTATTCATTATCCTCTCTTGTGTATTGTGTCTTTACTTTACACGATAATTTGGTGTTCAACGATTAAGTGTACACGAATCATGATTTTACCGATTGATTTTCGATTTTATTCGTGTTCTTTTACATTAAATGTTACCCGCACAGACTGCACTACCAAGTCTAACTTTTTCGCGGCCTACATGCATGTTTTTTGCCGCCTAAGTAATTAAATCGGAGGGGAGGCGAAAAATATGAATGCTCCGGCGAAAACGTTTGACTGCATTAGGATTGTCATATTGACGTCACATGCTTTTTGTATCATTTTATTTTTTTGCTACGTTCGTGCACACAATGACACCACCGTGCATATCTCACCCGCTTGTTTTGCATGAAATTATTGAATCTTTCATCCGTCATTTTTGAACCCACGATGATTATACGTAGAGCAAATGGGACTTTCACTAGCTCTCAGTGCCATCTTTTCATAAATCTCTTTTCGTAAGAATTTTGAAAATTTCCTTCTTTTTCTTTTGACAGTTAAAATCCCTCTTCTTCACCTGATTGGGCCTCCACTGTGACTCGTACATGGAAGCTGTGGTTCAGGCTCAGACGCGCCCTGTATGGACGTAAGTTCATTAGGATGTCATTGTCGCTTGGTGCATTACTGTCGCTGCAAATGTGGCGATACGAGAAAGGGTCGGCTTTCGCCTTGCCTCTCGCATGCTCTAGGGGGACTCTCAACCCCTGCAATCAAACAATAATATTACACCTTTGTGTTTCGCGTACAACCTATACAACAAGCATGGCAAATAAAAGAATTGAAAGACTAAAATGTGTTTTATTTGATAAACACGTGGATCAAAAATAAGAGCACACAAAAATATCTCAATGCAATGATTAAAAAATCACGAGTGCAACAAATAAAAGGTACGCATGACCTCACCAACATAAAAATTCACCACGACATGGCATTCTAAAGAATGTGATGCTCACCGAGAATATCAATTATCAATACTCAAGCGCTAACAACAATTTACGAATGCACAAAATTTAAAGCAATCCCTAAGCAACATAAAGACACAAAACTATGAGGACAATACATAACGGTTGAACCTTGACTCACAACAAGGTATCCAAAAAAAATGAACACCTCGCATTACATCGAATTAACACAAGACACACATTTTACTACACAGCTCTCGAATTTTGAATGCACTGTTCAATGTGCTACTTTGTATCTAAACTTGCACCACTTTTCAGAGTCTCAAAACCAATAATTATGTACTTGCTCTCTGCTGTAACATGTGGCTTGCGTCGGTCCAATACCGCTTCAATACTGCTTCCACTTGAGGCTTGAAGGATTCGCGCAGGGGTGATCAGTCCGTCTCCGTTGTTCCTTCGCCATCGTAGGCGGTGCTGATAGTCGGCGGTGCTGCACCCCGAGTTGGCATTGTTGCACACTCTGACGGCTGCGCGGCTTTAAGATTTTATGCTGAAGTGCTTGTGAGCCCGGGATTGATGTAGAAATATTTCGAATGCTTTCATGATGCGCGGGTACTGGGCGATTTCCACCGCGAGGCTGAGGTGCTTTGTGTAGCCGTTGCTGCAAGATTGGTACTTCGATGATTGATGATGACCAACGTGGTCTTCTTGAACGTTTCGATGTGCTAACCATACTCAGATGTTCAATTTGCTGCTTATGTAGAATGCACCCCGGCAGCGTGCCGGAGCGCCCGTTTGCGTGCCCTCAGACACGTACCCATCCTCTCAGGTACCAGCTTGCCACAAAAACAAACCTCGATTCTTCTCGTCGCACCCTTCTTATGTGTTTTCACTTGGCATTTTCTAGAAAGATCGAGATTGTTCCAAGTTTCTGCGACAACATATCAACTCTGATTGGTAGAACACTTGACTGTCCTGCCGTCTCGACATCTAATTGGTGCGTTCTCTGACACACTCTCTAGACGCTTCACGCTCATTCGTCCAGGTTATGCGAATTTTAAAGCTCACGCTATTTTAAGCGCGCTGAGTGGTTGTTACTCTGCCCTAGCTACGGCCACGTCCCTCTTCCCGCGCCGCTCTACGAAGCCTCCGTGTGTGTTGTGTGTGAATGTGCGTTATGCTTGCGTACGTGCTTTTTGTGTGTTATGTGTTCGTATGTGGTTACTCGAGCCCGCAGTTTGGTATAGCGCTGACCATGTAGGGCTACGTTTAAGAATGCCATCCCTTGAGCTCGCAAAATTTGAGATGACCACAGCAGAGTCGCCCGTGGCTGCTACATCCTGTGTTTTGAGAAGCCTTCCCCTTCTAAGAAAACAAGCCTAGAAAATATTTCGCTCTTGCTTAACCGTTCCCACGCTGATGTTCGTCGTAACGGCCGAATTCCCATTAAGCACATTTCTGGGTAAACTTTGTTTGCTACGTCGCCGCTTCGCAAAATGTTATATTTCTTAACACAGAGCAACAGAGCTGCAGAGCTACAGAGCTACAGAGCTGCAGAGCTACAGAGCTGCAGAGCTAGAGAGCTACAGAGCTGCAGAGCTACAGAGCTGCAGAGCTACAGAGCTACAGAGCTACCGAGCTGCAGAGCTACAGAGCTGCAGAGCTACAGAGCTACAGAGCTGCAGAGCTACAGAGCTGCAGAGCTACAGAGCTACCGAGCTACAGAGCTGCAGAGCTACAGAACTGCAGAGCTACAGAGCTGCAGAGCTACAGAACTGCAGAGCTACAGAGCTACACAAGGTGGGAGTGGCGACTATCAAAACCGAGCAACCTAGCTCGTACCTAGGCAACCAAGCAAGGAACCTAGCACGTACCTAGGCAACCAAGCAAGCAACCAAGTAATCGAGCAGCCAACCAAGCATTCAAACAAGTATTAAAGCATACAACCAGACAAGCAGTCAGACAAACAAGCAAGCAATCAAGCAAGTATTCAAGCAATCAAGGAAGCAAGCAACCAAGCAATCAAGCAACCAAGCGATTAATCAAGCAAGCATGCAATAACACTAGTAATCAAACGAGCAACCAAGCAAACAATCAATCATGCAGTAAATCAAACAATTAATTAAGCAAGCAGCCAGCAAGCATTCAAACCAGCAATGAAGAAAGAAAACAATCAACTGGCGGCTCGTTAGTATGGTGGAAAACAATAATCATTAAGTAGATGTTACTCTCTTCGGTGTTCTTTATCCAGTGACAGCATTGCAAAGTAGAGTAAATATATAGTAGAGTAAATTAGAGTGAAGTAGATTAGAGTAAAGTAAAGTGCTCGCGGTATCACAGCGGTTAAGGGATCGGACTTGTATGTTGGAGTCGCGGGTTCGTATCCCGGCGCTGGCGCTGCGATTTTCCCCGTTGGGTATAAGGGAAAGCTCAAGCACAATACCCCACTCGACCCAGGTGTCGGAAATTGGTACCGGCTTTACGGGGGAACCGTCATGGTGTCCTATATATAGAGTTAGTTATAAGTCATTTGAAAAACCAATGGTTAAGATCATTTGTATCAGGCTTGATTGGAAATAAAGCATCCCAAAGATGCCGGTGCTTGTTTGTTTGTTTGAGTAGAGTAAAGTAGAGTAGAGTAAAGTAGAGTGAAGTAAATTAGAGTGAAGTAAAGTAGAGTGAAGTAGAGTAGAGTAAAGTTGAGTAGGGTAAAGTAGAATAGAGTAGAGTAAAGTAGAGAAGAGTAGAGAAAATAAAGCAAATGTTCCTCTCTTCGGTATTCTTTATCCGTGACAGCATTGCTAGGTGTTTTAAAAACTTTAATCAAAGCATGAAATTAGATTATCAGATTCATAAGTCTTAGGGTGTGTTGGTCTAACAATTAAGGATTTTAGAGCGCGTACAGGTCTAACAATGGACCACTTACACAAGTTAACGCAAGAGGAACACATCAGAGTTACGTGTATCAAAAACATGTACTCAAGTGTGTCAGGATTGCAGGATTATGGAAAAAATTACTCATAGTAATTACAAAATAACTTTGAAACATTGGCAGGTAATGCTCACAAAACCTGCTTCCACACAAAAGGCAGTGTTTTAACCGGGATGCTTCTTAACGATCTCGAACAGTATTTAGAAATTATTAATTATGTTCTATTTGCTATAATGTATCATATTTACATAATATACGCTATGATTCACGTCATATGAAACGGTAAACTGTGGCATGTCCCATAGCTGCTCATGCAACAGGTTACATGCCTACCTCACAACTCATACAACAGGTTACATGCCTACCTCACTTCTCATACCACACGTCACATGCCTACCTCACAACTCATGCAACAGGTTACATGCCTACCTCACAACTCATGCAACAGGTTACATGCCTACCTCACAACTCATGCAACAGGTTACATGCCTACCTCACAACTCATACAACAGGTTACATGCCTACCTCACAACTCATGCAACAGATCACATGCCTACTCACTACTCATACAACAGGTTACATGCCTACCTCACAACTCATGCAACAGGTTACATGCCTACCTCACCACTCATGCAACAGGTTACATGCCTACCTCACTACTCATACAAGAGGTTACATGCCTACCTCAATACTCATACAACAGGTTACATGCCTACCTCACTACTCATACAACAGGGGACATGCTTACCCGACTACTCATACAACAGGTCACGTACAATACCTCACAACTCCCACAACAGGTCACGTCCAATACCTAACAACTCACACACAGGTCACGTACAATACCTCACAACTCACACAACAGGTTGCGTACAATACCTCACAACTCATACAAGTCACATGCCGTACTAATGCTCTCTATAAAATGCCCAATTAAAGACCAGCAGGCACTTCAATATTGCAGCGACGTATCCGTTCGTCTTCCAAAGGATTACGCGTAATTCTGCCACGGATTTTGGAAGAAAAACGAACCGAGATTCGATTCTAAGGAAATAGAGACCCCGCTGTCCTCCTTCTCAGAGCGGGAACTTCCTCGACTTGAGCAGATTATTTCAATTTAATTTGGATTTTCTATTCTTTTGCCCTCAATGGCATTAGGGCTGTGTTACTCTGTGCTTCCAATATCACTCTGAAGCACTGCTTTGAAAATTGCTTTCTAATGTAATGTTTGTGATAATGTCGTGTTGGTTTGATTTTTCTCGCTCGCGCTTGGAGAGAAAGGTAAGGACTTCAGTAATTATTCTCCTCCCCTGTTATAAATAATGCTGTTTTTCCTTTATTTGTTATGTATCTTTAGTACAGCAATGACTGCAAAGTAGTTTTTCACTACATGCCCCAGCAGCCGTCCAGTTAACTGAGAAACAACTTTGTTTCGTACCTCTTCCTATCTAAGTCTCTATTTGTTTCTGAATGTTTGTATTCTCTCAGCGGGCCCAAACATGAAGCAAACATTGCCCACATTATTTCGATGCCCGTATTACGTTACTTAACTTGAAAGCCTAAAGCAATCTCAGCAATATATAAAACAATAATTGCATTTATACCTCTTCGTTTCTACGTCTCTATTTGTCTCTTCGTATATGTTTTCACTCTCTCAGCTGCCCCAAACATTAAGCAAACAAGACCCACATTATTTATAAGCCGGCATTACGTTACTTGAAAGCCTAAAGCAATCTCTCTCCTTTTTTATTCCCCCACAGCCACCTCCATATTTCCGTCGCAGTCATAAGAAGCTGAACAGCTGCATCCGATTCCGTTCTTCATTAATAAATTCTCGTGTTTTTGACCCGCCAGCGGCCTGCCTAGAGAGAGCCTTAATGATGGTATCTTGTATCACAGTCTGGCTTGTGAGTTCCGTTTTGACTCTCTTTGGTTGCGAAATACAGAATTCTTAGCACTAGATCCCATTATATCCCACTTAGTGTCTTCCTCAACTTAATTGAATGCCTTAAATGCCCATTATTTTGGCATCCAGTCTCTTCGTCGTCAAGCTGAGCAAGAGATTACCTGGCTAGGAAGCTCCGACGAAATCAAGCGGGTAGACTGCGTGCTCGGTGCAGGTTAATTACGAAGAGTGTTCGAGGGAGGAAACGGGCATTACAGGAAGGTTAATTTCTTGGTGCAACACGCGACTCGAACGCTCAATTAATTACGATAAATGAGAAAGAAAACGCAGCTGGGGAAGAAAACAGTCCGCACTGCGGAGTTATTTATCCAGAAAATTAGGAAAATGAATTACGCATTCCGTAAAGTTGGAGATGGAATGGAAAGTTGAAACAAGTGAAAATTTAAAAGATACTCAGAAACTACTCAGAAACAAACAATTTATTGGAGTGGCATCAAATTATGAAATAGACACAGAGAAACAGTGAATGAGGAAGATATTTGAAATAAACTTTGACTCTACATAAAATAAAGAGGAGAGAAAATTAAAACCAATCATCAGAAGTGGCAGAGAAGATAGCGCAAAGCTCAATAAGATTGAAAAGCAATTTATGGAGAGGTGGACGAATTAAATAGGAGAGATATTTTTCTTCGATGCATGGAAACATCAAAAGTAAATCCCAATGACAGAAGCAATGAGGACGAGTCAGGTTTACGACGAGGAATTCAGCGAGAGGAAATCAAATAAACGATGACTTCGAGCTATAGGAAAATACGAAAAAAGGCAATGAATCGCTGTTAGGCACCAAACGTGTAGAAATACCGTAAAAATGGTTCTTAAATACCGCAATCGTCGTAAAAATACCGCAATCTTCGTTAAAAGACCCCCGTATGACTGAAAATGGAGAATTAAACAGCAGAGACGGGTGGTGTTCTGAGGAGGATCCAGCTACTTTAAAGTGCTCTCAGGAGTGGAATTAAAGCTCATCTGAGAGATCAGGCCAGCTCCAAAGAGGCTTTGTCTGCTGAAGATTTGATCTGAAGTCCCCTGCATTGGGGAGTCCCGAGTTATTTCGCTTGATTGTGCCATCTGTAGGGGCGTCGTCCACTGGATGGCTTCTCCTCTGCAGGTAAAGAATCAACTTGGGCAACCGCAAACGCTGCTTTGAACTGGCCTCTTGCGTCTCGAATTGCCCGATGTCTTTAAGTCGTTGCTCTTAATAAGGTAAGTTCTAAAATGAGATTGCGTGTGTTAAAGTACACTAGGGGCTTACCTTCTCAGGATGAGGCTCTGTGCTGTATTTGACACGACGATGAGTATTGAAAAATCCATGTGTTTAACAGAGGGCAGTGGGCTGATCGAATTAGGAACCAACGGAAACTCTTGAATTTTATCTTTTTCGAACACAATTTGATCGTACAACCACACAGCTTATGGCGACACTGCAAGGTTCACAGGAGAGAGTAATTTTCATGACTGATTTCTTTTGAAAAAAGGCGTGAGAATTTTGGCTTGGCAAAAGGATTACTCTGGTACCTCTTGACGGAGTATTTCCGGGAAAAATTTTTCCCGTGCTTTAGTACAGGATTAGTAATTTTCTTCTATTTTTATCAAGTGGAGAACTAAAACAATATTATTCAGGAATTCATTTACGCAATTGCGTTATTTTTTGTTATTATTGTTCTATCAAACACTTTTTCTTTTCCTGAAGAACTGATGACGACACTGCCTCTATGTACTAGCAACTCTAGATCTCGTAGATCCAATTATTAGTTCCTCTTTTCTCACGCTGACGTGCTCCGAGTTTCACGCTGATTCAGCTCGTTCTCCAAGTGTCGGAGACGAAAAGACTGAAAATTCTGGTTTTAGTAAAAGGACATGTTTATGTACTTCACAACAAGGACAAAAATTCATGGGTGCAGCGAGCCGTAATTCTTCCGTCTAAAAATAAGACTCATTTCTGCAGGTCAATTTTTATGCGAGCGAATCACACTTTATCGCCACCACCTGCGGTTTGGACGAGCGTAAAACCTGCTATTTCCACGCAAATTTTCTAGAAAATGATGTGCTAATAAATAAACCTTAACTAAATTAAATTGGATAAGTTAGTTTGAGCTCCCTCACCACAACAAAGGTGTTCCAAGGAGAGGATGGAAGAAGGTACCATTTAGTATGGAGTTTGAGGAATGCGAAATATATGCGCGTTGTGTGTTCTTATAAGAGGATAGATCTGGGTTGTCTGAGTGCTTCTTTTAAATGACTCAACGTTTTTTCATCGGAAGGTTCAATGAACTACCTTGTTAATTAATTTTTGTGCTCTACAACCCCTCTAGTTAAATTCGCATAATTATTGCTTTATTTCTATTGCAAGCTAACTTTAAAATTAACTTGAGGGGAGGAAGCATAGCGTTTGAAGCTTGAGAATAGTTTCAAAGGTCTTTGTATTAAAAATACCTAATCAATTTACAACATTAGTTTTGGTTGAGAAAATAGTATTATTTAATAGTCTAAAATTGCGATGTGCTCAGATACAAGGGAGATCCTAATTAGAGTAATTGGTGTGGCCAATTATTCGCCTCCGTATTTTCAATTCCCCTCTCGTAATTGCCCTTATTGCAGAGCCGCTGAATTTTAAATGGAATTTTCGAATGATAGCAGCCAATTAGCTAAAACTCCTATGATTGCTCACGCAGAAACACAACAACAATGCTCATGACAGCAGAACAGTTGAAAAATTTACTCCATGATCAAGGGGTAATTAATCGGTCTTTTCCTGGCTAATTTGACATCGAAGAAAAATGTTCGCACGACCATGAGATTTGTAAATATTTTTGGATAAATATTAGAAGCTTCGTAATTCTTGTGTGAATAGTGCATTAATAATTTTAATGGCTGTATTGAAATATTTATCGGGCCTCGCAAATGCTTACTCTGAAAGATGTCCTTATTTTTTAGACCTTTCCCAGTCTAACTTTTTCGCCGCCTGCATGCATATTTTTCGCCGCCTGAGCGATTTAATTGCCTAATTCGCTTGGGCGGCAAAAAGTTAGACCCTTGTATACAAAATTGTTCGCTTTTTTCCTCAATAATGAGCCGAGTTATAATCTAATGGCCCTCACTTAATAACTATCCAGTTGACCATCACAGCACCCAATTAATGGTAGCCCAGTTAACCAAAACATTACACAATTAAGGGGTTGAACATTACAGCACCCAATTAATGGTAGCCCAGTTAACAAAATCATTACCCAATTAAATGGTTGAATATCACAGCACCCAGTTAATGGTAGCCCAGTTAACCAAAAAATTACCCAATTAAATTGTTGAACATTACAGCACCCAGTTAATGGTAGCCCAGTTGACCATTCACACAATTTACATTTCCCAATTAATTGTAGTCCTGTTAACTATCAAAGCACCTAGTAATGGTTGATCACGTTTCCATGACTGCATCCGTATAATCCATATAATATATAATATAAAATAATGGATTATAATATATATTGGTCATAATATGCAATTTCCGGTTTAGCAAAATAACACTGTTTAACTCAGCTAATGCTTCCTAAGCATAATATTAATGCGATTCCTCAAAAATTGTATCTACATTTTGAAATAAATTTATTTATAATCCCTTTAAGTAATATTGCGGGAAATAGTTGATAGTTCCTGATTTTTATTCCAGCTAATGATTTTGCAATTACATATGATAGATTTAAAAAATTAGATGTCATTTCAAATTTATCTTCACGGTGGTATTTGTCATTAAGAGAAATTAAACTTCTTGACTGTGTGCTAAAAACTTTTATTTCCGACATAAATGTTCATCAAATCTGTTCTTGTATTTGAAGCGAAATCCTGCCTGCATTTTGAAATCCTGAGACCCGTTATGTTCACATTTGACTGAGTTGGGCCATGCTTCAATGCACAAGATGCTGTTTCTGTTCTGTGAACAACAATTCATGGTTTCCTGGGAAGAGTATCACAAAAAAAACATTTATTTCATGATCAATGAACTGAATTGTTCACATGATGCAATGTGAAGCAATTTAAGGAAAACTGTATATTGTGTATAATCAATAGACTGAATTCTACCCATGAAGCAATGTGAAGCCATTTTAGGGAAAACTGTATAATCAATTAAATGAATTCTACACACGTTTCACCGTGAAACAACTTAGGGAGAACTATTCATTCGTGACGCAACAACGCCAAATTTTAGGGACATCTAATGTTTCCTGAACCAGAGCACACCAATTTTTCTGTGAACGCAACAAATTTTTACGCGACATCAAATGTTTCCATACCAGAACACACCAAACTTCTAAGCTTTCAGGAACATGGAACATTTCCAGAACCAGAAAACACCAAATTTTTAGGGACATCGATGTTTCCAGAACCAGAACACATCAAACTTCTAAACTTTTAGGGACATGGAACATTTCCAGAGCCAGAAAATATCAAATTTTTAGGGACATCGATGTTTCCAGAACCAGAAGATACCAAACTTCTTAACTTTTAGGGACATGGAACGTTTTCAGAACCAGAAAACACCAAATTTTTAGAGACATTGAACGCTCCCAGAAGCAGACCACGTCTCCCATCGCCACACTCGCGACTTGAGGGCAACACTCCCTGCGAGCAGCACCCAATCGCGTGACGACCTCCAGGTCTCAGGAACTGGACAGAATTTCTTCCTGACGTTGCTTAATTTTGGGCAGATCAGCAGAATTGGGTTAAGGCGACATTGGTGGGGGCGTAATGCCCTTATTGCGGGGTGGAGGTCGTCGAGGATTACCTTTGGTCACTGGGAAAATAGCTATAAATATATGAACTCGGAGGACGGAGCTGCGGCAGACGGTTGGGTAAAGGAACGAGTTTCTAGGAGTAATTAAATTTGTCTACAAATGACAGAGTTCAGGGAAGACCTCGAACTTGTGGGAAAAGTATCGGGGTGAAGTTTTTATCAAGTTATACACTGCCCTTAATTAGCACAGAGAAACCTGAGGCTCTTGGAAAAAATGGGGGTTCATCGCTTTGTTTTCGTGAATTTAGAGGCGTAAATGATGCGGTTTTAAAACTTTTATGAACTAAAATTGAGGTTGTTTTTTAAAATGCCAAGAAATTAAATTAAAAGCAGACGAATATTGAGGGGCTTGCCATTTTCAATAAAAAATTTTAAAATTGATGAGAAGCTCAAGGCAAAGTCATAAGTCTATTAAGCACAACATCGGCCGCTGCGATGAAAAGTGACTTCTTAAAAAAGTATAATAAATTCTTCGCTGCGCAGGATTAGTAGAGACTTGCTTAGCTAATTATAATTGGAACCTAACCTTTGTTAATTTACCAACTTTCGACTCTAGAGTGATCGTCTGCTAATTAAGCAGAAAACTTAAAATTCGTAGAGAATTTCTTTCATGTACATAACTCCAGACGAAAAGAAGTATGTATTATAGACGGAAAGATCTTTGAATTCGAGACAAAATAACTTGTGAACTTTAGGCGGAAAAACTCTAAATCCTTGAGTGAATAACTATTAACTTTAGCCTATAAAGATATCCGGAACCGGATTTTCAACAAATTCACGCCATCGTAGCGGTACGACCAAAAGCGAAAATTCTTCCGTCGATTCGGTGACATTATGTGCTGTTTTTTCAGGCTTATTTTCCCATATTTTACTTGCAAAGAATTAAAACTAAAAGGTTTTCGCCTAAAAAGCAACACCTATCGTAGCCGAGCGACGGGAGAATTTCCGCCGCAAGTTGTACCGCGACATCGCTGTAAATTGGTTGAAATCTTCAGCTATAGGCAGAAGTACTCCCAGAAATACAACAAAAACTTGTGATTTTAAGACAAAATATTTAGAGAATTTCCAAAAAAATTATCGTTCTTGAAGGTCTGTTTCTAGATTTTTTATGAAGCATCAAACGATGAAATTATGATTCCTCAGAAGAGCCAGTGATTAATTATTTTCCCTGGCCTGGCCGTTTCAATAGATTTAGTTATCAGTGTATGGCATTCTACTGACCCGCATTGATAACTAAATCAATTAAAACAGACAGGGAAAATGGTTAATCACTAGATATAGGTATATATATATATATATATACCTATATATATAAAAACAAAAGAGTTAATCCCTATATTTAAATATATATATAAATATAGGGATTAACTCTTTTCTGAAATTAACTAGTTTCCATATATATAAAAAAATACATATATATATATTGAAATAAAATGAAAGAACATTCAATTATTTCGAATCAAATGCCCGTGAACTTCATCGTCTAGTTGGTGTAGCATAAATAGAAGAGACTGGAACCCTGCTTATTCAAGCAATGAATTATTCAATGCATAAAACCAGTAAACACTGACAACTGATCAATCTAACGCATCCCAGATGTTTGTACAAGAAATTACAATTATAAGAACAATCGAACAATTGTGCCATAGATAATTATAATCCTACAACAGAGCGGTTTTTGAAAATTAAAATATGGATTCAAATAATGGAACATCGTAAAATAATATAATTATGCAAAGGGAATCCGTTAGAAGTGGGATCTCCAGGAGCAAAACTACTTAATATTCAGTTCTATACTTTTAGTCCTCATGAATAAGAATCATTGAGGACAATTTATTCATGAATTTTGAGCGAAATGTAAAGTTTTCTAAGCTCGAACGCGTATGTGATGGAAATACAATAAAAACACACTAAATAATGTGTATTGGAACGTAATTCACTGCGGCAGGCTGAACTAAGGTCGAATATCCAACTCAAATTAAAGTCAAAGTTAGTAACTAAGGTCGAATATCCAACTCAAATTAAAGTCAAAGTTAGTAATCAAATTAGGAAATTAGCAAACATTTAATGGATTGCCCTTTTATTTAGTTTTAAATGAATATTTATGAAAATTGAATTTGCGAAGAAGTTTCGGACGGTTGCAATACGGAAATCCCCTCAGTGACCAGGAGGTTCACGTCGGAGTCAATGTGCTAAATTCTCATTTTCCAAAAGAAGATGAGTTAGAACAGATATCAACAGGGTGAAAAACATGAAGAGTTTTACATCAATACACATTCTGACTTACACATTTATCATCACATTTGATGTAATGCACACGTTCCTCGTCTTTTATCCTTTATGTAATCTTTCGTCTTTTTTATCTTTTTTATACTCTTGCGTCTTTTATCCTTTATATAATCATTCGTCTTTAAGCCTTTATATACTCTTTCGTCTTTTTATCCTGTACATACATTTTCGTCTTTTATCCTTTATATACTCTTTCGTCTTTTTATCCTTTATATACTCTTTCGGCTTTAATCCGTTATATACTCTTTTGTCTTTTTATTTTTTATATACTCTTTCCTTTATATGCTCGTTCGTCTTTTATCCTTTATATACTCGTTCGTCTTTTATCCTTTATATACTCTTTCGTCTTTTATCCTTTATATACTCTTTCGTCTTTTATCCTCTATATACTCTCGTCTTTTTATCCTTTATATACTCTTTCGTCTTTTATCCTTTATATACTCTTTTGTCTTTTTATCCTTTATATAATCTTTCGTCTTTTTATCCTTATATCCTCTGTATACAGGTGGAAATCTAATGCTGGAAAAGACACGATTTTTTCTGCCTAACGAATATTTTCAATATTAAGCCAGTCTCAGAGATGTTTGAAATTTGTGAAATGAGTGTTTCTATGCAGAAGATAAGACTGAGCTCTCACAGGAAATAATTTATTCAATTTTTTCTCATTGATTTTACTTTTCCACGTCTTCAAAACTTACATATTTCATTTCGTACGTTTTCAACGAATGGGATTTTGTTCAAAGTTCTTTAATTGCTTCAAAGTTTTACCGACTTCCCTCGCGATTGAGGAGGAAATGCTACGGTATGTTATAAGTATTGAAGATATTTTCACTAATTCCACTAAGTATTGGGTATTTTTTCACTAATTTTCCATAGCAGACATAAAAAAAAGCTGTTCCCTCCACGTGCGTTGAGGGCATGAGGTGCATCTGAGACACAGCCACATCGCCCTACACGTAATTCGTACAGAATAAGATGGTAATACAAGGATAATTTGTTTAGACTCCGTAAAGATAACCTTACGTATCAATGTATGTTCCAAATCTGATAATGTTTACCGTGAAATGAAAAATAATTCAGTAGATAAAATGAATTTGAATTAATTTATATATATATTCGAAACTTGTGTACATTTGGAATGCATGCCATATATAAGCAGGAATACCGTATAAAATCTAACTATAAAACCCGTTTCCAATCAAAAACGTGTAGCTCTACTCAGTCCAGCTCCAGATTTGTTCGTTACATCAAAAATAAATCATGAAATAGCGCATTCTAACCTAATTGGGAACCGAAAGTTGAAATCAGTATTATCAGAATAGGGAACCCATTGTTTGAAATAAAAACATTTTTAGAAAACTTAACTTTTATTCCACCTAGAAATACAAACCCGGGATCTTTTCCAGATAAGCCCCGCCACTAATGCAACACATAAGTTAATACACTTGTAACTTTCGAAATAACGCACCTATTGACTTCAAATTACTCTCAAACGAAAGATTAAAACATTCTTTCGTTTGAGAGTAATTTGAAGTCCATAAGTGCATTATTTTGAAAGTTACAAGTCGGCGAACTTATGGGTTATGACGTCGCGCGAGTCGGATGGGAATATCCAGAAATTTATAATTTTTCATTCCAAAAAACATTTCTTTACAGAAACGCAATTGCGAATCATGCAACGTGATTTTACTTTCCTTCCCGAGAGCCGAACTATTAAAACTATTTTCTTTCAGGATGAAACTGCCTACCACCCCGAGAGTGAAAGTTTTTCAAGAATATTGTTATATAAAGTAATTTCCAGGGTCAGCTTGAAAATTGTAAAACCAGTATCTTAAATTCTGTAATTTAGGCGAACTGTTTTTCAGAATCAAATAACTTACCGTATCCAAACCGAAATTATTATCCATAAATCCGAAGCGAAGTTTCATCCACATTAAATTTCTCTTTGAGACATTTCAAGGGAATGAACGAGTCTGTATTTGCCAATAGGCTGTTCTTAAATCATTCCAAATTGACGGCAGTTCATTCCGAGTCCGAGTCCAAAAGTTCGGGAACGATATTTCCCGTAAGAACAAATATTTAAACCCGCCAGACTTGAGTCTAAAAAATTGCGGATGAGGTTATTGGCGAATTCTGAGCGAACTTTGCTGCAATATGCCAATCACGATCGTCAGTAAATTGAGCACGAAATTCTTCTTTTCGAGAGCTAAGTCAAACATCAATTTAGGTTAGGTCGAGGTAAAAATCCATTGATTTTGGGTTACAAAAACAGAAAATAATTACGATAATCGAATGCAGCTAATAGTGTCGTTAGAGGAGTGTATAATTAGTTAAGTTGGTGACGGATTTCAGGCTTAGCTAGTGACAGATATTAGGAACTGCTGATGACAAATATCAGGGACAACTGATGACGAATGTCAGGCTTAGCTGATGACGGATATCAGGCTTAGCTGATGACGGATTTCAGGTACTGCTGATGACGGATATCAGGGACGACTGATGGATATCAGGGACAATTGATGACGGATATCAGGCTTAGTTAATGACAAATATCAAAGACATCTAATGATAGACACCTACGCGAGGGACACCTGGGGGTGGATATCACTGATATCAGGGAGAGCAAGCAGAAGCTTGTCAAACTTTACACGCTGAAGAAAGTTTTACACGCTGGGATTTCTCAGTGTTTGGCCATTGGAGGAAAGTTTACCTTCTATGGGAAATTAAAAGTGTGTCTCGCGTCAGTTTTTACATTTCTTCAGATTTTGGAATAACAACAATATGTAGGAGAAGTAATTGAATATCTAAATACATCCAAGGCGTTCATTAAACAACCACACTGCAATTTACGCGAGATGAATGTTGAGGAAAAAATATTTCTCCGCCTGAAAAAAAATATTTCATATGAACGAATGTTTTTAATTCGCGGTACACATACGTCGAATATCTAACAATAATGCGACTGATATACGATTGATTATAATGCATATTTTCAATATAATAACAGCTTTTTATACATGATCCTAATTCTTCAGCCCATAAAACACAGCAGCATTTTTCCTTCGTCTTTTTCGTGATTTTCAAAAAACATCATACCCACGGAGCAAATTCCTTTTTTACTTAAAAAAGAGCAAGCCAAATTTTGGAGTGAAACACACGAGAGCTGTGGAAGAAGCAGAGCGAAGTGATGCCTGCACATAATTTTGCAAAACAAGTTTCCAGAGTTGAAAAATCCAGCGAAGTTGAGAAGGCAGCGCTAATGCGCTTCTACTTAGCGAACTTAGCGGAGCTATATTTTTGCTCGGCGATGAAAGCGCCGCGGCGGCTCAGCGGGAGCGTATGTTGCGACTTCATATTAAATACAGAGCTTCGCACCGGGATGTGCAGAATAAGCCAAATTATGTCTTAGTGAGGCTCCTTTGTACTAATGTAACTCTGGGATTTTGTTTCCCGATCCTCATGAAGGATGAAGCAAAGCTCATGAAGGAGCGTCATTTTTGACGCTCGCTAGAAGCTTCTGTGTTCCGTGCTTCAGTGAGGAACGTGTTCTTGGAATAATCTCGCAGTGTCATATTGCTTTCTGTCTATTTTTAAGTCCTTCGCTTGTGAGCAATGTGGGACTTTAATGTAACCGGCATCCACATGTCGAGGAATATTTTTCACTCTACAGGTAATTAATCGTCTGCAAGGCTGTAATCCCCTGACAGACTGGTCACATTTTTCCGAAATAGGTCTGTATGATATCACTTTGTCTAAATAAGTTGTTCGTTTGTGAACATATAAAACTTTGATGTAACTAGCATCCTGATATCAAAAAATATTGCTCACTCTACAGATAATTAATCGTCTGCAACGGTTGTAATCATATCAAGAAATTTTCTTCACTCAACTGATAATTAAAAAAATCCAAAATTTTACAGCATTTGGTGTTGGTCCGGAATCTTTCAATTAGTCGTCTGCAACGGCTGTAATCATTTCAAGAAATATTCTTCACTTAACAGATAATTAATCGTCTGCAACGGCTGTAATCACCCAAAACCCTGATCACATTTTCCTGAAATTATAATAGGACTATAATAGCGGAAGTCATTTGGAGGTAATCAGGGCGCTGGAGCGGTGATGAAAGAAAGGAGACACCACAGCGGGGCGGGCCGCGTGATGGATGGGTGACACGGAACCTCCGACCGTCACGGAACTCTGGACAAAATCCTGAGAACTGGGCCCGAGAATATCAAGCTCACATTTTTTTAACTAAAGCAAAGGCTTCTAATGGGTGCGTGTTTAGGTATGTAGTCTTTCATGACGTAAGAGTTTTTCACGAAATGAAATTTAGTTCTCGACGAAAAGTGAAGTCTATTACAACGTAAGAGGATTTGCTTAATAGTTTATAATTCTAAACCTAAAATTGAGCATAAGTTAAGGCAGCAGCTCTGTTGCTGCTATACTTGCAATTTGCAAACTCTGAACCACAAGGTTGGAGGCTGGCATGAAATTTGTTCGTTTTTATTTTACTGAAGATTTACTTGTGAAATTTAAGAAACGTAACTTCATTCAAGAAACGTTAAATTCAAGAAAGCAGAAGAAGAATTTTAAACTCCCTCAATGACATGTTAAAATTGATGAAAATTGAGAGGAGTCGTAATAAAAGATTTGAGGAAAGATACTTCAGCAAACCTGTTCGTAATAACCGTTGCGATGCAAGTAGAAATGCGGAACATGGTTTTTCAGCTGCGTCACCTGTTTAGGCTAAACTTTCCACTTGACAAAGATATTTTTGCTGTGAAGTTCACCATTTACAAAAATATTTTGTTTTCAATTTTGCCTATGGCCACAATATTATTACTAAGAAATTTATTATTGGGCAAAATATTCTAGAAGTGAACTTAGCATAAATACCCGAACTTTTATTGTTAACAGAAGTTTTATTCTTCAATGCAAAGCTATAATATTTTCGTGGTGCGTACAAGCCTCTTATTTTTGCATTGCCGCCATGGCTTAGAAAATGCAAATTTTAAGTTATCCCTCGAGGCTATTTACTGATATCACCCCTTCAAACCAAGTCTCTAATTTCTGCAGCAAATTTCTTTATGGGCATATCACCTGCAAGAAAATGTGTCAGGTTCTTCCGGCAACAATAAAAATGGCAAAAAATTGAAGACGAAGCAAGTCTCCGCCAGGTTTAGCATAAACGGTAAATTCTGTTACAACGTGAGAGGAATTGCTTAAAAGGTGACAATTCTGCACGTGAAATTAAGAGCACGGGTTGAACTCAACTGGTGCCTATCAGCTCTGTTGCTGATATACTTGCGATTTGCAAACTTTAAATCACGAGTTCTCCGGCAGGTTTATCATATGACACTGCAAAAATCGTTTCCAACTGATCGTCTCTTATCAAAGCATTTAAAATAAAATTAGAGCTTTATTCCTGAACAGTCAAGTTTGAAGACACATTGTTACACACATTGTACTCATTTGTGAGCTAATTCTTCATATTTAGATGAAGTAGCTTAAGTCACACCATCCTTATCACCCGCGCTGTTTCAACTAAAAAACCTAGAGGTCTACGAGTGTACCGTTTGTGCCATAAAAAAACCAACCGAGTATTTATTTTCCCGTATCTGCAATACCCATATTTGTTCCCCGTGCCAGTAGTAATCCATAATACCGCATAATTTTGCTTGAAATTAAATGCTTATGGTATTTTTATAATGGTATTACTTATACGGGAACATAAATGCTCGGTTCGGGTTTTTGTGGGACATACTCTATATTACCAGCTTGTGAGGCCAAAGCAAAAGACGTGAGCCTTTAAATTTTTTGGTAAAACCACACAACAAAACTACGCTCACGCATCTCATAAGTTACCTGCCTCACGTATTCACTCTGAATTTTGAATTCATCACTCGATGTTGCAACAGATCCACCATGGAACCTTCATCCAGTCATGAACAAAATTTACCTAAAATAAATTGTGTTTTTTTACGTTTTACTTTTCAGATAATGTCAATTTTAGCAAATATCAAATGATCATAGCTGTTCCATTTAATTCATGGGCACATTATATGGAAATTATGGGCATTATGGAATTAATTTATTAATTAATTATGGGCATTAGGGAAATTATGTCATTTCATAGAAAGTATGTACTCTACGCACATGTTACTACTATTCCACTAAATTAAAACGTAAACATTACATGTTACTAAAAATATTTGTGTACAATGAACGTGAGCGAGTAACACAACTGTGTCGTGTGTAACCGTGTATATTTAACAACATACAGAGAAACGTTTGTACTGTTGAAGGCCTGCAAGTAGAGATCTTTCCCAACTTTGGTCAGGAAAAACCGCTGATTAAATTGCGAAAACGATTACGAAGTGTCATTGCTGCAGGCGAAACCACGATCCTTCGCTCGTGCATGAAACAGTTTCGCAGGAAACTAAAAAATCTCTTTGGAAATCGTTAGGTAGCCGAGTTCGGCCAACTATTCCCATCAGGGAACAATTCTCATCGACAAAAGTCGAAGTTATGCCGCAGATGTAGCCGGGCTATTTTCCGGTGGCGGGTCAGAGATGCTGGTATCTCTATGGGTGCCAGCAACGGCACAACTTCAATGCCGAATTAAATTAACTCTGGGTAAAAGTCCCTGGAAGTGTTGTGTTAGGGCTCAACTTCATTGTTTTCGCTGGGAAATTACGGGACGTGCTTTAGCATCGCAGGCAGGTTCGTTAACGCCTCGTATACATTTTATGGGACGGAAATACTCGTACATTTTTTACGCCTCGTATACATTTTGAGAGACGGAAATACATTTTTTACGCCTTGTTTACATTTTGTGGGACGAAAATACATTTTTTTACGCCTCGTATACATTTTGTGGGACGGAAATACATTTTTTACGCCTCGTATACATTTTTTGGGACGGAAAGTTGTGCAGGAAATCTTTGTGGGGTCTAAAATACATCAGGAGCCGAATTTTTTGAAAAACTAAAGCCAACATATGGTATAACATTGCATTGTTGACTGCCTTTATTTCATTGTCTCGATAGGTAGTGCAATGGACTACAATCTTTGGGTAGCATTAAAATTTGTTATGTAGCGTATTTTTTCTACAGCATTGCAACTGATGTTAACTCGTGTTTTTCACAAGAATTTTCAGGTTGGATTCATGATAAAATATTCATTTCAATAGCATACTAAGAAATACTTTCAACCTAAAATGAGCATATGCTAGCAACACATTTGTAGTTTAACAAGAATTTCTGACAGGACTTTTTTTTGCAGCCCATTTTCAATATTTTGAATTTCTTCCGCAACGATTTTTCCTGTTTATTTTATGAGAAATTTGAATCAGGTGCATGTGCTATTACAAAATTTTCATACATATTGAGTGCAAAAATCACCTCCGTACACTCAAAGAGCCATTGGCATTGATGCCTAGTGCCCAGAAACTCAACTGATGCCTAGTGCCCAGAAACTCAACTGATGCCTTGTGCCCAGAAACTTGACTGATGCCTGGTGCCCAGAAACTTGACTGTTGCCTGGTGCCCGGAAACTCAACTGATGCCTAGTGCCCAGGTACTTTAGCAGCCGCAAGGAACCTCCAAGCATTCTGCAGCGCGGCTTAACCCCTTCTCCATCTCATATTTCTCGGCTCTCATCTAATCGCGTCTACGCAATTCGATCCTCCTGCTGCAGCCAGAAAGTTACCAGAGACTTAATTTAGTGCGACGTCTACTGCTGAAAAACTCAAAAAACTCCGCCAATTTATACACTCCAGCCTCACAAAGTGCGCGAAAATGCTCCAGGTATTATGAGGACTGAGGAAGGGCCGGCAGAGGCTGGCCTCCCGTAGTTTATTTTAAAAACACGCCGAAAAGGACGACCAAAAACGCCCTCTGAAGCTCGCAAGGTAAAAAAACTTCATGAATAAGGGACGTGGCTTCCAGGCCTCCACCCTTGCAGCTTAGGCCAAGCCAAAATAAATTCCAGCGTACTTCCATCAAAGCACTAGTACGATAGAGCTAAAATTTGCGAGCAAAGTTATTGAGGATGGTTAAGATACATGGTTGTTTTACTTTGCCTTCTCCAAAGGGCACAAAACATGGGATTTTTTACTTTATTTATACTTTATTTAACTTACTCACGCGTGGAGACGTCCATCGGAGAGATGCGAATCTTTCTGAAATTAAGGTATGGTTTTTTTTAGCAGTCCTTTACATGCTTATAAGTTGTACCTAATGCCTCTTTCTGCACTATTATTATCCTTCAATCTCTTTTGATATTGTCACCACTTGTCAAATCACAATTTTTAACGTCCTCTCTTATTGTTTTTTGAATTTCCTCAACATTAAGCGTCAGCATCTTGTGGATTCAAACTTATAAAGGTTCCCTCATGCATGTTGGAATGTTAGCGAACAAAGTTAAGATGAGAGGTTACTCATGTAAGTAAGCACGAATAAAATTTTGATTGGCATATATATCGTTCACCCAGTGCGTTATTGAAGTTAACATCTTTCGTGAAGTTAGAATAAAGCTCACAATGTTAACATTGTCCCCCAGAATCAATAAACAAATCATTTACTTTAACAGCGTTTTTTCGCATTCCCGAATCTGTGATCAATCAGTAATCAATGCATTTATCAATGATCGAAAATAGAATACACACACAAATAAAACCATGCATTCTATTAGTCGTATCGGCTCTATAAATGTAATACACAAAATAAATTTTGTTACTGTATAACATCATCACTAAATGATTACAAAAGCATCGAATATCATGCCAATGTAGCTTATTTTGAATAGTTTAAAAACAAAAATTAAGAAAATGTCGATAGAAAAATATGCATTGCCACTTTCCTTTTGCCCGTTTGGTGCGCGAAAAACTGTATCGGCTTGATTTTGCTTAATTTTCTCATGACACGACCTCATAAAACTGTGTCGTGAAACTACCCGAAATTTCACCAATCTTCTGAAAACAAAAGAAAATACCCCTACTTTGATGTTCATTTTGGTTTCTTTAATTAAAATTTCCTCAACATCATTTATATCCTTCATATAGGATTAACATCTCTATCATGTGCTGGGATTTTATTATATACTGCGAACGAAAGCCATCAGTATTGGTGCTAGTACTCCTTTATTTTATATATTCTCGAGTTCGCATGAATCCTTGCCTTTAATATTGATGACTGCATCTTTTGCTTAGTTTCTACAGAAATTGCAAATATTAATCGAAATGATAGGAGAACGCATGAAAGTGGCTGAGTAAGATCTTCTTACCATCTCAGTAGGATCTGCAAATATACTGCGTAGGATCTGCCAAAGATCTTCTTACCATCTCAGTAGGATCTGCAAATATCCTGCGTAGGATCTGCTAAAGATCTTCGTACCATCTGAGTAGGATCTGCAAATATACTGCGTAGGATCTGCCAAAGATCTTCTTACCATCTCAGTAGGATCTGCAAATATCCTGCGTAGGATCTGCTAAAGATCTTCGTACCATCTGAGTAGGATCTGCAAATATCCTGCGTAGGATCTGCCAAAGATCTTTTTACCATCTGAGTAGGATCTGCAAATATCCTGCGTAGGATCTGCTAAAGATCTTCGTACCATCTGAGTAGGATCTGCAAATATCCTGCGTAGGATCTGCCAAAGATCTGCTTAACATCTCAGTAGGATCTGCAAATATCCTGCGTAGGATCTGCCAAAGATTTGCTCACCATCTCAGTAGGATCTGCAAATATCCTGCGTAGGATCTGCCAAAGATCTTCTAACCATCTCAGTAGGATCTGCAAATATTCTGCGTAGGATCTGCCAAAGATCTGCTTACCATCTCAGTAGGATCTGCAAATATCCTGCGTAGGATCTGCCAAAGATCTGCTTACCATCTCAGTAGGATCTGCAAATATCCTGCGTAGGATCTGCCAAAGATCTTCTAACCATCTCAGTAGGATCTGCAAATATCCTGCGTAGGATCTGCCAAAGATCTGCTTACCATCTCAGTAGGATCTGCAAATATCCTGCGTAGGATCTGCCAAAGATCTGCTTACCATCTCAGTAGGATCTGCAAATATCCTGCGTAGGATCTGCCAAAGATTTGCTCACCATCTCAGTAGGATCTGCAAATATCCTGCGTAGGATCTGCCAAAGATCTTCTAACCATCTCAGTAGGATCTGCAAATATCCTGCGTAGGATCTGCCAAAGATCTGCTTACCATCTCAGTAGGATCTGCAAATATCCTGCGTAGGATCTGCCAAAGATCTTCTTACCATCTGAGTAGGATCTGCAAATATCCTGCGTAGGATCTGCCAAAGATCTGCTTACCATCTCAGTAGGATCTGCAAATATCCTGCGTAGGATCTGCCAAAGATCTTCTTACCATCTCAGTAGGATCTGCAAATATCCTGCGTAGGATCTGCCAAAGATCTTCTTATCATCTGAGTAGGATCTGCAAATATCCTGCGTAGGATCTGCCAAAGATCTTCTTACCATCTCAGTAGGATCAGCAAACATCCTGCGTAGGATCTGCCAAAGATCTGCTTACCATCTCAGTAGGATCTGCAAATATCCTGCTCAGGATCTGCCAAAGATCTGCTTGCCATCTGCATAGGATCTGCGTGGGATCTGTGTGTAGGATCTGCGTAAAATGTGGATGAGATCTGTATACGAATTGAGTTGTTTATGTACATATATATATATATATATATATATATATACTGTATATGCTCTCTGTAATTACCGATCTCTCTTTATATAATAAGATCGAGACACTTCAAATGGACGCATCTCAATCGAATGAAATTCGTCAAATTTTCGATCGATCGATGTTCTTCATTCACAACATTCATTAACAAATTGTTTGGTTATTATACTCGTCACACTATAAAAATTTCTTGAAAAAAGACCAAGTTAAGCAGTATTTATGTGGAAAGCAAAAAGTTAGCAGAAGTGAATGCAGTGCAGTGCCTGACCTCCGTATGTCATTTAAACATAACTCACTTGAACGAGAGAACTGATGAGCCTCATTTTTTGTACAGAATTTGCTTACCTCTAACCACGGCTAATGTATTTTTGGCGGAATAATACGCGTGTGTATATCAATGTTAGCCTTTAATAACGGCTATCGTAGAATAATATGATTGCGTATAAATGTAAATGTTAACCTCTAGCAACGGCTGCCGTCATTTTTACGAAAAATTACTTCCAAATCGTTTGAGCTACATTCACAATTTTTGAGTTTTAAGATAATATTGTACGATGCGTTTTCTTAACACAGTATTTCATCGGTGAGCTATAAATTAAACAAAAATTGTGGGAATAAAATAAATTTGAAAGAATAGTGAGTTGGCAACAAACTTTAGAAATGAAAAAGGCATCCATGAAATAAACACAAAACGGAGGAAAAAATCTAACCTTCCGTCCCCCCCACCATCTTGCACTGCTCCAACCCTGCTGCGCTCGAGCCCTACGTAATTCCAACCCTGCAGAGAAACAACTTCGCTGAGTTCCAGCCCAGGAACATTCCAGAATTGCTGAGCTCTGCAAAGTAAAAACTCTGCTGTTTTGTTTGAAACCCAGAAGTTAAGAAATTGTTAGGAGATTCTAAATTCTCCTCACATTTAGATTAATTTTTGCTTTTTCACGAAAAAATTAGATTTAAGATGGAGTCATAAATAGTAAAGTGAAAGATTCAAGCGATGTTGGGAAAATTTAAAACGATGAACTCAAGTGAGTCCTAGAGCTACAATGCTCCAACTCTGCAGAGTGGCAACTCTGCTGAGTTCCAACTCAAGTTAGTCCTAGAGCTACAATGCTCCAACTCTGCTTAGTAGGAACTCAGCAGAGTTCCAACTCGAATGAGTCCAAGAACTACAATGCTCCAACTCTGCAGAGTAGCAACTAAGCTGAGTTTATACTCAAATGAGTCCTAGAACTACAATTCTCCAACTCTGCAGAGTAGCAACTCTGCTGAGTTACAACTCAAGTGAGTTCAAGAACAACAATGCTCCAACTCTGCTGAGTTTATACTCAAGTGAGTCCTAGAACTACAATTTTATAACCCTGCAGACCTCGCGCTTGCAGCCTCACCCACCCGACACAACGACAATTGCGATGCTGCAGACTCCGGCCCCAAAGGAGTTTCACTGTTATACATTTTCGAGCGTATCGTCTAGTACTTCATTTCAAATTTAAGACCCTCAGGAACAGCCCAGCCCATTCAATCGATGCCTGTCTTTCACACCACACAATGGAAGATTCTTCCAATTTGGTGAGACGGCTTTGTTTGAATTCCCCTACCTTCACAGCAGCGTTATCGTTGTAAGTTAAATCCTGAGAATAAAACTCAACTATTACTTCTGAGAAAGATGTGCACCAAAGAGTGGTCATTTGAAACTCATACTGTTTATAAATTCCGAATTTTATTACCTATTGAAGAATAGTAACAAGTTGTTAGATAATTTGACCGTAAAATTCGCAAACGCTGGTGTTCATGCATCGTGAATAAATAACACCTGTTTTTGTGTGCAATGAATTGATTTTTGTAGACGAAGTGTGTCTGTGTAAGCAATGCTGATATTTAAAGATCAACGCTGGTTGTACATAATTTACATAACGAATGATTTTGTGCAACTGCGACCTCTGCTAGAGAATTATTGTTTATCATTTCGTCATTAACTGGGCAATGAGTTCGCTAATTAAACAAAAGTTACAATGTGTTCATAAGAATCGCATAGCACGTTCATTCTCACAAATTGCAATATATATGTAAAAATTTATTATTGTATATGACATACAATGTAAAAAGGAAGCTTTCAATGCAGTAGGGTCCAAAAGTAGAAATCAGTTACCCAATTTGACGTGCATTTATACACTTGCACTAAATGCTATATCACAGACCTCCATCTAGAGCGATTTTGCGGACTGTACATAAAGAAGATAATGTATTCCTCCTCCGGCTGCCAGATTTATATGACACACTTCACCTTCCTTGCATCTAATTAGCTGGATTTATAGAAGCGGTCGGGCTGAGATATGAGGAAGCGCTCGAGTTGCACCAGAAGATAGATCCCGCCTTCGCATTCCCTTGCTTAGTTTAGATCCCATCAAGAAACTTCTTTATCAGAGATCCTCGTCCGAAAAGACCGAAGGAAACCGACTTCGTTTTAAGGATCGCTTTTTTTTAACTCTGGTCTCTTCATGAAAGTTCTTCTCTATCTAGACGATGATCAGGACACAAGGCTGGCTTTACGGAAGCCTTGGTATGGGAAAGATTTTCATCGATCTTTCGAATTTCAATGAATAAATGCATAAGCTTCGCTGCTCCAGTGCTCATGTTGATGAAACGGTCAGTGTTGCTTTTCTATGGTTGCTTTGCTTTCACTCCTTGCGATTGAGAATGTCTCATTTTTAAGGTGTGTTATATATATGATAATTAACTTTGCTTCATTTTAAATGAAAATATTTTTATCATACACAGAGTGAAGGCAAAAGTCTCATTTCACTTCCATTTTGATTTAAACATTGTTCAGGGCTAATTTACACTAAAAATTAAAACGCCCAAATTAATTTTCTAATTCGACCAAAGAATCCTAAATGCGAAAGAAATGATTATTCTTCTATACTCCCTCGCGTAACTTACATCCGATTATTGGAAAGAGAAAATGATTTCAAAAAGAATTGAGTCACTTCTCCATAAGACAATTCAGTCCAACTCTAGTCCGTCAAACAAGACAGCAGCGGTGCCAGGTCCACTTTGCGAAGATGGGGAGAAAGGAAAAGTGGCCCTTGTCATCGCCCGATCTCAACTTCTAGTTAATTCTGGAAAAAAAGAGTGTTTTTCCTTTCGCACTTCAACTGAAGCTCTGAAGGGCTCCCTCAAAGAGTTACGGCAAAATATTTTTTAGTGGTATGGTGTTCTTTAATGACATTTCTCATAGGCATGGTAGAATATTCGTCAGAGGCATGGTAGAATATTCGTCAGAGACATGGTAGAATATTCGTCATAGTTATGGCAGAATGTTCCTTAAAATGTTGCTGAATATGTTGCTGAGATATGACAAAAAATTTCTCATAGACTTAGCAGAATATTTCGGAGAGGCAAGGAAGAATATTCGGCAAAGACATCGCTGAATATTTCTCAGAGGTAAAGCAGGATATTTGTCAAAGACGTTGTAGAATATTATTGCGAGATACGAAAGAATGTTTCTCAGAGGCAATATTTCCCATAGAATTGATGGGATATTCATCAGGACAAACTGATCAACAAGGCGGAGAGTTCACCGAGTAGATTGAAACTTGTGATTAGCTCCAAAATTAAATTTATTTAATAATCATTGGTCATAAAACTTGGTCTACATTTGTTCAAATTGAGTGTTACAACAGCATTTTTGTTATTTATAAAACCAAAAAAACGAAAATGAATATTATGTTAATCCGAAGACTTGCAATGCCCTCGTACGAATTTATACATAAAATAATGATCGTACATCACATTGAAAGTATATTAATTGAAAGAGAAATTGCAAAACCGTTTTCAAAAATCAATAGTTACGCATTTAATTTATGTGTAAAATGGGTTTACCGAACGGTAATTAATCCAAGTTCTCCAATTTAAAACACAAACACTTCTTTGCCTAATTAAATATCTCGTAATAATAAGATCTCTCGTAAATACCCCTCCAGCCCGTCCCTTCCTTTCCCCTCTTCAAAAGAAACACACCAAACTTCAAATGCTTCATCCGAGTCAAGCGATATCTCTAATTGGGGCCCATATTTCTAAGGCCAAAAATATCAAACGCCAAACTTTGAAGAGTTCAAAACTTTCAGCCAACGTAAATACGCGAGTGGAAAACTCGAGCGCCGCTTCAGGACAGTTCTGAAGACTATTTGTGATGGCAACAAAGTCATGATATGCAATTTTAATTACCCTTTCTTGGCTTCATTTGCCTGCCTGAGCGCCAGTTTAGAGTTGGGGAAATTATTCGTTGAATGCTTGCTTCACAGCTTAATTTTTCTATGTTTTTTCATGTAAGAGATTGTGGGCTAAGGTGTGAATTCTTTTAATTATTTAAGTGATGATGTTTGACATTCCTATAACTGTATTATGCATAAAATAAATTAGAGTAGCTTCGAATTCATGTTATGTAGGATCTTATGAATATACACCATTACTGACTCAATGTATGGGTGATTTTTAAATTTATTTGGGAAAATTTCAAAGCTTTATGGAATTTTTTGCATGTTGATTGCTGTATTGAATTAAAAAGTGAATTGTTATGTTTAAATCTAGCCTATTTTTGACATTTATTTTCGTTAAAAAAATGCACAACCAACAATTGAAGCAGAGAAAGGCAGCCCTACGCCTTGTCTCGGTCTGATGAACAAGCGTTCTGTTACGAGGTGTGATACTTCGTAATCGACATGTATTTGGTATTCTTCTCGAAAAAGTATATATATCCCCATATTTCAACGCAAGGTGCTTCGCTTTTTATTGAAAAGTTTGGTTTTCTTTAGACAGTAATGGGTATTCTTGTTTTGAGATAAGATACTTGATTTACGACGAATTCATTCTATTTCTTAAGGAATAAAGGGTATTCCTGATATTTTTAGGTAAGATGCATTATTTTCGATATAATACAGCTGCAATTAACAGAAAAGATGACAGTTATCTGTTGATTGCGTTGTACATTAAATTGTCAATATTTAGCACTCATACCATCAATGATGAATAAGTATTTTTAAGACAGTTTTTTTATAAATGGGTAATGAAACTTAGATATTTGGATATTTTTTAGGTGCGTTTTACAGCATACTTATTTATTGTTTAAATAAAAATAATGCTAGTAATTCACTTTTCTCGTGTTTTAAACTCATGTACATCTTTATGTACTGTCTTCCTTCTCCATGCTTCCTGTTGCTAAATTCAATTACATTATAACATATATAACCACACATTGTACACACGCCATTTTAAAGTACTATTCCAAACTTCTCTTTAGGACGTTGAATATCAGCAAATGTAACCAAGATAACAAGAGGATCAGCTTCGCTGCGACAATTTACCGCCATATTACTGAGACAAAGACCTGTTTTGTTGCCGAGATCTCGCAAAATGAGCACACCGGGGACTCCTGCCATGAATGTTTTATGGCCGATTCAAAGACCATTATCTGTCTTTTTTAAGGACTACATGAGGAGCCGTACATGCTGTTTTATGGAGTGCGAAGCACAGTGAAGAAATAAACTATTTTTAGAGGGCAAAAATTTCGCGCGCGACCTTCAAACGACCGTAAAATGCGGAGGCTTGAGCTTCTTGGGCCTCAAAGTTCGCCCGTAAAAAGTTCTGCTAGAAGAATTGGATATTTTTACAAACATAGGGCGGTGTGTCATCAGTAAAGGACGATGTTCGGGGAATGGAATGAACGCTTTGTACTACCGCTCTGGCTAATTCAAGGCTTTAACTTTCAAAAAATGGTTCATGGTCCAAAAATAAATTGCAAAATCCTGAGAAATTATAAAATGAGGACCTGTGCGATGAATGAAGGAGCAATATTTTGATAATAACGTAGATACAGTATCAGCCTAAAATCTCATCTTTTCTTTGTTTCAGTCGTGTAAAAATTGCCGTCTTCCAAATTCAAAGACATTTGATATCCCCCTGAACTCGCATGCATAATTTTATTTAGAATGCACATTCAATAATAATAATAATAATTATAATAATAATAGTAATAATCAATAATATTTTTATAGTATATCCCTTTAGGGAGTTGTAACGTTCATATTTCACGAGGATAAGCCTTCTAAATTAATTGGCATCTCATGCAGGGAAAAAAAAATTATCAAAACTAGCTCAAATATGATGAATGGGATGAGCATGCACGAGAAGAAAAATTTAAAATATTAGCTTGATGAAGTTCGGAGAATTATGAGCTAACTAATTTGAAACTTAACTGGAAGCCCAAGTGAAGATGACAAGAAATAAATTAGTCAAATTGTGCAGACGTGAAGTTTTTTAAATGAGTTAATCATGAACGACAAAATGTTTTAAATATTGCCTAGGGTTTGCATTTTTAACAAGGTGAAGGAAATAGCAGACTTGTCTCTAATGTGAGCTGACTTTTTATTCCCACAAGTTCGTTTTCCCAAAAAATTTGTCATTCCAATAAGTTTGTTATCCCAATAAGCTTGCTTTCGAAATACGTTTGTTATCCCAGTAAGTTTGTTATCCCAATAATTTGCTTTCCCAATAAGTTTTTTATCCCAATAAGTTCATTATCCTAATGAGGTTGTTATCCTGAGAAGTTCATTATTCTAATAAGTCAGTTATCCTGAAAAGTTCATTATCCCAATCAGTTTTTCCTCGTAAAATGAACAGCAGAGATGCAGCTTCCTCGCTCTTTCTATTCTTGGTCATGACGAAACAGTATCTCTGAATTGAAGTTTACTCGAGGATATTTAGGGAATAAGCTCCTATTACAACTCCCTCTTGCAGAACTAGCAGAAAACTCATTTGTGCCGAGCACTAATCTCATAAAGCTCTCATAATGAAGTAAAATGTAAGGATGAAAGACCTGCTTCCTCAGAGTTAAGGAACAATTAGACTGAGAAAGGGAGCTGCTATCGTTGGTATTCTGGTGCCCTTGCCGCGTATAAATTTTGCGCTGAGAAAAACGGAGTGTACGCTTATAAGACACGTTCTGAAATGAGTTTGGAAAATCTACGGATAATGCTCCTAGTATTTAAGTGCATGACCACATCGTGAATTTTAGAAATGTCTACGGATAATTCTACCAGTATTTAAGTATCTTCTACTCGCAATCGTGCTGTTTGCACATAGCTTTCAACAAAAAAATTAACAGAAATCTAAATAAAATATAAACAAGTAAAACCATCTCCTTTTGTTTGATTTCAGAAATTAGATTTAATCGTTAACGTACTTCCCTATCGGTAGCTGTAAACTTACTGGCAGAAATATATTCGTTTATTTGAAAAGTTTGCTCTATGTATTTTACCGGAAATATACCAAACTCTGAGAATTCATTTCTGTTTATCTGGGTAGTGAAAAGAGTAGATGAGAGCAGAATAATGAAACTGCAACAATATTTCTTGAGTTTTTATTTCAAAATTTAAATACTTACAACAACATTATCATAAATAGCCATGACAGCTGTCGTTTGAATGTTTAAAGATCTGTGCTCACCTCACCGAAAAAAAATCCTTTTTCTTTCTCTACATTGCTAAAAACATTTTCAACGGGCTTAATAGACTTATGTTATCTTTTCTATTAAATCCAGATGATATTTTTGAGAACCGCTTTATTGCAGCAGAACTTTGAAAACCAATTTCAGGTGATTAGGTAATTTTTACAACGCAAAAAAAGAAGTAAACAAAGCATCGCCGCTAGTAATTGGTATTCTTCATCATTTCCTACAGAAACCTGTCATCATTAATCATTATTGAAATTCATGACACGGTGAACAGATACATAAATTCTCGTTTAAATGATTTCAGATAACAACTGGATTTTTGAATTCACGATGACATATCTAATGACTCTGAAACACGTAACTCATGATAAACCATTGGCTTTTTAACTGCATTCAAACGCCACCTGTTTGACGCCATTCAACATCAACATGTTTGGTAGCAAGCTGTATCAAATTACTACAACATGAAATTAAAATCCATTGTCTTTTCTTCTTCACGCTACAGAGAACCGACAGCGCTTTGCCCAAGCACAAAAAAGTGTTTCTAGACTTGAGTCGGACTTGTTATATAGATAATCTATATCACCAGAAGTGGACTCATTCACGGCTATTGCTTCATGACTCCTCAGTTATTCAGTGTAATTGCAGCCCACAAAGATACGTCCAACCATCGCTGCAAGACAAAAGTGCCTAAAAAATAGAGTATAATTAAGCGCTAACAGCGTGGACCAATTAGAACATTCGTTAGACGCTCAGAGTTTGATTAGAAAACTGCGGAACGAGATGGGTTAAAACTGCGTTAACGCAGGGATGTAGTTTGAATCCGTCGATTCAAGCTTGAAAAATGCAGCGCCAAATTAATCCTTGAAAAGTTACGTTTAATCAAAAGAGTGCCCCAAATTTGGAGCGTTTAAGTACTGCTTGGCGTCGCGCGAAGCATAGGAGCTGAAAATAGGCGCCCATGAGCTGACGCTGTACGAGCGTCAAATTAGACCAGAACTTACGAGACGACGCTAGGAAATATGGACCATGTGAGCGAAAAGGGAACTGCGATAAAAAGTTAGTCAAGGCTGCTCGATTATGTAGAACTAGTGTACACGGCCCGTCAAAAATGATGGGATTCAATACCTTTCTTGAACAAATTTTCGTTACTATGTATTCTTAAGATTGTGACCCGAAACGTATAAATATATAAACACACGACGGTCATTCTTAGAAGTAGATGTCAGATCGTGATAAATTAAGCGAAGAATATGGGTCGTTGTGGCTAATAGGTTGAAAATTAGCTAGAGTTCAATTAAGAGAAGAAAGTTCGTCATTGGGGCTAAAATGTAAACGTGATTTGGAGTTCATTATCTATGTAGCTTTTTGATAGAGGAGGTAAATTTGTACATTACGTGGGGTAAATTTAAAACCAAAGACATGAAGTCGACATAAAACACTGTAAAGTATGTGTATGGATGGTATTCCTAGAAACTGCGTGAGCTGAGCAAGCGTAAAACTTTCAAGTTTGAGTCACTTAATAAACTTGAACGAGTTTTTGCTGCAAAACGAATGTTATGTGAGTAAATATAACCCCATGATCTGAAACTTCTGAAATTCCTATTATGTGATCCAAATTTAATTTAATCAATTGCATATACACTTTCTAGATAATCTATCAAACCTAATAATACCCGTTGTGTGTTTATTTATATATCTGTTTGGTGTCCGCTTCTTATGCTGGGTTCACATTGCCACTCGCATTGGAAGCTCACAACCATCGGGCGCGGGCAAGTGCGCGCAGCGGAAGGGCAGCGATCGTTCACATTGGCACAGCGCTAGCAGGCAGCTGAAGCGTCAAAGTCGGCGGGCAGAGTGTGTTGCTCACACTGCTCAGTTGCAATCCAGACGCTACGTTGGGAGGTACTGCGCTCCGCGCTCTAGTACTTCTCGCCAGGAGGGCAGATGATTAGTAGAATAGCGCTAATAATTTATTTCGTATGTCATTGATTGCACGTTCTTTAATGTTCTTGTTTTTACTGATTTCTGTAGCGCATATGCAGCATAAAATATGAAGGCTTCGGCAAGAATTATGCTAGTAAAACCATATGTAGAAACACTCGATGCATATATGCTACACTCTATGCATAATTGTGGAAGCGCATATTACATGCTAAGCAGAAATATGTATCAATATAAATGCTTCACTTGAATGGCTCCAAATTTATATTTTTTGTGAGGAAGATTGCGCAGAAACAATGATACAGGAGACAGTGTACTTCTTCATACACGGAAAAAATAATTTATTTTATAATTTTCTATTAATCATTAAGTGCAGACAATTCTCAACTAAGTTTTATAACTTATCTGAACATAAATATTTTGAAACAGTACCAATTCTAATCTGAACGAATTAAGGACGATGATAACGAACGAAAAAAAAGTGATCTCATCCAAGTTTGATTTTGAAGTACATATAATGTTTTTCATGAATGCAAGGATTATTTGTTAACCCTTCTTTTAAACGGGAATATATTTTAGCATTAAATTCGAGGGTTGCACTTGATAATTGCGTGGTATTTTAGATTTTCAAAAACAAATCTTCTACGATAATCTGCCAGCAAAGTTTTATGCAGCGAAAACTTCCACTCGACATCGCAAGAAACAAGAGGAGCAAAGGTGAAGCAAGTTAGTTCGGAAGGTGAATATTCCTTAATGGATTCATCCATTGCGTCAGAGATCTCACGAGTCAAAATTGAGTTGATTTTTTTTTATTTTTTCAAAACATTCGTTTTTCACCAAAATGCATTTTAACTCTTGATAATACCTTTTATCATATCTGTTCTTCAATATTTCCTATACGATATCCATTAATTTTATTGTTTTCGAAGTAGGAAGTCCCTGTGTTGCTATGCAAGAGCAATTCATATCCTTCGGTAACAATAATTTGATAAAGTGTGCACTAAGCCCAACATGGTTCTACGTGATAATATTTGGAAACTAAAACCTTGAACCACGCAAAACTTCTCTCACGTGCACTGAGTGAGAAAAAAGTTTTATATTTCACCTGTTTCTCGCAATAAATGCAATAGAGAAATTCTTCCTCGGCTTGAAAATCTTCAAATTCCTTGAAGTATTCTAAAAATGATGCTCCTTGTTCACCTTCGGCATGATTGTAAATCACTACCAGCCGCACTAATCTCAAATACACTTCATAAGGAACTATATCTAAAAAAACTTGAGCTAATTCCCGCAAAATTGAAGTAAACTTTTGAAGTAGCTGTAGCAAATTACAATTATTATTGATTTACGAAAAATTTCAATTTACAAAATTGATCCAGTTAAACAAAAAAATTGAATAAAACTGGATGAAAAAAAGAATATAATTTAAAAGTAATGGCAAGGTTTTACTAGGTTTCAGTTTACTGCCACTTACAGTTAATCATGCATGTTCGTCATATTTTATGCTGTTCCGAGGAAAATATGCGATATGCGCACACTGCATATATACATGCGGGCATATTTTATGCTATCTAAAATATACTCAAAAGCATATACATGCAATATGTTCAATGTCACATCCCTACTGATGACATGCTGCAGGCTACGGCTCATCTGTAGATGGAGTGATTGACGGGCGGCGGCAAAGAATGGCTAGGGAGAATGTCCAAGTGAACCTCACTTTGCCCGCCTGCTAGCCCGGCAACAGTGTATGTGCCCGCCGAAGTGACGCTCTGTCTGGTGAAAAGAGTGTCAATGTGAACCCACCATTAGGAAACATAGGATGTCTGGGCTTGCGGTATCATGGATACCAAATTCCTCAGTATAACATGAAAAGATGGCCTTTACATGCATTTAAATGTTTGAATTGTACCAGGATGTGTTCGTTTAGGATAGGTTTGGTAAGAATAGGATAGGAGAGGCTAGCATAGTTAGGTAATATTGACAGAATAGGTAGGTTAGGTAATATTGACCATAATGAACGTATCTGTGATACGAGTTTCACCAGTGCTCAAGTGCAATAATATTTTCATCACGGGTACTGATAGATATTTTTGTTAGTCATCCACGTCTGGAAAGTTTGTTCAAGAAAGGTATTGAATCCCGTCATTTTTGGCGGGCCGTGCACACTAGTACTATAATAAGAGCCGCGTCCATCGGTCGGTTGGTCGGTCTGTCCGAAGCCAGCCGAAAGTGTGTGACGAGCGTATCTGTGATACCAGCTCCAGCCCTATGTATTTTGACGGGCCGTTTTCACGCGGCCTTATCAACTCTCGAGAGATAGTATTTTCTAATTTCTTACGGCCTTTCTCTCATTTCGCCCTCTTTTTTATTTCATATGATGGTGGGTGGACTAGTGTATATAATACAGTGCATGTAATGTAAAGCTGGCATAGATGTTGTATACCGACAGAAAGACGGAATGAGCAGCGTATACATTGAATTCTCTGAGTGATGAGGCTATTTTTGAAGAGGATTAAACACCATAAGTTGGAGAGGCGAAAACCTTTTGGTAAGGAAGGCGGAGCTTAAGAATCAAGCAATTGTGGATTCATTCTTATGAAGTTGCCATTCTCAGCATAAAACGAGAAATTTAATTGGGTGTTTGTGTTTATGCTGGGCTTTTGATTGCCAGTTCATGCTTTTAAAATATGAGCTTCAGCAAGAATGAACTAAGTTGCATAATAGCAAAGAATTCCGTTTGTTATATAAAAATCAGACTTGATCTTGAATAGAATTGAGCGTATAACTGAGAGCAAATGTAATCATGTCACATACATTCCTGCTAAAATTCTAAGAATGTAAAATATAGCTCCGTTGAAAAATTGTACGATGGTCAAACGCATGGGTACTTTATGAATCTGAACTGCGAGAGCAGGTTTATTAAATTATTCATTTAAAGGCAGATTTAACCAACGAAATGTAGCTTTAATTAAACTTTGCATTCCTAACGACAGGGCGTACACTGGTCACACAGTGCATAGCTCAAAACCAACATTTTTCAAATACTATAACTATCGCCCATTTTGTAGTTTCATTGTCTCATGCGCGACTCAAAGAACACAAGATTAAAGTAATACGTTTACCCCGTATTTTCCATCTCATCGTCTCATACGCCACTCAGAACACGCCACATACAAAATACTGTTTCGCACATTTGCAATCCCATCGCATTGTATGGCACTCAAAAAATACATTATGCAAAATACTGTTGCGCACATTTACCATCCCATCGCATTGTATGGCACTCAAAAAATACATTATGCAAAATACGAGGCCTGTCGAAAAAGTATCCGACCTTAATTTTTCCCGCGCAAAGTAGTGATTCTAAGGCGGCGCCACTGTGCACGGTGGAAGGAGGAATCTTAATGCGCATGCTTGACTTTTTTCACCGCATTCACTTGGGCCAGTCACTGGCTGGTGGTCGCCAAGTAAGGTGCTGTTCTAAGTGTTTGTCGAAATTCGTGCCCAAGTTGTTGTCGCCGGAACAAAAAGACCTCCGTCGTGACGTTGCACAGGACCTTCTGGACACCGCCAACACTGATCCTGGGTTTCTGAACACCGTGATAACTGGAGATGAGTCATGGGTGTACGGGTACGACCCAGAAACAAAAAGACAGTCATCCCAATGGAAGCATCCCGAGTCTCCAAGGCCGAAGAAAGCGCGGCAGGTGCGAAGCAAAATCAAGGTGATGCTGACTGTTTTCTTTGATGTCCGTGGAATTGTGCATCACGAATACGCACCGGAAGGACAAACAGTGACAAAGGAGTACTATCAGGATGTTCTCCGGCGACTTCGTGATGCAGTTCGGCGCAAAAGACCAGACATGTGGACTGCGAACAACTGGCACTTGCATCACGACAACGCGCCCGCACATTCATCCCATTTGATCCGCAATTTCTTGGCCAAACATGGAATTACGACCGTTCGCCAACCTCCCTACTCTCCAGACCTGGCTCCTTGCGACTTCTGGTTGTTTCCAAAATTGAAGACACCACTGAAAGGATCCCGTTTTGAGAGTAGAGAAGAGATAATGCGGAACGCGACGACAGAGCTGAACACCATTCCAAAAGAAGACTTCCAGAGGTGTTTCCGGCAGTGGAAGGATCGGTGGGCTAAGTGTGTGGAAGCACAAGGAGCCTACTTTGAAGGGGATTAGGGTCCCAACCCCGTCAGGTTGTTGAAGTATTTTTTCTGGCCAAAGGTCGGATACTTTTTCGACAGGCCTCGTACTGTTGCGCACATTTGCCATCCCATCGCATTGTATGGCACTCAAAAAATACATTATGCAAAATACTGTTGCGCACATTTGCCATCCCATCGCATTGTATGGCACTCAAAAAATACATTATGCAAAATACTGATGCGCACATTTGCCATCCCATCGCATTATATGGCACTCAAAAAACACATTATGCAAAATACTGTTGCGCACATTTGCCATCCCATCGCATTGTATGGCACTCAAAAATACATTATGCAAAATACTGTTGCGCACATTTGCCATCCCATCACATTGTATGGCACTCAAAAAATACATTATGCAAAATACTGTTGCGCACATTTGCCATCCCATCGCATTGTATGGCACTCAAAAAATACATTATGCAAAATACTGTTGCGCACATTTGCCATCCCATCGCATTGTATGGCACTCAAAAAATACATTATGCAAAATACTGTTGCGCACATTTACCATCCCATCGCATTGTATGGCACTCAAAAAATACATTATGCAAAATACTGTTGCGCACATTTGCCATCCCATCGCATTGTATGGCACTCAAAAAATACATTATGCAAAATACTGTTGCGCACATTTACCATCCCATCGCATTGTATGGCACTCAAAAAATACATTATGCAAAATACTGTTGCGCACATTTGCCATCCCATCGCATTGTATGGCACTCAAAAAATACATTATGCAAAATACTGTTGCGCACATTTGCCATCCCATCGCATTGTATGGCACTCAAAAAATACATTATGCAAAATACTGTTGCGCACATTTGCCATCCCATCGCATTGTATGGCACTCAAAAAATACATTATGCAAAATACTGTTGCGCACATTTGCCATCCCATCGCATTGTATGGCACTCAAAAAATACATTATGCAAAATACTGTTGCGCACATTTACCATCCCATCGCATTGTATGGCACTCAAAAAATGCAGTATGCAAAATACTGTTGCGCACATTCGCCATCCCATCGCATTATACGCGGCTCACAACACGCCACATGCAAAATTCTGTGGCGCACATTTGCCATCTCATCGCATTATACGCGGCTCAACGCACACCACGCGGTGCAAAAACCGTATCGCGCACTAGGCTATAGTTTCTTGCCTCATAAACGATCTCTTCTTGAAACAGCTCCGGCGGCCACTCCAAGCGTGCCAAGATTAGAGCTCCGTTCGCTGTCCAGGTTTTATCCCCTTGCCTGCAAGTGACAGCTGCTGACGGAACTCCGCTCGAGAAAAGAATAAGCCCAATGTCTAGTTTTTGGCTCGTCACGAGAATTTGTCTTCGCCGTCTGTGTCCGAAGATTTGTTGCAAGGAATGACGTTGATTTTCGTGTCTTTTCAGATTTTGAGGCTTCAGTACTGGTAATGTTTGACAAAATATTTTGTTTCCTTTTGGAATTAAGAATCAGACAGTGTTGCATTTATATATAACGATGCTATCGGGCCAAATAGTTTTAGTCTATATTTGGTGGGTAGCCATGATACGCGTCCATTATTATGTGACACGAATGTAGTATTATTGTAGTAACTTGCAGACGTTGCAGATTACTTGCAATAGTCAAGGGAAAGAAGATGACTAGCCTACGCTTCTTAGGAATGATCTTTGTAACGTTGTTTAGTATTAAGTGAATGTTAACTACTTCCAAATTTAGAATAGCAGGCTCATTTCATTTTCTTTTTTCATCGTATAATACTTGCAAATTTTCTATGAATCTTAAAATCTGCCTATATTCACCTTCCTATTAACACTAACAGTCCAATTATCTCTCACTTTTACTTTAATTAAACTCCTATTCTTTCTTCTTTAATATGTTTTTTTTTGTGTGAGGAACACGTCGCACTAAATTTTAATCTTCGTTAAATAAATTGCACTTGAAAATACAGAAATTTACAGGTTTGCAGTTTACAGAGTTATAGTAAAGAAAAACGAACCAAGTAAGTTTGTTTGATACTAATTAATTATTCGTCCTTGTTCCAAAGGATAAACATCATTCTTTTTTTTTTTTGAGAGCACTTCTCATGCACTGGGCTTGTGCCGTCGTGAACACAATTAGATAAATTGCATTATTTTTTGAGGTTATGATGAAAAGTTAGAAATAGCAAGTGTTTTAAATACACTGAGTTATTTACGTTATTTTTGACCATACGATAATTATACGAGTAACTAAATGATCGTGATGACCTTATGAAAGCATTGTTATGTACGTACATGCATTGTTGTGTTCGTATACATCGTTATGTACGTACATGCATTGTTGTGTACGTATACATTGTTATGTACGTACATGCATTGTTGTGTACGCATACATTGTTATGTACGCTACGCACATTGGTTTGTACAGGTCCTTTAAGTTTACTCAGTTATTTTGTATACTACTTAAATTTTCGATAATTATAACCAGATGACCTTGATGACCACATGTAAGCATGGTTATGTACGTATATACATGCATTCAGTGAAATTTACTGCCAAATTTGGGGACGCACTGAAGTTTTCGGTTGCTTCAGAGCTTCTCTAAACTAGAAGTGAACTTTGTTGGAATAATAGATTTTCAAAAATTAAATGAGTATCGAGCAAACGGATATATTTTTATATTATAGTTGAATTGAGCTAACCTGGGAATTATATGCAAAATTTTTTACATTTTGAGCACATGTGTACAATTAGTTTGTGAGTATTAAAATCATATTGTCATCATTCACTCTCTTAATCATTTTCTGACTTCTAGACAGTACCAAATTGCTCCAATTCTTCGGGTATAAAAATACTGAGAAAATTTCCAACCATATCGACTAAAACACTGTCAGTCAAACAAATTATATATTACTATCAGTGCATTAGATTCAATTTTTCAATGCTCCTTCGTATTTCAATCATTCATTAATGTTCTTCGTATCTTATATCATTCGTTCACTTATTTTTGAGCAATAATTTTTACAATTACTCAAATCCCTAAACATGAGACTGATTGAGAAACTCGCCTTTAATATCCAAAACATGCTGTCCCTGGGGTATATATAGAAGCAGACCTAAATCTATAATATCCAAGGTCAATAAAAAACAGTTCCTGCCCTTGCTACTCCCATGCCGGACTTAACAACCCAGGCTCAGAAACGCTCAATGATTCTCCACTCCCGACGTGAAGCAAAATGCCAGTGAGAGCTACGGCGAGCAAGCGATAGTAAATTTCATTGAAATATTAGTCCAAGTTCAGCTCAATTGTTCAAAATGAACGTTTTACAGCGCTCGCTCTAAGGCAAGTTAACCACAATGAACCTCAAATGGTAAGGCAATTCTGCAGACAAAACCGTCCGTTTAAAGAGCCCCTCTCTGCTCGCTCGTAAGTTAGCTCCGATGAACAGCATTTCTTGGGAACTGCCAGTTAATTACAGGATATACGCTCAGTCGCAAGTTTTGGTGAGGAACACTAAATGGCGTCGCAAATCTGTACTAACAGGAGTCGACTTACGGGTTCAGAAGCATGCAGGAAAAACAGAGAGATCTTCTTCGTCTTCTGTTGCACATTTTTGCCCGGTGGCTTCTTGGAGGCGCGAAGAGTTGCGGAGAACAAGAACGGCATTACATGAAGACTTTAGTCGTAGATTTGTATTGAAATGCAAGAGATGGAGCAGTGATCACGTTCAAATAGCAGAGTATACGATAACGAAAATTTTTTTGAATTTTTAGAAACGCAATTAAAAGCAGGAAAGGATACACATTGTGAGTGTAATTAATGAAAACAGCCTTGGGAGTACAAAGCAACTTAGGGCGATGTGAAAACAATTGAAGTCAACGTGGGAGTTGGTTCATTTGTTAGGTCTGAAGGGGCGATGTTTTATTAATGAGTGTGAGTCGAAAAGGCAACCTTTGAATGCGTAATCAACGCCTCACGACGTCTTGAAAGGCTGGACGCTGCATACTAATGCACTTGCGTACGTCCTTGGAGCGGTAAAGTTAGGGAAGAGTACACAACTCAACACAACTGTTGATAGAATAAGCTGTCCCTAGTGACCTCTTCATGCTCGGAAGCATTTATGAAAAGGAGATGAAGCAGCAGCAGTTGTAGTGCGGTGAAGAAACTCAAGAAATGGTGAACTGAAATTATGAGTATATGAAATATCGTTGAATTAACAAAAATTATCAAGATTAAATAAACTATAATTCTCCTTGCCAATTCAAGATTACTAGTGCATTCATTATTTTTCAATTCAAATGAACCAAAACTTAATTAAAAACCGTAGAAGGTGTAAATTTCGTTGCTTTGCACACGCGCGGATCGTCTCCGCAAATAAATATTGGCATTGGATATAAAGTCGTCTACTGCGAGGAGAACCTAGACGCCTAACATGAGAAGGTGTTAGTTTCAACACAGTCAATTTTGACATGGTGAATATCTTACTTTAGAAATAGGGAAAATAGTGATTCCAACAATATAAAACGCTCAGAGTGACTGATTTGTCACGTACTTTTGAAAATTCCACATTATCGAAACTAAGCTTCTTAGTCACAACTGTGTTCTGGATGGGAATGCAATCCTCCTGACGTGTGGCTGACTTTTAGAATTTTGAAAGGAAACAATGGAGGGAGAGAGTATTAAGTGCAATCATTCTAGAAGGATACATCAGAACGCGAGTGATAGGAGCAATGCGGACCCAAGGGGCTTAAAAAAACGATCTTCAAATAGCTTTCTGGCAAAAGTAAACGCGCACATTCATTCACCACACTTGTTCCCCTCAGCAAATTGCAATATCGGTTTTGCCTGACATCAGGTTTGTTGTGAGCAGTACGCGCGTTGCATTTCCTCAGGTCATAAATCTCAGAACTATTTGGAAGCGAAGAAACAATTTGTATCTTTTCACCACGCAGTAAAATTATTATTTCAGTGATTGGGTATCTTTCCACATTGGAATAAAATGATTAGAACTCTTTTCACAATGCAATAAAATGATTAGGACTCTTTCCACAATGCAATAAAATGATTAGGACTCTTTCCACAATGCAATAAAATGATTAGGACTCTTTCCACAATGCAATAAAATGATTAGGACTCTTTCCACAATGCAATAAAATGATTAGGACTCTTTTCACAATGCAATAAAATGATTAGGACTCTTTCACAATGGAATAAAATGATTAGGACTCTTTCCACAATGCAATAAAATGATTAGGACTCTTTTCACAATGCAATAAAATGATTACGACTCTTTCACAATGCAATAAAATGATTACGACTCTTTCACAATGCAATAAAATGATTAGGACTCTTTCCACAATGCAATAAAATGATTAGGACTCTTTCCACAATGCAATAAAATGATTAGGACTCTTTCCACAATGCAATAAAATGATTAGGACTCTTTTCACAATGCAATAAAATGATTAGGACTCTTTCACAATGGAATAAAATGATTAGGACTCTTTTCACAATGCAATAAAATGATTAGGACTCTTTCCACAATGCAATAAAATGATTAGGACTCTTTCCACAATGCAATAAAATGATTAGGACTCTTTTCACAATGCAATAAAATGATTAGGACTCTTTCACAATGGAATAAAATGATTAGGACTCTTTCCACAATGCAATAAAATGATTAGGACTCTATCCACAATGCAATAAAATGATTAGGACTCTATCCACAATGCAATAAAATGATTAGGACTCTATCCAGAATGCAATAAAATGTTTAGGACTCTATCCACAATGCAATCAAATGATTAGGACTCTTTCCACTATGGAATAAAATGATTAGGACTCTTTCCACAAGCAATAAAATGATTAGGACTCTATCCAGAATGCAATAAAATGATTAGGACTCTACCCACAATGCAATAAAATGATTAGGACTCTATCCACAATGCAATAAAATGATCGGGACTCTTTCCACAATGCAATAAAATGGTTAGGACTCTTTTCACAATGCAAAAAAATGATTAGGACTCTTTTCACAATGCAATAAAATGATTAGGACTCTTTTCACAATGCAATAAAATGATTGGGACTCTTTCCACAATGCAAAAAAATGATTAGGACTCTTTTCACAATGCAATAAAATGATTAGGACTTTTTCCACAATGCAATAAAATGATTAGGACTTTTTCCACAATGCAATAAAATGGTTGGGACTCTTTCCACAATGCAATAAAATGGTTGGGACTCTTTCCACAATGCAATAAAATGGTTGGGACTCTTTCCACAATGCAATAAAATGATGAGGTCAGTGATTGGCTCTGAGAGTTGAACTTCTCTTCAAAAGATCAAAGCAAATTTATTTCTAGGAGTTGAGGATCATTAGTTCAAAATTAATGAGACATGCGCAATTATGATTAATTTGAGTCCATCAGAAAATATTTCTGAAAATTTGTTATAATTAAAAGAGTTTATTTGCATCTATTTTCTTGGAAATGTAAAAGATTCTAGATTAAAAGTATCATTTGGTGAATTCATTTTTGTTCATTTAAACTCTAAGACGAGCGAGCTATTCACGACGAATCAAAACAATAATATCTGAGTTTTAATTTCGTGACTCATTGTGAACGGCGTCAAATGTTCGCGTTGCATAATAACCGATCAATTCTAGGAATACAAACAAAAAATTTAGAAAGTCAAGTGTCTCATTTTGATACGAATAAAAAATTCAAAAATTTGAGAGTCTAACTTTCGTTCGTATCGTATTTGAGCGTTCATACACTTGATACAAACAAAAAAGTCAGAAAGTCAAGCGCTTCATTTTGATACAAACAAAAAAGTCAGAAAGTCAAGCGCTTCATTTTGATACAAACAAAAAAGTCAGAAAGTCAAGCGCTTCATTTTGATACAAACAAAAAAGTCAGAAAGTCAAGCGCTTCATTTTGATACAAACAAAAAAGTCAGAAAGTCAAGCGCTTCATTTTGATACAAGCAAAAAAGTCAGAAAGTCAAGCGCTTCATTTTGATACAAACAAAAAAGTCAGAAAGTCAAGCGCTTCATTTTGATACAAGCAAAAACGTCAGAAAGTCAAGCGCTTCATCTTGATACAAGCAAAAAAGTCAGAAAGTCAAGCGCTTCATTTTGATACAAGCAAAAAAGTCAGAAAGTCAAGCGCTTCATTTTGATACAAGCAAAAAGTCAGAAAGTCAAGCGCTTCATTTTGATACAAACAAAAAAGTCAGAAAGTCAAGCGCTTCATTTTGATACAAACAAAAAAGTCAGAAAGTCAAGCGCTTCATTTTGATACAAACAAAAAATTCAGAAAGTCAAGCGTTTCATTTTGATACAAGCAAAAAAGTCAGAAAGTCAAGCGCTTCATTTTGATACAAGCAAGAAAGTCAGAAAGTCAAGCGCTTCATTTTGATACAAGCAAGAAAGTCAGAAAGTCAAGCGCTTCATTTTGATACAAACAAAAAAGTTAGAAAGTTGAGAGTCTCACATTGTGGTAGGCCCTTCAATTTATTATGAGAAACTATTTCTTCACAGCACACCACAAGAGAGAGCGAGCAAGCGATGCTCCAGAACTCGGAACCGAGAGCGGCAACCATTTCTCTAGAATTATAATTCCGCAGAAAAGCGAGACTGTTCGTACGGCAAGGCTATTTTGCTGAAATTCAATGAAATAAATTACTAATATTCCAAGGCCCCTTTCAAAGCGGGTCGACTAGCTCAGCCTCACAAAAATCTCATCGTATGTAACTCTACGCGGCAAGCGATGCAGGCTTGCTCTGAGGTGTGCTCTATACGGCCGTACACGGAGTGAGCAAAACTCTCATTGACGCAGTTCACTGCTGTTGCAATGCAATTGATAAAACAAAAATTTGAATTGGAAGCGGACGGGGAAAATGATCATGAGCAGATTTTTTCCATTATTGTATTCCTGAATTTAAAACATAATAAATTTGATCTAGATGAAAATTTGAAGCATAGCAGATTTTTTTCCATTATTGTAATCCTGAAGATAAAACATAATAAATTTGATCTAGATGAAAAATTGAAGCAAATTTTCTCACCGTAGACTTAGTTGGTAGTTGTGTGTGAGAGTTTGCAAAAGTACAGTAAAAGGGTGAATAGCATATTCCCAGGCTGGAAATTAGGATTATTTGGGCATGGTATGAAATGATGATGGAAAGAAATGAAAACAATTTTTTGGGGAAAATGTAGATGAAAATTAATCAGTTCTGTTAAAGCTACAGTAACCTTTACAATTGCTGTGAGCGAACGCAGCAAAGAGCGAAACTTGTTCTTTTGATAATGCCTTACAGAATCTTCCGAAACAGCGCAATCAGAAACGCAAGATTAAGCAAAAAAAATGCGTATAAATGTAAAACACGTAATATTTGAGTACTCATATCAATAACATGGAATTCATTTTTTGCTTATGGTACGCACACGAATAAGTACTCCATCAGTAATAGATCTGATACAAACTTATATTTCCCGCAGAACGTTGCTACTGAGTGCATTAAAAAACTGGACACTGAGAGTACAATACGGTAATACAATGAATGAGATAGCATACATTCCGTAAGTAGTGAGTGCGTCCTGCGTAGGCATCGACATCTTTTTTTTAGTATAATAGAGGTAGGTATACGTGGGACATCCTTCCATTTGCCTCTCAACGTTTTTCAAATAAAATATTTAGTGTTAGAATAATCCATCACGTCCCTCCAATGTGCCTCTCCTATGCATAAAATTCCGCGCAAGAACATTAATCTGAAGTTCTTAACTATAGTATTCTTTGCTCTATTTTAACTTTTAACCCCTGGTGTTCATCAGGAAATGTGGCTGTGAAAATTTACGCTTGCGACTGCAGATGTTTAACTGCAAGGGTATCAATCTTATACGGTCTTCGTAATCATACTAAGAAACATTTTCGCTTAATAGAGGTAACCAATATTTTTAGTGAAGATCATTCAAAGTGAAAATCTCTTGGTGCTAAGAAATATTCGAAAATGAGTGATGGTTCTTCGGAAAGAAAAATCACACACAACTTTTCAAAAGAATGAATAACAACGGGACGTAAATATTTAATCCCAATTGCAAAGAAAAATAATGAGCTAGAATTGCATGGCAGAAAATGAAATACGTTTCCAGAGAAATGAATTAGAATGGATCAGCGGAATAAATTTAAATTCTTCGGGAACAATACTTTGAAATATTCCAAAGAAATGATTGAGACTTCTTTGAAGGGAACTAAGCAAAATGATGGCGAGGAAAAATTTAAAGATATAGGACGCCGAATAAACTAAAGGGGTTCGTAGGCTATAAATAGGAACTATTCGATGGCAATAAATCAGAATTACCCGAAAGGAACTAGAGAAAGATGCTCAGTACATATAGAATAGAAGTGATCAATGGCAATACATCAGAATTATTCAAAAGAAACAAGAGAAAGATGCTCAACATGCGGCGGAAATTAGAAAAAGACACTCAGGGCATACAGAATAGAAGTATTCAGTGGCAATACACCAGAATTACCGGAACGAAATAAGATAAAGACGGTCAGCCTGCAGCGGCTGAAAGAGAAAGACACTCAGGGCATACCGAATAGAAGTATTCAGTGGCAATACACCAGAATTACCAGAAAAAAATAAGATAAAGACAGTCAGCCTGCAACGGCTGAAAGAGAGAAGTAGATGAGCGAAACTGATCATCAGGGACGACTTGGGCTCACATTTACTGGCACTTACGGAGCTCAAGTGCGAATTTAACTTTAACGTGATGAACTCCAATTAAGTTTCTCTTGAGCGCGATGGCTCTACCGAGGAGACCACGCCATGATTCTCAATGAGTTGACGGAACGCGGATTGAATTTACATTTAGTTTGGCAATGGAAATTTCAAATTGAAAAGTAAATTGAATTCATTCAACCAAAAGTCTCAGGAATCAATCGTGAAATAAAGCTATGATTCTCATATGAATTTAGAGCGCATACCGCTAGGAATGTCGGACTTCAAATTAGAAAAATCAACTTAGAAGAATCGGCTGCTATGAAAATTGTCTTACTGAACTGAAAAATCCCGCAAGTTACTCTGTCACTTCATATGGTGCTCGTATAAACAAACTGTAATTTAACTAGTGTAAGATCTCAAAGCCATTTGCATTATGCAAAAGGCACGACACAAGCCTTATTGGAGATGCCGGAGGCAGATGCGCAGATAAATAATTGGTAGCAACTTTCACCATACATGCCTTTTACCCAGTTCAAAATCTCCGCTGACTTCTGCGTAGATTTCCGAAGCAAGCCACACGTTGCACATTTCAGAGCAGTATCGCACGTGTCGGAGCATCGCCGATGGCGTATCTCGGAGCATCTCAGATGGCGATCAAATCTGCCCGGTAGCTGCGCCAATTTGCGCCGCTGCTCACAAGGTAATAGCACTGAAAGCAGCTTTTCTGTTCACGTAAACCTTTTTTCGCAGCTGCCCCTCAGCGCCTGCGCTTTCAGCCACGTGAATGCAGCGCTGATTGGCAGCGGCCTGCCACAATCATTGTGAAGAATGAACTGGAATAGACTGGAATGGATTAGATTGAATTCGAGCATAGCACCAGAAGCCAGACAGTTCTGGTATTATTTCCCGACTCTAGTTCTGTCGGACAGCAATTCTGCGCAAGCGTCAGTATCACAGGAAATTTTTCAAGAAATGAGCTAAATTTTTTTTCTCAAATGGAGATTTTTTAGCTTGAAATTCATAGCTTTAGAAATCACTTTGACGGCAGATGTCGCCGTTATTTTTGTTGACAGAATGTATTGTCATTGAGTACACAATATTTATATAAGACGAAACTTTTGCAAAGGCTCAGCAAACACCATGGTACCATTTCAATTCTCCCACTTTAATTTAACAGTAAATTTGAGGCCACCAGTAATCCGAGTAACCATTAGTATAATATTGTACTACTGTCTTTCATTGATTTCCATTGAATGAAAATTGTTAACTTTCATTTCAGACATTTCCTAGTCGTAAGCATGTTTCAAGATCTAATCTTTTGGAAATATCACGCAACTTTCTTCACGAAAAGTTTGTCCACTGAGCGTTCATAAGGTCCAAGTTTGTATAAATTGAATGTCATTTTGAGAATTTTCTTTCATTTTTTGCACGGATGTATTAACAATTGAAACGTGATTATCAAAATTTAGGTTATAATGGATGTGACTATCTATTTGTTGTAGTTGCACTGGAAGAAGACCCGAAACTTCACAATTCTTGTTTTCAAGTTACCGTCGATACTTCGCAGTTCTTCTCAAATAGACCGTAATGCTTCACAATAATTCTTCTCTAGTAGACTGCAACGCTATTCAGTTCTTCTCAAGTAGACCATAATGCTTCGCAGTTCTTCTCTAGTAGACCGCAATGCTATGCAGATCTCCCCAAGTAGACAGTAATGCTTCGCAGCTCTTCTCTAGTAGACCGTAATGCTACGCAGTTCATCTCAAGTAGACAGTAATACTTCGCAGCTCTTCTCTAGTAGACTGAAATGCTTCGCAGCGCTTCTCAAGTAGACCGCAATGCTACACAATTCTTCTCAAGTAGACCGCAATGCAAGACAATTCTTCTCAAGTAGACCGCAATGCTTCGCAGCTCTTCTCAAGTAGACCGTAATGCTTCGCAGCTTTTCTCAAGTAGACCGTAATGCTTCGCAGCTCTTCTCAAGTAGACCGCAATATTTTTGTGCTCTCCAACCTCCGGCTTTGAGGTGTGCTATACCATCTCCGGTCCTGGTCTTGGCTCGCGTTGACGCAGTCGCATGTCCGGCATGTTGTGCTTTTGTGACACCACTGAAACTGCCTGCGACTCGAGCGTTTTTACTTCAGTGCCCGCAGCAAATTGAGATCGTTTTATCGAGCATGTAGCTGCTGGAACCAGTTGCATTCTTAATGGCTTATGACACTCTCTACATAAATTGACGAGGCCATATTATGTGTTCTGAGAAAATGTAATTTTTTTGTTACGAGCGTTTCCGTTCGCGCTAAAGAATAAACTTTATTGAAATTATTGCGTATTGTACTGTTTTTTAAACACGAACATCGCGCACGATTATGGAAGAAACATTCTCACAACGTACTATCGGAATAAAGACACTGTATTAATACATACAAAAATTCCACAAAGTGATCTAAAAATGTAGTCAATCTATTAATATAGAATTAATCATTTTATACTGTACTCGTATATGCTGTAGGATGCAAAATCCCGGAGTCCGATACTCTGTCTATGTGCACACCGCAAAAAACACAGTTCTTGGTAAAATATACTCGGAAAAGTAGACAGCCTTTATAAGGTTTCACTTTGGTTTGACGCTCGTAAAATTGAAATATCACACTCATATCACTCTTAACCTTAACTATCACACTCATATCACTCACAGCCCTAAGTAGTGGGTGGTTTGACAATACGCTTTAAGCATATAGTCACAGACCTAAGTATTGGGTGGTTTGATAATACGCTTTAAGCATGTAGTCACAGCCCTAAGTAGTCACAGCCCTAAGTAGAGGGCGGCTTGATAATACGCTTTAAGCATGTCGTCTCAGCCTTAATAATCACATACACAAGCACGTATGTGATCTGTATCCATGCATGTGACCCCACAGCAGCTCGCTGCTCTCCGTGCCCGCAACACGACGGGCCAGACGAGCGAGCAGAGGCGGTCACGTGAAGCCTCACGCGAGCTGCGCTTGATTGAGAATCCTGGTTCAGAATTTAGCTCTAATACGAGGAGTAGGATGCTGCAGCGAGCCTCGTGAACAATGCGCGTCTAATGACACTTCCTATTGTGTTCAAGTTGATTGCTATTTCATATAGAGCTGCTCAGCCTCCTCGACTGACCATTTCTGGCTGTCGAAAAGTTGTGTTATTAATGGGCGATTGAATGCTGCTTCCTCTTTGTTATTGACTCTTATCTGTGGCAATGTGTACAGTCAATGATTTGGTGGTTTGTTACTCATCGAAACAAATTTAGTTGTTCTATAATTTTTTTAACGGGTGATTAAATGCTGCATCCTCTCTGTTATTGACCCTTATCTGTGGCAATGCGTCCAGTCAATGATTTGGTGGTTTGATAAATTATCGAAACAAATTTAGTTTTTCTATCCTTTTTTCGCTATAATATGGTCCGTTATTTTAGCGACGAATTGTGTTCCACCAAAACATCAACAAGGACTACTTCTTAAAAAGTACTTTTCATTCAAACAGGATATACCCAACTCAATCAATAATAAAACGAGGCCAGTCCTCAAGCTATCCAAATTTGCTGAAAAAATTTCACTAATGCAGAATGAAATTAGTCCCAGAACGACAATAATAACGCTGATTGATCAGAATTATAACTAACGGAGAAAAACTGAGGTCAATATTCACTCGTTTACGTTGAGGTTCGTATAAAATTGTGACGTATATCTCGAAAATTCATTGTAGCAGGATATATATATTGCACGATTTTGCTGAAACAAAACCCAAAATTTGGTGTCATCTCCGGAACTCAAATTGTAAAGTACGTGAGGGAAATTCGCCATTACAAGAGTGGGGTACACAAATGATCTGTTAATTTTAGTATTTTGGCTGAATTTTTTTTTCTTAAGAAATGAGAGCGGTAACCATGAAAATCATACCGGCCAACAACTCACAAACTGTAGCCATCATCGGAACAAATGTATTTTTAATAGCTAGTCTCTTGTCGCCAATTAAAAGGAAATTATTTTATGACTGTGTTTTTGTGCCCTAGCCTTGTACGATGGATGTAATTTTAAGTTACAGGCAGTAAATTATTCCTGCAAACGTGCTGTACGTGGTTACGTGAATTCCATGCTATGTCAAGTTACTTAATCATGTATTTATTTAGTCCGTATTTGTGCGATAAATTAATTCTTTACTATAAAATTAGATAGTTTTAGCAATGCCTAAAACGTGCGCACAAATGTTGCCTAAAACGTGCACACAAATGTTATTTGCCGGACATCCCTACTAGGAGCAGAATTATACATAACACTCATTTATACATAACAGTCGTTCTTTACGAAGTAAACTTAGTATACGTAAGCCTTGAAACTGTTCGATAGCTTTAATCCTAGCACCAAGAACATCAATAATTTCTAAACAATTTCAGATCGCAAATAATTAATTTCCACAGAACAATTTTGCCTCTTCAGCATATCCGGAAAATATCTCTTTTGTATCCCCGCCCCTGCATCAGGCTCGCAAGACAAAAATAATCTCCCCTCTTGTATCACTCAAACTGAGATCTGTTCAAGTCTAAGCTGAGCCCTGCGCAGGTGCCTCGAAAACTGATTAATAAATCATGAGGTCTGTCTAGACGGTGATCACGGCAGACAGAAAGACATGATTGGATTTACCGTCCTTCAGAATTTCATTTTTGACATGACGAAGTGTCCCCATCCCGTTCGTCTGCCCATCAGCGTGAGCTATCCGTGAATTTTGAGCCATTTGCAAGATTGCTTGCATTTGTAAACGTCTGGTGGGGGCTACATCAAATTTACTGTGGAGGCAGCTTTTAGGAACCCTGCTCGAATTTCTTCTCAATTAGGTTTTCCCTTAATTTTAGCAATGATTTTACGGAATTTAATATGCCAATGTCCCCCACGCGCTCATCGAGATCGATTTCTCACGTCAAGTTGCTGGGAAGAAGCCGTGCACTTCATTGATCACAACTACCCACACTCCGTTGAGGGAAGATTTTTTTTAAATCACTCATTGAAATTACACGTGGCTTCGAACGCGGAGGATGAAGTAAGTCGATTTCTAGGAAAAATCAATTTAATGATACCAAGAAAAATCCCCGTAGTTGTACGTTGGGTAAGGTTTCTATATGTTGATCTAGAAGTCTTTAAACTTAGCCGGGCCCACAAGTGGACATTTCTCTATGTGCCAATTCTCAGCGAGATGTTCCGAGTAATGATACAGCTAATGTGTTGATTAATACAGCTAATATATTATTTATAGAAATAAATGGTTTAAATTGTTTGGAACAACAATCACAAACGATAGCTGCATAAATTCACAATTCGTTAGTTACAACTTTAGCTAAATGTGATGTATCTCTCAAAATTATTGGCAGTCGAATTTAATCGGACATTTAAAAGCTCTTCTTGATAATATTGGTTCATTTTATTGATACGTAACCAGTATTTTGCGTCAGTGTAGTGAGTTGTGGGACACAAAACCTAAAATACAGGTAAACAATGTTAAATTAAAATTAATGTCCGATAGCTCAGTATACGATCAAAATATATCATTTTTCATGGCTCTACAAATACTCACTACAAAATTCGATATCACTGTCTATTTATAATTTTGTAGTGAGTGTTTTAGCAAAGATTAAAAGAAATTTTCTTCATCTTTTAACGCGTGATGAACTGGAAAAATTCCGTTAGGTAGAGAAATTGGAAAAGGCTCTAGAAATAATCAAACCAGACACTTAGTAGTGCGTTGCACTTATATTTATTTGCTGTAGACAATATTATCATCCTCTCAAAAGGTATACATTAGATTCTTACGCTTCACCTCCTCAACATCTCAGTTAATTTCAATAAATTGTGGGGTAAATTGTCACCTTGGTAAAATTTCAGTTACCTACCATTTTTCATAGGTTGCATATTGTTACCTTGATAAAAAATCTGTTACTTTCAACATATAAATTATCAAGGGGAAAATTTTAACCTCGGTAAGATACTTTCAGTTGTCGTTGGTTGTGAATTAATTATCATTTTGCACAAGCCAAGAAAAAAGGAACAAAAAAGTCATTTTATCGATTGTCAGGTCCAAAAAATTTTGATTGATTTAATACAAATTTTACACAATGGCGCTCAGGTTAGAACTTTGTAGCAACATGGTTAACTATTAAAGTGACTTGATGAATAACTTCTATTTCTACCCTAGTCAGCCATAAATTCAGAGCACAAAGATTGTACGCTCAGAAATTGAAAATTCTTAAATTTAAATTTGCATGCCACGCGCGAATTAGCTCGTAACGAAAGCATATATTCCAGCCGTCAGGCTAATTTACTTGAAAATTAAACTTCCTAAATTTGGCTCCCTCGCCTACATCAATTGAGGTCACGGACGAATTTTAGTCCAAATTCGTAAAGAGGGAACAGTGAAGGAAAATTCCTGGCAGTCGCGCCTTATCTGCAACAACAACCATCAGCATGCAAATCTGGTTTTTAATTAAATTTTAATTTAGGTTACAACGAAGAAAGAAAAACTCGTACGACGTGTAGTATTAAAACGTAATTGAACATGTGCTACTAGGTCTTAAAGGCCCACAGGCATAATAAGCCCTTAAGAAATCTAAAGGACTCAAGCCGTGTGCATAAGTATGTGCGTAAGTATGTGCGTCAGTATATCAACAAAAAGTACGTCGTATTACTCGCGCTTGTGATACAACACCTACCTCGAGTACTTACACTAAGTTTTAATCATTTTTTGGGTACTTGTTCTCATAAATATGTTCATATACGCTCCTGTACTGATACCTCATAAATTGTATCGTTCAGTTTGACCCCGAAATGCTCGTGTTGATTGTTAATCCTTGTGAATAAAAATCCGATTAAACCTAATTTCAGTTAGAGACTAACTTGTACTTCATCACATTTCTGTATATGCTACCATCCCGTCTTCGATTGCAGTTTTCGTCATCCAAGTTACAGTGAACCGAGATTGCAGTTCGGCGAATTTGAATTTAAATTCTGACCGCGAATTCATCAGAATTTGAAAAATTTGAAGATGCAAGCAGAAGTTGACTCATTGTACTCTACTGAGGGCTTCTTTAAGGCTACTTTATATCAGGAGTTTTGGCACTCGTCTTCGTTGGCTCCTCGTAAGTGAAAGCCTTCAAGACTGCCCAAAGCGAGTAAAATCATCTAAGCTAACGACAGGAATCAGCATGTCGTCAGAAATGGAATATTGTGCGTGTCTTTGGATTTTTCTTTCAGGACTGAGAAATCTCCAAATTGAAAAACATACCTTGTTTGTCAAACTGCATCCGATTGCACGCTCCTTGGAATACTGAATTTATTTGTGAAACATTGATATAAGTTTTAAATATTTGGGGCATAAGTTGATATATATATATATATTAAATATATGAAATGTATATATATTATACATCAGTATATATGAAACTGCCATCCCATGACCGACCGCCGTTATGAGGCAGTGTGAGAAATTAATGCATGTTAACGGAACACACAAAGTGAAAGTCTACGGTATTTTACGTAAAAGTTTCACTTACTAGGACTGTTTTACACTCTTATAACATGATTCGAAAGCCATTGAAATTTGTGGATTAAAAAGTATATCCTTGGATATGTTAGATTAATGTTATAAGAAATAAAAACCCATGCATCAGGATTTTACTGAATGTGCATTTGACACATCTACACGTTTCAAAATTCATTTGAGAAATTACTTTAGTCAAATAATAATAAAAATAATATACCACAGATACTATCTAGTCAAATGATAGAACTTTTCTGAGTGTACTACAGAAACGACTTTCACTTTACCTTACACGAACGGAAAAAGCAGGTCTAGGTTTCATACGCACTCGAGAATTTCACCGCCAAAGCCAGCGCACTTTTTACCAGCGGAATAGATGTACAAAGAAGTTTTTCAAGAGCGCCACAAGGCGCACACTGCAGCAGCACTTATTGCCTCCGCCGTATTGCTTTCAGTCCCTGAACTTCTGCAAATCAAATCAGACGATCTTTCACGGCCATGAAATGGAATTGGTTCAGTGCACGGGCCCGAACATGGATTCTACTTGTTTTTAGTGCCCCTCAACTCGTCACAGCTCGAGACCTGCGTTGTCTCTTCGAATGCTTCAAGAATGTTTTCAAAATGTCAAGAAGATTTGGATTTACTAGATTCGATATCTAAGGAGGTGCTTGATAAACAGCTCACGGATAAGATAGATGATATTATAATCATGAGATGTTTTGGGTCATCACCTTACATCATCATTGCTAAGGAAGATGATCTTGATGACAGGGTCGTCTTAAAAACATCATGCTTTTACAGAAAAAGTAATTACAATTTTCACATTTTTTAATTTATCAACATCTGCGGAAAATAAAATCATCTAATTCTCTTCCATTCGGTTTGCTTGCAGTTCCTCCACAGTGAAATCTATGCTCACTTCTCAAAATTCAAATTGGGAAAAAGATGTAATTGGAAAATAAAACAATGTGCTATAACGTGTTTGTTCCGTATATGCTGAAACTTGAATAGTGTGTGTAGTACATCTGTAAGCCGAAATTTTTGATCGCACTTTGGTAAATAAAAGAGTATTTCTGAGTGAAGCTCTGCGGTATGCAATTTCTGTAGGCTTTGTACTCGATATTTACGGCATGTTATGAATGTAGGTACACACATGTTAATTTCTTAAAATGATGTCGAGTGTGATGATACTGGAAACTTCGAAGCGTTTACCATTAGTTTATGATACTGAGAAGGATACAGCTGAGATTATTTAACTGAGAAGTTAAAAATAAGTCAAATCGTAGGACGTTAATTGAAATTGTCAAGCTGTGAGCTAGATAAACTGCTGACATACGTGTACTTGCTAATTATTAACATGAGCTTAACCGTACTCTGCAAATCTTTCTTAAATACAACACATATGAGCAGGTTCTATTCACAACTGAGTCCCGCGGAAAGCATCTTCAACATTAAACCAACGACTGATCACTAACGAATTTACCTTTAAACGTTATTTCGATATATTGCGAAAACTATCAAGGTTGAAGACCAATTTTATTACTATATGACCTTATATAAAAATGACGACAAAACAGTATATCCTAAAGTGAATATTTTACGACATCTTCTAAGTTATTTGGTAATGATAATCTCGTTGAAAATTCCTAGCTGTTACTAGATGATTTCTCTTAGTTCATAAATATGAAAAATTGGAAAATCAACAACAACACTTCAGTTATTGTCAATAGTATGATTTCCTTTTAAATAATTCTTCGATGTACTCTTATCGTTAACTAGAATTTTTTCTTTTTCAAAAGCATAGAATGATTAAAAGGAATTTCGAGCGTCCTCATACTGCTCATTAACTCGACGTTCAGCCTCACAACACTCTATAGTAACTCAACTCGAAAATAAATTGAGGACGAGAGCAGCATTATGAACGGGAAGCTCTTTCTATAATTATCATAAACCATTATTTGGTGAACATTTTGGAGGTGATAATAACTCACAGGTAATTAGAACAGGATAAATGGATCACTGCTGAGCCTCTCGGAGCTGCGCCCGAGAACGGGCACCTGCGCCGCGACTTGCGTTCTCGTAATTAGTCTTCGCGCCCTTCTTTGCCCCCAAAATAGGTTCATGAGGAATTCTGTAGCGTAAAAATAGGGTTACGAGAAAGTTACGGGAAAAAGTTTTAGGTAAAAAACGTGTTCATGAGGAATTCTATATGAAAAATATGGTAACAAAAAGTTACAAGGTAAAAAGTTTTACGTCAAAAATATGTTCATGATGATTTTCATAGGGTAAAACTGTAGTTAGGAAAAAGTTACGGAGTGAAATTGTTTGCGTCGAAAATATTTTTCATGAAATATTTTATAATTTTATACGGTAAAAATAATTTTCCAAACATGTTACAGGGTGAAAATTGGTCAATAAAATATAGTTTTTCTGGGTAAAAATAGGTTTACAAAATTTTTCAACAGTTGAAATATGTTAATGAAACGTTTTATGGGTAATTATGTTTGAGTAAAGAAGGGTAAAAATATATTTCTGAAGAATTTTCAGCAGAAAGATACATTTATATCAAATATTCTAGAGTGTAAAAACATACTACTAAAAATTTTTCTCTCGAAAAGCAGCTCCTCAAAATAGTTTTTTAATTATGCGTTTCTTTACGTCTTTTAATCTTGATCTTTTCTTGATTTTCCAGTGGTGATACATTTTAAAACAGATTAAGTATTTTGATCCAAGTGAAAGTAAGACGGGTAGAATGACCCGATTATGCGAAGCGTAGTGGACAGAAAATTATGACAATTATTTTTATGTGGCTTTCAATTTCATTTTTTCGTGCCTTTTTCTTTGCATCCGGTTAGTTTTAACTGATGTCATGTTACTGAGAATGAAAAATATTACTCATAGTGCTATAATTGAAATTTTTATTGTAATAATAGAAATAGTCCTAATTTTGAATGCAGTTGTTAGAGAAAATAAATAATCGTTCAATTCATAATGAAATTTCATTAATTTCTGAAATTGAAAGCAAATACGGAAAACATCTCTTATAATATTTTCCAGTTCTATTCGTGAATATAAAGCTCACTCGCTCTTTAAATATTTTTGTATCTTCTTCCAGCTTCCGTCGAAACACTTCAGAAAACAACATGAAATTTATCGTAAATTTTTCACTAAATAAACCTCATGAATAATAACATTGAGAGTGTGTTTGATAAACATGTTTCCCTGATGACATCACGTGCTCTACTAATGCTGATGAAAAAGAGAGAGAGAAGACAACGTGGACAAGCGACAGCCTACTTAAGGATGAGATTGTCTTCCTCGTATAATAACTGAAAGAAACTTTGAACTTCAAGACTTTTATCTGGTTCCGTAACTTGATTTCTCTTGCCTCAGTGATACGCACGTCGATCATATTGTCGAAAGACTGAATAATTTGAAACAGTTTTTGATGGTATCAAAAGTTGGCCAATGATCCCTGCTGTAATGGTGGTGAATGCTGCTCACAATGTATATCTATGCTGCTTACATCTTGTTTCATGCTTATTCGTCGAGTGCCCAATAGATAGAGGTACACACAGTAACACGATTTAATCTAACACGATTTAATTACTTGGACGGCGAAAAACATGCATGCAGGTGGCGAAAAATTTAGACTTGGCATAGCTCTGATGACAACCTCAGTGCAACTGAAGAGAAGGAAGAAAGAAAATAAAAAAGTTTATTTGTAAAGAAATATTGATCCATGAAATTTAATACGACTAATTTTGGCTTTAAATATTTCTTAACGTAAAGGTTGAAATTGATTGACGAACCGTGGAAGTAAACTGACTAAAGCTGTATCAGGGATTGAATACATAACTGAGGGAAACAGAATTAAAATACGTGGCACAAAACTATACTCTTCGAGTATAGTTTTACTCTTCGACAATATTATCGACGTGCGTATCACTGAGGCAATAGGAATCAAATTACGGAACCAGGTAAAAGTCTTGTAGTTCAAAGTCTGCTTTCTCCTATTCCAGCACTGATGAGGGAATTTTAAAAATTCCGAAACGTATGCAATAAACGTAATGTTCGTTTTTACTCTTGCTCATCTTTTTATTCTATCGTTGAAAAACTATTGTGTTTTAAAATGACTTTCGCTTTGAGAGAGATTTGAATTATTCCCTTTTTTACTACAGATTGAAAGCTTATAACCTAAAAGTAAAACACAACTGCACACGCAATCGATGAAAATTTTGTCTCGAAATACTTTAAAAGTGACTTTTTGTTACGTTTTCAATTAGGTTTCAGGTTATTAATGGCTGATAAAAACCTGTTTGATCTGCTCTGAATCTGTGTGTCGAGTCCTAATCCGAGCGATACTTAATCGCTCCATTGACTGAAGTTTTGATTGCTGATTTTTCATACGGCAATGGAACAAACGAATCAAAAGAGGTGAGAATATCAGGATTGTTGAGTTTAGTTTATACACTTGTTCGTATGCAACACTTGAAGCTTATGAGTAATTTCAAATAAAGATACTGAGAACTACTATTGATCTCATCTACAGTAAATTTAAGTAGTGACTCTTCCCAAAATCTATAAACAAAATGACGAATATGGGCCTTAGCGTTAAAAATGTTAAAATATGAAAACATATCTAACATATAAGACCGGGTATGACTATAAACTGGGTTTTAAGGCTACATTTTCTAAGCTAGGCACAACAGAACCAGCAAATGTGGAACTAACGGAGAACCCATCAAAGAGCCATCAACTTCGATGAGGGTATTCCCTCTAAAGACGAAATGAGTTTGCGTCGCGCAGGTTTCGAAAAGCTGTTGCAGGAAATAGTGGCGCTGGTAAAGAAGAATGCGAGTACGCTGCAACAATGATGATGTTGAGTACGCTGCAACAATGATGATGTTGAGTACGCTGCAACAATGATGATGTCGAGTACGCTGCAACAATGATGATGTTGAGTAAGATGCAACAATGATGATGTTGAGTACGCTGCAACAATGATGATGTTGAGTACGCTGCAACAATGATGATGTTGAGTACGCTGTAACAATGATGATGTTGAGTACGCTGCAACAATGATGATGTTGAATACACTGCAACAATGATGATGTTGACTGTCATCGACGCGGCTCGCTCGCTTGCGCAGCACTTCGAACGAAATTCCTAATCGAGTTCTCATGATACTATGTTCGACTTTCGGGCTTTTACCCATTCAACATTTAACAAAGACATTAAACTACTAAAAGCTAGCTCAGAGCAACATTTTATATTTAAATGTTACAAGGAAGCTGTAATCTTTTGATGATTTTTAAAACCATTTAAGAATTTTCATATTTAAAATGGCTGCGTTTATTGAACTTAGAGCAATAATTCACTCGTAAAAATTATGGTTTTAAATGAATTGTTTTAACGTGTCTCTTTTCTTCTTCTGATTCCTTCCGAAGTCGACGCTATTATCAAAATAACGTTGGAGGAATTTCGATCAGCCCAAATTAAATATTGACTGTAGTCATAACGGGTCAAATTCCAAACCTTGCACCTGCAGGTTTCAACGTTGCAGTGCTCGTCAAAATCCTTCCCAAAACCGAACTTCCCGAGCCGAATTTTCCCTTTTGTTGCGCTGAGGCCGAGAGGTACTCGACCATGTGACTTGAGAAAACAACATTTGAAAGAGAATAACGACTTTGACTCCAAGACAGCCGCTCCTGCAGACGAAAACTGCTGCGGTGTGTCAGGCATACTCAGAACGAGGCGATAAAGAGGCAAATCTAGCATGCGTCCACGAAATTTCCGACAACATTCCAGGCAATTTTATCGATAAACTTTTTTATAATTACATTTGTGGGCTTTGCAGTGATTTTTTCTTCTGTTAACTTGAAAAGTGCAAAGTGCAAATGAACGCTTATTGTGAAAGGTCTTCTTTAACATTCCTTCTTGCTCTCCTTTTACTTTGACAATACCACCGGAAGAGCTGTGTGTTTGAAAAAATGAACTGCGCAGTAGAGGGGAATTGAGCCCAGGACCATCACATCCAAAGTGTAACGTTTTCCCTTCGCGTCACGAAGAAGGTTCGGTAAAACTCGGACTGTTAACCCTTTATCGGCCAACGTCCTTTTTGAAGGACATCAAGAAATCACTCAAATCGTTCTTAAAAATTTCTAAATATTTCGATGAAAAGTTCACACCTTACTGGATTCTATGAATGATACTTTAGTGGAAATTACCGTAATGTTGGGTCCTAAAGAAAGACAATTTGGCCGTTTCTGCGTTATGTAGACATCTCAGTGTTCAGACTGATGTCGTTTGTATGTAAAGGTAAGATTTCAACCAAGTTGTCTGTTAGAATCTCCTCACTTGGGCTTAAGTCAACCAGAGTCAAAAAGAAGAGCCCGTCTAGAGTTCAGTCGGACTAGGTGCCGGACTTTTTCTCAACTTTCCATATTCTTAGAAGCACAGCTGCAACCAAGCGTTTTTGAATTATTTAGAATAATTTACACTGCCAGCTGTAGAGATACTAAGATGTGAATCGTTTGAAAATCTACTAACGGTCTAGCTAGTCGTCTGATAGAGCATCAGTTAAACTAAGGCTTAAGAATAGAGTCTACTGAGGGTTCACTCAATGTAGAACGATCAGGCAAACCTTGATTATGATCAAGTAAAGCTTAGCAATAAGCCTATAAGCTTGTCCTCCAAAGTGTTTTGTTTTTAAGTTTTAGTATTCCTTTTCATAAATGTTGTTTTGTTATTGATAACAAGTGAGCCGGAAATTCGGTTATTTTGTACGGGTAATCAGAAAATTATTTTTTATACTTTATAACTGAAATCCTTCTTTAGAATTAAATAAAGAACACCGCTTATACAACGAAATTTTCAAACATTCTACATACGTGCTAGAACTCGGCCAAAGACCTTTAAAGAACTTATCCTAAAAGCAAATTCTCCGATTAATACAAATACACTTGACATACAGATGAAAAGTTCGCTAAACAAGAACTACATTTCACCCTCACAGAGGATATTCAAACGACACATGATAAAACACACCAACAAATCAAAGCATGCTTCACGCAACAATAACTCTCCGCTCGACACCACACAAATTTTCCGATGGTCGCGAAAATATTCTCTCCAATTACACACCTGACCGAGCACATTTACTGCGCCTCTCTTTGCCTCAACTTGACATGAAGTTAAACATCGGACGTGGTTTTGCGGCTGCAGCTGATCCGATAATGTGCGGCAGACACGCTGCAAAACAAGCCCAGTGGCCACTACTTTCGCTTGTATTTTAAGCGCGTTAAATAGAGGCGATTTTCAGGAGCTTGCACCCGATATTGGGGCGCACGTCGGTGACGCGGAAGACACGATCGTGGTTACTCTTTGTCATTGATCGTGAGAATCGACATCGCTCTATGTTTTCCACCAACTGTGGGCGGTTTGCACTTTGGGTTCATTGAGACAGAAATATAGAATCTCATAAGGTATATTTTCTACTCATGGAATTCGTTGAGGAAACGCTACTTCGTATTTCGTTGTCATCGATCACTAGAATCAACATCGCTCTGTGTTTTCCAGCAACTGTGTGCGGTTTGTACTTTGGATACATTGAGACAGAAATATAGAACCTCTTTGTGTACCCTTTCTCATGGAATCCATCGAGGAAACGCTACTTTGCATTTCGTTTTCTTAGATTGTCTCTTTTCCTCCCAACTGTGTGCAGTTTGTACCTTGGGTTCATTGAGACAGAAACATAGATTCTCATTTGATACCCTTTCTCTTAGAATTCATCAATGAAACGCTACTTCGTATTTCGTTGTCATTGATCACGAGAATCGACAAAGCTTAATATTTTCCACCAACTGCGTCCAGTTTGCACTATGAGTTCATTAAGATAGGAATATAGAACCTCGTTGGGTACCTTTCTCATGAAATTATCGAGGAAACGTTACTTCGTATTGGTTAGCCAAAGATAAACATGCGCGCTGGTATCAAAACTTCAGTAGGAAGACCGTTTTTCTTCATTCTGGTTCTGCGTGCTTGGGAGGATTGCAAAAAATGTCATTTTTATTCGCTGTAGCCTTATGCTGAGTTCATAGCATATTTAGGGAAGCTGGTTATTGACGTTTAGCTTCTTGTAGGCACAAGAGTTCATCGGAGACGCAGTCATCGATAATTTGTATGCATCACTTCGTCATAATTGGTTTTGATTTTATGAATAACGAATAACATTGAGCCGGTAAACGGCACGCGATGATACTCTCAATCGAACACACAGATCATAAGAACTTTGGTCACGCAACGAATACTTTTAAACTGAAAGTTTTTTTTGCCATTAATTTTAAATTTTACATCCTACTCTTCCTCGACGTCTATAAGACGGCCATTTTTTATGGAATAAAATAATTTCTTAATTTTACGACTATTCGCATCACTTCTTAGATTTCTTTTTCTAACCCAAGAACTCAGCACAAGTTACTGAAAAAAACAGCTCTAAGAAACTTTGAAGCACAACTGGCATACGAAGTTTCTTTCGATCCTCCAGTCGAGCAAATCAATACACTTTGTTCCAGCTCTCAAGAAAATGTTATCAAATCATTAGTGAGTGTATGAACGATTTCTACGAAGAAAAGTCGTAAAGAGTAGAATTCGTTCCTATGATTTCAAAATTTAATGAAAGATTAAGTCTCAATAAGAATACTTAAACTATAAACGAACGATTTCTACGAAGAAAAGTCGTAAAGAGTAGAATTCAGTCCTATGATTTCAAAAATTAATGAAAGATCAAATCTCAATTAGAATACTTAAACTATAGCCTCGTGAAATATTTTTCCCCTTGACGAGCATCGAAGAAATGCTTTCCTTTCTCTCTTTCTACCTCCATCACCACCTCCTGTACTCTTTTCTCTCTTCGCAGTTTGTTTTTCTTTATCTTCCTCACTTTATCTTCCATTAACTCTCTGCCTCTCTGATAAATCGCCTTAGTTAATGAACTCTCTCTAATGGCGGGGATAATAAAACGGCGTTTTCTATCGAGTGCCCCCCAAAAAACTGCATTGCGTCGAAAATATTTGCAGAGCGATCGGGACCCCTTAATGAAAAGGCTGCGGCGAGCCCTGCATTGTTGACACGGAGTTTCCCTGCCAAATTAGACTCTATTAAACCGTCCAGTGGTACTCAGTTAGAGCGAAAATCGCTCATTCTAGACTCGTGGAATTATTAAACGTCGCTCCGTTAATGAACGCTCACTGAGGGTTCTCATAAAACCTGGATCCCACCGAGATCTTCAGAAGAAATTCAGATTTTAACTGATCAAAATTCTTTCGGTAATTACAAGTTCTGTTCGATGTAGGAATAGAAGGCAGTCACACGTCATGAGAGGTATTTTATAGCTTTTTCGGGAAGTCTGATAGACATTGAATCGGATTCTCATGAACCGTTTTCTAAAAGCGAAGTGGAATATGAAAAACAGGAATATTCGGACTCTCGATCAAATAGATGTTTGTTTATTTTTCCCACGAATGAAAAATTTCAAAATTTCCTTAAACATCATAATGGACCTGGATAACCTTGCTGCTAACTAAAAATATTTTCAATTACCTTGTTTAAATAACGCATCATGACAGTTTGAGTGCAACATAATATTGGCCGCCAGCGCTTTGAGGTCATGCATTGTTGGAAGCTAAAATGAATTTAAATTTGTGTCAGCTGCATGTTCATTCCAAGTTTCTAAGTTCATGAGTGTTGCATTCTTGAATTTTTAACTCTTTGACACCAGTTTGACACCCTCACTTTTACAGTCCTAGAATTGCACGTACTGTAGAGAAAAGTTCTCTAAAATTCAAGTGAAGCCATCAAGTCAAATTTCAGCGGCTCATATGGATAAAATTCACTGGAACTAAAGAGTTAAATTGAAGTTACTGATATGAAATAAGCTTTAGGCATGAATGTTTTTTACACGTCAACACACTGAAATTTCAGCTTAATTGGACTTTGCTGTTAAATGAACTGTGATTTTGTCAACCAGTCGTGAGGTGGTCTAAACATTAAGTGTCATGAAAATTCAATAAGTGTCATGTACATAACTTTAATTAACATGCCGTTATATGAAAAACTCTTCCCAAATAAGGTGACATTCAGTGTTGCCTGAAATACGTAGTAGTTGATTTTATCCATGTCGTTGGCAAATGGAATTTTTCCATGGCTTACGGATTATACGGTAACATGGGGAAATTTAGTCCTATTGGAGATAACTTTCAACGTTATAAAGTATTACATGTCAGTAAATACAACTTAGCATAAATAATTCTCGATATCATGTGCCAGAAAACCCTTTCACGCACTGGTACGCGACAATTTTTTCTGACGAATCGTATTGTACAAAACAAACTTGAACGTCACAGACTGCTGCAGATGGTGCACGCGTCTTCCCAGCAAAAACGGTTGCCTGAGATCGACTGGATTTTTTTGTGCAAGCGCCGAGGTTTTCGTTGAATCTTACAAGATCGCAGCTTTAGGGCTGAAAAAGCTGAGGTTTTGCTTGGCTGAGGTTGCATTTTGCTGCCCACCAAAAGAACGCGCATCGCCTTGAAAGGCGAACAACGGAAAAAATCTGAACGAGATTCGCACTATTGCGTTTGTTTTCGACTTGCCATGAAGGGTTTGGAGTGGTGAGCGCCCAGTGGTGTTTTTATTGTGCACACTGTAATACATGGGGATACATAGTGGTATATGGGGATAAATAGTGGTACATGGTGGTGCATGGTGATACATGGTAATACATGGTGGTATATGTGGTACATGGTGGTACATGTGGTACATGGTGATACATGGTGATACATGGTGGTACATGGAAATAAATGGTGGTACATAGAGGTATATGGTAGTAAAAGCAAGCAGTGACCACTTAAATGTATATTGTGACCTACAGAAAATATATTCAACCATGTCTGTTACAGTCCAATTTCTTCGCAGGCTAAAATAAAAATTAAATTGTTCAAGATTTTTTAATGAACCAATGTCAATCGTTAAAATTCTATACTTCTGTCAATGCATAAAACACAGCGTTTCGACGTAACCATCATCTTCAAGCTGAAAAAAACAAAATGTAAAATTTTGGTTGTCAGTTGTGTTATTTTAACTAGTCTGTGACCTTTATGCAAAATTAAATAGTCTGCTGGTGATCGACATTCCTATAGAACAAATATTACTCCTATCTAGTCGTCCTAAAATGTGATTATCTGCGTTTCCACTGTGTCTGATACGGATTTGTCGATGTATTGCTGGTGAAAATGTAATTATTCGTATTGCTCAATTGTATTCATGCATTGCTTATGATAATATAATTATCAATTTTGTTTAAATTGTTTGGTATCAGACCTCTCTACTTCTGTTATCACAGCTGTGCTGGCATGCCTCAACGACGCCTCTCAGAGCGCAGCAACGGAAGCGACAGAACTGAGATCCTTTCATTTTGTTACTCCCGTAGTGCAGACAGAGAAGCACAACTCTGCGTCAAACTTTATTAAATTACTTGAGTTATAGGATATCTTTTTAAGTGTATCACGACTCAAGCGGAGTAAAATTATTATAGGACACTTTCTTATGCGCACGTCAACTGCATAAGACATTTATTATAGGACAAAAATATTATAGGACATTTTCTTATGCGTACCTCAACTGCATAAGACATTTATTATAGGACAAAAATATTATAGGACATTTTCTTATGCGTACCTCAGCTGCATAAGACATTTATTATAAGACAAAAATATTATAGGACATTTTCTTATGCGTACCTCAACTGCATAAGACATTTATTATAAGACAAAAATATTATAGGACATTTTCTTTTGCGTACCTCAGCTCAAGCGCATAAAAATTAGTCCTGGTAATTCATAGTTTTTTGTTACTGCAATCATCACGCATTGTGTAGGTTTAATAACTGTCACTGATTATACACTTCTGCATTGTATCTTTACACCCAAACAATACCATTCATCACGCATTGTGTAGGTTTAATAACTGTCACTGATTATACGCTTCTGCATTGTATCTTTACACCCAAACAATACCAATCATCACGCATTGTGTAGGTTTAATAACTGTCACTGATTATACGCTTCTGCATTGTATCTTTACACCCAAACAATACCAATCATCACGCATTGTGTAGGTTTAATAACTGTCACTGATTATACACTTCTGCATTGTATCTTTACACCCAAACAATACCAATCATCACGCATTGTGTAGGTTTAATAACTGTCACTGATTATAAACTTCTGCATTGTATCTTTACACCCAAACAACACCATGGTGCTCGCTTTAGCAGATGTTCAGAAAAACACAGGGAGTTTTGACTTGCCCGAAACTAATATGTACAATAATGTACGAGCAAATAGAGGCGACGAAAAAAAAATTTCAAATAAAAAACTCAAGAGGAGTTAACAAATTTTTAAAAGAGAAGTGACGAAAAAAATCTTCTCGAGATCTGCTTCTAAAACCATGAAAGCAACTCCACCTCTTAGTCCGCAAAACGAAGTACGCGGTCCTTTTAAGCCATCATCGTTCGTTACAAAATGAAGTATTTTCTTATTTTATCGCTAAGTAATTTTTACTTGCACGTGATGGAGAAGCAATTCATGCAGACGAAGCACAGCAATGCAAATCGTAAAATATCCTGTTTTTAAAGTAATTCATGCAAGCAAAGCGCGACTACACAAACTGTGAAACATCTTGTTTTTGAAGCCATTCCTGCAATTAAAGCAGAGCAACACAAACTGTGAAATATTCCATTTTTAGAACCAATTCCAGCAGACAGAGCACAACTACACAAACCAAAAAATATTCAATTTCTCGAGCCAATTTATGCCGACAAAGCACAGCTACCCACGCTGTGAAATATCTTGTTTATTTAAGTAGTTCTTGAAAGCAAAGCACAGCAACACAAACCGTTAAATATCCCGTTCTTTAAGTAATTCATCCAAGTAAAGCACAGCAACACAAACCGTTAAATATCCCGTTCTTTAAGTAATTCATCCAAGTAAAGCACAGCAACACAAACCGTTAAATATCCCATTCTTTAAGTAATTCATCCAAGTAAAGCACAGCAACACAAACCGTTAAATATCCCGTTCTTTGAGTAATTCATCCAAGTAAAGCACAGCAACACAAACCGTTTAATATCCCATTCTTTAAGTAATTCATCCAAGTAAAGCACAGCAACACAAACCGTTAAATACCCCGTTCTTTAAGTAATTCATCCAAGCAAAGCACAGCAACACAAACCATTAAATATCCCGTTCTTCAAGTAAGTCATCCAAGTAAAGCACAGCAACACAAACCATTAAATATCCCGTTCTTTAAGTAATTCACCCAAGTAAAGCACAGCAACACAAACCCTTAAATACCCCGTTGTTTAAGTAATTCATCCAAGTAAAGCACAGCAACACAAACCATTAAATACCCCGTTCTTTATGTAATTCATCCAAGTAAAGCACAGCAACACAAACCATTAAATATCCCGTTCTTCAAGTAAGTCATCCAAGTAAAGCACAGCAACACAAACCATTAAATATCCCGTTCTTTAAGTAATTCATCCAAGTAAAGCACAGCAACACAAACCATTAAATACCCCGTTCTTTAAGTAATTCATCCAAGTAAAGCACAGCAACACAAACCATTAAATACCCCGTTCTTTAAGTAATTCATCCAAGTAAAGCACAGCAACACAAACCATTAAATATCCCGTTCTTTAAGTAATTCATCCAAGTAAAGCACAGCAACACAAATCGTTAAATATCCCGTTCTTTAAGTAATTCATCCAAGTAAAGCACAGCAACACAAACTATTTGATACTAAATTCTTCCAACCCATTTGGACAGATAAAGCCCAGCCACACAAACCGTAAAATGTCCATTTTTTCTCACCAATTCACAAAGACAAAATACGCCGAAACAAACCGTAAAATATCTAGTTTTGAGAACCAATTCCGAAAGACAAAACACACCAAAACAAACCGTAAAATGTCCAGTTTTGAGGACCAATTCACGAAAAACAAAGGCAAAACAAACCATAAGATGTCCGGTTTTAATTCCCGCAAGCACAGCCTCGCAAACCGTAAAATATCCAGTTTTTCGAGCCATTGTACATCGAGACGCCGAGACAAGCTCAGACGCTGTCCTGAGCCCAGTAAAGCTGCCTGGAGAATACGAGGACACCTCAGGTGGCGTGGCCGGCCTATTGGATACAAACAGCCGTATTTACGGCCGCAACCGTGGGCCACAAACAGCCGTATTTACAGCCGCAACCGCTGGGCACAACCAGCCATATATACGGCCGCAACCGTGGGGCATAAATATTCGTATTTACAACTGCAACTGTTGGGCATAAAAAGCCGTATTTACGACCACAACCGTTGGGCACAAACAGCCGTATGTACAGCCTCAACCATTTGGCACAAACAGCAGTATTTGCAACCGCAACTGTTGGGCACAAACAGCCGAATTTACGGCTGCAACCATGGGGCACAAACAGCAGTATTCGCAACCGCAACTGTTAAGCACAAACAGCCGTATTTACGGCCGCAACCATGGGGCACAAACAGCCGTATTTACAGCCGCAACCATGGGGCACAAACAGCCGTATTTACGGCCGCAACCGTTGGGCACAAACAGCCGTATTTACGGCTGGAACCATGGGGCACAAACAGCCGTATTTACGGCCGCAACCATGGGGCACAAACAGCCGTATTTACGGCTGGAACCATGGGGCACAAACAGCCGTATTTACGGCCGCAACCATGGGGCACAAACAGCCGTATTTACGGCCGCAACCGTTGGGCACAAACAGCAGTATTTACGGCTGCAACCACGGGGGACAAACAGCCGTATTTACGGCCGCAACCGTTGGGCACATACAGCCGCATTTACAGCCGCAACCATGGGGCACAAACAGCCGTATTCAACACTACAATTGTGGAGGAGCAGCTGCATCGCAGTTCATGGTTCTACCTGGAGCAGGAATGTGATATACCTGGAGCACGCCATTCATATATCTGGAGGAGGACTGCCATATACCTGGAGCATGACTGTGAAATACCTGGAGCAGGAATGTGACATACCTGGGGCAAGAATATGATATACCTGGAGTAGGAATGTGATATACCTGGAGCAGGTCTTTCCATTTGGAGCAGGACTATTATACTCGTATATAAGACTATTATATAACCTGGAGCAGGACTATTATATACCTGGAGCTGAATTGTCATGTACCTGGAGCAGTAATGTCATATACCTGGATCAAAAATGTCATATACCAGGATCAAGTTTTGCTAACGTAAAATGATTTACCAATAGAACACAATTGAAATCAACTCGCCTACGCCCCTCACGACACGCTTGCAAAGAAACATGACAAATCTCGCCACAGATATGAGCATGTCTTTCGTGTCTGTTGTAATGTGTGATCCTGTTACTTTAGTAAGAATTTGATGCTTTTGCTGGTTGAGTTGTTGGTGTTGCCGCTGTAAACTCAGCTGTTTGAGTTGCTGCTGGTGCTTGGGCTGCTGGTGTTGCCGCTGTAAACTTAGCTGTTTGAGTTGCTGCTGGTGCTTGGGCTGCTGGTGTTGCCGCTGTAAACTTAGCTGTTTGAGTTGCTGCTGGTGCTTGGGCTGCTGGTGTTGCCGCTGTAAACTTAGCTGTTTGAGTTGCTGCTGGTGCTTGGGCTGCTGGTGTTGCCGCTGTAAACTTAGCTGTTTGAGTTGCTACTCGTGCTTGGGCTGCTGGTGTTGCCGCTGTAAACTTAGCTGTTTGAGTTGCTGCTGGTGCTTGGGCTGCTGGTGTTGCCGCTGTAAACTTAGCTGTTTGAGTTGCTACTCGTGCTTGGGCTGCTGGTGTTGCCACTGTTACTTCAGCTGTTTGAGTTGCTGCTGGTGCTTGGGCTGCTGGTGTTGCCACTGTTACTTCAGCTGTTTGTGTTGCTGCTGGTGCTTGGGCTGCTGGTGTTGCCACTGTTACTTCAGCTGTTTGAGTTGCTGCTGGTGCTTGAGCTGCTGGTGTTGCCACTGTTACTTCAGCTGTTTGTGTTGCTGCTGGTGCTTGGGCTGCTGGTGTTGCCACTGTTACTTCAGCTGTTTGAGTTGCTGCTGGTGCTTGGGCTGCTGGTGTTGCCACTGTTACTTCAGCTGTTTAAGTTGCTACTCGTCCTTGGGCTGCTGGTGTTGCCACTGTTACTTCAGCTGTTTGAGTTGCTGCTGGTGCTTGGGCTGCTGGTGTTGCCACTGTTACTTCAGCTGTTTGTGTTGCTGCTGGTGCTTGGGCTGCTGGTGTTGCCACTGTTACTTCAGCTGTTTGAGTTGCTGCTGGTGCTTGGGCTGCTGGTGTTGCCACTGTTACTTCAGCTGTTTGTGTTGCTGCTGTTGTTTGAGCTGCTAGTGTTGCTTTTCTTACTGATCGGCAACACAATAAACAATGAGCGAATTTCTTCGTTAGATGAGCGAATGCACAACGAAGAAATTATTCCGTTTCAACGAAACATTCATCCACTCTCATTTCCCTGTTTACATTTTCGCTGATGACATTTTCCCTGTTTACATTTTCCCTGTTCACCTTTTCTCCGTTAACATTTTAGCTGTTTACATTTTTCCTGTTAACATTCTAGCTGATGACATTTTCCCTGTTAACATTCCCCTGATAACATTTCTCTGATGACCTTATTTTGTAATTCTGTGCGAGTAAATTCACTGCTGACCTCAGCAAGCCTGAATTATTCAAGATCAATATTTCATTCCTGGGCATAATGACAGCCACGAGATTTTTCTTCGGATATTATCATCTCCATTCATATTTTATTCATTTATTTATTATTTCATATATTTATTTATGTTCAGTCGTATTTTAATCGATGAATTTCAAATGTGGATTTGTTTGACATGTATATTGATCTTAAAGTTATAACTATAAAAATTTGTGTAGTAAAACATTGCCTTTAAGCTATCCATGCTGATTTTTCATAGACATAACGGGTTTTAATGTCGGGAATCTAACACTCTCCCATCGAGCTCGTGTGATAGATTTTTCCTTTCATTTATTTTTTCAGAACAACTTTACATGAACATCATATTTTTTGCATGTTGATGGAAAACTCACAAGGATGCAGCAGAAATAACAAGGAAAATTGACTCCTTGAGGTATATAGATCAGCTTTTAAATGAAAAAATCAGTTTAAATCAGACAAAAATCTGCACTTGGTTATTTTCTTTGCACATTAAAGTAAAGGAAGGATAATGCTGATTAAAGGAGACATGTTGCGGCTGCAGTAATAACTGAGGTAAAGACGGTTGAATTAATTTAGAAATTGCTTAAATAATGACAGAACTAATGAAATAAGCAAACACTTAATACTCAGTGGGTTATAGAGAACGTGTCTTACTTCATAACATAAGAACTGGAAAGAAAATCCGAACCAATCATAAAATATAAACACAAAACTGAAGTAAGAAAAGAAGAATCACATAACTTTACCAAACATATTGAACGCAAGAAGCAATTGAAAGGTCGCTCCTGTGCACACAAGAGTTTAATCAAATTCTTCATCAGAGAACTATGTCACGCAGATATATTTTACAACTCAATTGTGCATTCGTCTTCAAGGAACATTGACCTAACCTACTGAGAGCTATCGCCTTACTCAGTCTAACTTTTTCGCCACCTGCATGCATGTTTTTCGACGCCTAAGTGATTTAATCACTTAAATCGCTTAGGAAACTAAAAAAATGCATGCAGTCGGCGAAAAAGTTAGACTGGGTTACATGTGAAGTGTCCGAGGAAACGATGCTAGAATTTATTATACGATGTTTCGTCTCGTTGGGAAAAAAAAGAACTTACCATAATTCCCCCTCGACCCAGGTGTATGAAATGAATATTGGATCTGCTGAGATTAACCACCATTGCGTCCTGGTGCTGTTATTTATAAGGCCTTCGAAAAGCTAACGCGTGGCGTTGCAAATATCAAATTGATTTAAACATAAACATCCATCACTACCTGATAATTAAAGAACAACTGCGCAAGTTGGGTAAAATGCCCTCAGAAATTAATTTTTAAAAAACACAAGCCGTTATATGATTTTTTCTCAAGTCCTATCTGCATTTGATTTAAGCTGTTAGTCTTTGAGCCATTCTATAACGTTTCTGTTCGAAGCGCTTTTAATGCACGAGTTTTTCGAGTTCGTAATTTTCAGACTCAGTCATGTTTGTGAACTTCAATGACTCCATCTCTTCCACTTACACTTTTTCACGTTCGGAATGAACGCAACTTTCATTGAGACTCGCATCCGCTTTTTTCGAAACATCAGTGAGTTTCAGTCCAAATTTTGGGCTTCAAAAAGAAGCAGAACAGAAAATGAGGCAAGGCTCTCCTATTTTATGGATTTCTAGACGAACTTACGGGTTTTGAACGCCTGTCAGAATCGATAACCTGTTCTCCGGCCTCCAATTTAGCGAATAAATCAAAGCGACTGCTCCTAATAATAGAAAATCTCGCGAATTTAAAAAGGACCAGCGTTTTAGGGAGTTTTGCGGGCCATGTTGCACGCGAGAGCTACCTCAGTGGTCTTGCAATGCTGCACCTTGATCGAAGAAAACAGGAGGCGGGTGTTCAAACAACTTAAGTCTTCTTGAGGTCCAGCCATCAGCATAAGTTCTTTTCAGTCGTCTTGGCTACGCTATGTGCTACGTCACTCTACGTATTTCTGACTTCTTGGGTAACTAAAAGGAGAGACGAAAATAAATGTCACATCATAGTTGCTAAATTGTTATTACAAGATAGTAAACTGATTTCCGCGTTGCAGAGTGAAAGACGAACGACAGCAATTCGTATTTCGAGAAACGTTTTCGAATTTCATGTGAGTAAAATTATACTAAGTCGGCCGCGTATCTAAAAATGTCTTCATTTTGGGTTTTTTTACTTATTGATCTGACACATTAGGGAGCATATTTTTAACAAATAACGAGCCGAATTTTAAATGACTCGCAACAAAACAGGTTTACTGTTCTGCTTAGGAGATTTGAAGCCGTTCCTCCTCAAAAATTTCATAAATCTCCATTCAAATAGAAGTTTGAGATCAAAAAAACTCACTGGCATAAAAGAAATCTGGTACAACTGAATTGAACCAAACTTTTTCCTGAAATATTTGAAGTCTTGACTCGTCATCAAGAGCAGAAATCTTCGTTTTTTAAATCTTCATAAATCTTCAACAATTATTCGATCTCAGTGGCGCACTTAAAGTCGATTTAATCAGAATGAAACTAAAATTGAACGAGAATGTATGACCCATTTTCGTTGGTGGTTCTAATTAGCTCGCAGTTTTGTCTAATTAGTTTAAACAAAATCGACTAAACTCTCGGTGAACATTGAAAGCATTACGTGTTAACATTCCTTGACTTGGCATAAATAATACTAGGTATAAATAATTCTAAATGTGGGTTAAAAACATTGTGAACTACATACGTGAATGATATTATTTGAAATTATAATTCATTTGGAATTTATTCGTTTATTCGTTTATGGAGTTTATTCGTTTATTAGTTCGTGGAATTTATTCATTTATTAGTTCATATAATATATTCGTTTATTAGTTCCTGGAATTCATGCATTTTTTAGTTCATATAATTTATTCGTTTATTAATTTATGAAATTTATTCGTTTATTAGTTAATCGAATTTATTTGTTTATTAGTTTATGGAATTTATTCGTTATAAACTCCTTTATTTCATTATCCTCACTTATATGTTGCAGGAAAAATAACCAGAAGGCAAAATTTACAACCTATCAGACTCCCTAAAAAGACAAACAACGAGTGCTCTTTTAGCGGGATCATCTCAGACGAAAACACCAGAATAATCTAGCGCCTACCGAGCTGTAGTGTCTGCCCAGACGACGGCCCTCACACAACACGGTGAAACAACATTCCCTCAGAGGGGCAGTGGACGCAAATCCCACTTCTTGGCAGGGTTCGTTAAATACTGAAGAGAATTGCAGGCAGAATTCAAAGACTCCTGAGGAGATGAAGACTCTTAAGTTTAATTTTTATCTGTACAAATTATTTACTATACAGTGTTAACATGAGCTCTATTGGGGTAATATTCGTAGAATTTCGAAGGCTCTTACACAATACGATAAAACATCTTCGAAGAAGGAGAGTTGATGCAAATCCCACTTCTTGGCAGAGTTCATTGAATACTGAAGAGAAATGCAGACAAAAATAAAAAAACTACAAAGAATATGAGTACTCTAAATTCGATGTTTATCTGTACAAAATTGTTTACGATGCAATATTGACGTGAGCTTTATTTGGGAGTAATATTCGTGGAATTTTTTGATCATTTATTTCTTTTTATTCAAAACCCCTAAGTCAGAAGCTATAGCTACAAACTCAAGTTTAGATGGATTGGGATCATGAACCTGATATGGTTTTGTAACTGTGACCCTCGTATGAAAAATGTATGACTCTTGAAAAACTCCTCACACGAGACTCTAAATGTTCCACTAAACGGTATGTGATGCAGCCTGACTACGGAAGAAAGGTTAGAGCCTTGGTGATTCGCTGGCAGTTTTAGGTGCTCTGATATCATTCATCCTTTTTTGTCACTTTGCTCTCAGTTGCTTAAGCCCTTACACGTAAATTAGATTACGTATTATGGTATATCAGTCAACTGCACACAAGGACCTTCACATTAGAATATTTAAAAAAAAATATGAGAACATCTTGTTGACTGTCATTTCTGTGCATGAACTTTTTGGAAATTTTCTGTTTTCAGAGCTAAGGGTAATACCGATGCCGAAATAGCTTTTGATAAGAGACGTGATTCAATGACTCGTTTCCTTCCAAGCAAGTAATCCAGCACTCGACAACGGCCTGCGTTGGGCGTGGTAAACTAAAGTAAAGGCAGAATCTAACTGATCTGCAGTGATAAAGCATGCTAATCTTTGACAAAACCTAAAGTGATGTTCTCTTGCGTTGGGTGCAGTACAGTAAAGTACGTCAATAAGACAGAATTCAATTGCTCTGTAGCGATGATGCTTGCTAATCTGTGACAGATTCTTAAGTGATGTTCTCTTGTGTTGGGTTAGGTAAAGTAAGGTACGTCAATAAGGCAGAATTCAACTGATCTGCAGCCTACCTAAAGTGATGTTCTCTTTCTTCACGATGTGTTAATGCGGCTGTCTTCATCGTGCTTGTCTAAGGCAAAACACTGTCATTGGCAAGACTTGAATCTGAACCGAAGTCCATAAGAGCACGAGTTTGACTCCCGGTTACGGGAAAGCTTCCGTCCTGCAAAGCGTTTACGCTCATCACTTCCAGATGAGAGGCGTAGGCATAGACGCACAACCTCGGGAACTTTTACCAATGAAAAAAGATAACTTCCCTCTAAAACAAAATGGCAATGCTCTACTCAAAAATACACAGAGGAAATGGCAGAGTTTGGCGATGCTCTACTCAAAAACATACGGTGGAAATGGCAGAGTTCAGCGATGCTCTACTGAAAAATATACAGAGAAATGGTTGAGTACGGCGATGCTTTGCTCAAGAATATGCAGAGGAAATGACGGAGTACGGCGATGCTCTACTGAAAAATAGATATAGGAAATGGCAAAGTTCGGCGATGCTCTACTCAAAAATATACAAAGGAAATGGCAGAGTACGGTGCAACCTGTGTAGTGTTGCTCTGATGTTCATTGGCCAGATTCAGCCATGGTGCCGAAGCCCTCAAAAGCAATTTGGGATCACGTTAATCTAGCGCGACAGATACAAAACCGGCCCCACTAATGTATGCTGGCACTGCAGGCCTCCGCCCCTGGGTGTCTAATGCATTTTATCTCGTGTTGCAGTTCAGGTTGTGGAATGGTTTGTTTTAAATGGAGGTTGGTTTTCGCGCTCAAAGTTCAGTAGCGGAAAATATTCAAATCAGGTTTAACCTGGGTATGAGTGAAGAGGACAACTAGTTTCCCGTTTTTTGAAGTAATACACTGGAAAGGTTTTCATTTTACAGAAATTGGAGCCTCGTTTGTAACTCGTTCGCGAATAAACCAATACTTTATGGATGAGCTAAAAACAAACCAATACATAATTCCACTCATACAGACATGAAATATTTGGTGCTAGTAAATTTATTTCTTGTTGTCAGCTATGAAAACTATGGTCCCCACCACAGCCACATTTGTTGTCGCCAAGAATAAGCGGAATCGCCGGACGTGGAACAAACGGAGAAATGCATTCAACTCGGAGAAGCTGATGGACTCTGACAGAGAATTTCTACGCGAGAGAATCATTGATATCTGCATGTCTGGTCGGTTCCGTGGCACATGTTTACACGCATTCCATGCGGAGGCGCAACAATCTCCAATTCATGTCCCATTTTTCTTACCCCGGAGAATGCTCCTCCGTACCCACACGTATTCTTCTTCGGCTTCGTTCTTCCATAGGAAGTTCTTTTGTGTGCGACTTGGTCCTGTCGGTAGAAGAGCATTTCATTTACATATAAAAGCCATAAATTAGGTAGGCCTAGGAAGCCAAGCGCATCTGGCCGCCCGTTGTTTCTGAAGCTGATCCTGCGTGCATCTGATCGTGCTCTATAACTCGTCTTGCTTCCAACCAAAAAATTCCAGAATGTTGCCGCCACACAAGACGTGCGCTTCCCGTAGACTTCTTGCGGAACTATGAGATTATTCGCCGTCATGGAGCCTACTTCTTACACAAATACTCAGCCAACGGATAATCTAAACATTGTGATGCTTATGAAATATAGTTTTTTTGCGGTATCTAATTTTGAATACAGCTTACAAATTTTTTAAAATGTGGGCCAACCCAAGCAACGACCTCTATTCAGGGTATATTGGGGTAGAAAGTACATTTTTTGTAGTATGAGAAGCCCCTGTAAAAGTTTTCGTGCCTGATATCTTCGATTTCCCCTTGAATAAGGTAATAGTTATGAGACCATATGTTGGAATTTACGTAGTAAGAAGCTTAGATCAAATCTGTTAAATGAGGCTTTATGACAAAATCGATGATGATCTTATTAAACATGATACAACTAGGCGTCTCCGAAGCATTACATATCTAGCGAGCGGGTTGACCAAAAACAAGTCGATATACTCGTACTCACCACAAAAATGTCCTCCAACTGAACTGAGCAGCATTTCCTGCCTATGTGAGGATGACGAGAGGAGTAAATTAAGTAATATGGCTCTCGTCATCTTACCTTCCCAAGCACGTCACTCCGCTCCCACACCCGCACTCATGAGAGGAGCTCGCGACAGACAAGATAAGACGCTGGAAGTGCTGTGTCGATGCATGCTTTACTGGCCCACTCGCATTCTCCATTCACATTATTCTTTTGCATTCCTACTCATAGGAGCATTTCAGCATTTCAAAGGTGCCTTTTACTCGCTCTGCATCGTCAGTGGCTAAGATTTACTAGTCCTCCCGCATTCTCCATTCACATTCTCCGTTTGCATTCATACCCATAGGAACATTTCAGCATTCCAGAGAAGCCCTTTATTCAACTGCACCTTTTTTCCTTACATTCATTCAAAATTAGGTCTACCCTTGCTCAGTGGTCTGTTTTCACGTGTGTTAAAATAGGGGTTTGTGCAAAATGATATTCCCTGTGAATATTATACGTCGTATTTAAATGCCTGTCCTTGTACATTACCAGCGGTAGAGATCAAAGGAATCTTTGTCGCAAAAATTATCGATTTTTGTAGTTTTCCCATCACTTCTTGTAATTCTACTTCACTTCAAATGTAAAAATTTCCAGTTATTAATAGCGGCGTATTTCTGTGTCGAATGGTTTCTTATTCATTGGACTAGCCAGCTAGACTATTTCTCTAACAAAATTGTAGCAAAATAGACCATTTTTTCCTGAAATTTTGCCTTCATAACGTTGTTGCGCACAACCTTGGCTGGCTGCAAAACAACATGGATGTTTGTTCTTTATAGCTCAGTGGTTAAGAGCGATCGCCTTTCCCGTGGAGGGCCGTCTGCTCGATACCCAATAATGCCAGTCCGGTGTTTCTCCCCGTTGGGAACGGGAAGAATTTAGCCGCAATTTCTCCCCGTTGGAAACGGGAAGAATTTAGCCGTAATTTCCCACTCGCGCCTCTTGTTTGAAATGGTTTCAGTTCGACCGGAGGTAACCATCATGACGTCCGTTAGTGAGTTGGGAAGCAAACATCAAATGTACAAGAAAAAATAAAGGTTTTAGATGATGTGTTTCAACTTGACTAGAATAAAACATTATTTTCTCCTTTTCATCTGTAAGACAAGTTTTCGACTCGTGACTTCTTGACGAAACAAATGTAGTTGTCCTTGAAATGATGAATTTCACTGTTGTGAGTTGTGAAACCCTCTACCGTATGGGCTTAGTTTTTTTAACGTTTTGTAAATATCTTCTGGGCATTTTCTGAACTTTTTCGAACCCCTTTCTGAATATTATGGAATTATTTCTGCACATTCTCTGAATGCTTCCTGAACATTTTCTCAATATTCTCTGGGAATTTTCTGAACATTTCCGGCCAATTTATTGGGTAGCTTATTAGGTAGTTAAGGTTTCGGGTAGTATTTATTTATTGGGTAGTTAAGGCTTCGGAAAAAAATGAAGTGTTTTACATGTGTGAAACGAAAATGTTAATACGATCATTCCAATCGTGCACAGTAATTTAAATAATCCTTTTCAAATAAGTAAACTAGTGTGTAGGACCGAGAATAAAATACTCGCAACTTATTGAATAACTTTTAACACTTCAGTTAAAATTCCGAGAAAAAAAAACAAGTGTTTTGCATGTTTGAAACGAAAATTTTAATACCATAATTCCAATCCCCAAAATAACTCTCGACAAATAAGTAAACTAGTGTTAAGGATGAAATTCAAACACTCTTCTCACATGCAAACCTGTCGTCTAAGCGCATCTTGTTTCAAAGGGAATGCGGAGGAGAAAAAAAATTTTCCCCTACCATCATGCATTTATTTTCTTTGAGGCGCTCGTAATTTTGAGAAGAAAACCAGTTACGCGCCGGGGCCTTTGCATCTTTATTATTCTGTATAATTTACAACGAAAATGCCTTGATGTTAAAAGAGAAAGTTGGACCGTGTCTGTTTCAGATGTCTAGTTACGTCTTTCAGGAACTTCCTCTTAGAATACAGACGGGCCTCCCATTCTTTTCTTTCTCTCTCTCCTGGAGCTAAATTTTGTAGAGAAATTGCGCACAAATTTTGACCCCCAGAATTGTTGACGCCATCCATTCGTTCGTGCTGTGATTAACATTTTTCTGACGCTTCGTTAACTCTTGTAAAGATGAATGCATCCTTCCTCTCTGTCTTCCAGCGCATTTCTGCAGGTTTTTCCTCGTTCCAGTAATGCACGCAGGTAATATTTTGTTTCTCATTTACTGAGAGTGAACGAGAGAAAAAGATCTTTTATATGTTCCTCATGAGTTTGTTGAGAAAAGTGTTCTGTGATCTATTTTTTTGCAGAAATGTCATGTTTTTCCACCTGAAAGTTATTTATGTTTACCTGACTTTATCGGATTTAAAGTAAAAGGTTATTTCAACTTAAGAAACAATGTTACGAATTTTAAATGTTATTTTGTGGCTACTTGTATTTTCTAACCTGTACCTTGGACAAGAAGATCCATTCTTCAACTCCTTACAACTACCCCGTATATTTACCGGTAAGCGGCTCCTCCGTAGGCTATGCAGAAAATGGTAGAGGCTAGAGAAAAATTGACAGTTCTTTTCACTTTAATTACGCTCACTTTCCTCGAAGCGATAGAGTTAAGCATCACCCTTTTCTACGAGAAAAATCAGGGTTCGATACCAGTCAGGCACTGATGTATTTCCACCAGGTCAGGCAGCTTTTTTGCTGGTTATAAAAAGTGGAGAATGCATGTAGGAGAGATTAGAGGGGGCACACATCTACCCATTGAGCTTCCTCATTTCCTTGGAATAGAAAGTGGAAAAAAACATTTGGAATGCGGTTATATTGAAAGAGCGACCAATAAAGATGTGAGAAACCCTTCAGTTAAATAAACTTACAAATCACTCACATCCTCCTAGAGCAGAAAATGTTTGTAGTTGCAAACGAATTTGGTGGAAACGTAGAGCGGTCTATAAGATTTTGTTTTTTAAAATTTCCGAAACGTTTGACTCTCATAATTATTAATTTCAAGACATATTATTCGAGAATACAAAGTAAACAGCGCCTGTTCCCTCAATCAAGATCAATTACAATTCTTGAAGTAACAACAATATCGAGAACTTTAAGATTCTCTCATTACTATGAATCAATTAAATCAACCAATGAAACAAAGTTACTCCTTTATAGAATGTGACGCAAAATAGGTACAGAATTCCACTGCGTTCGCAGCGTGAAGCTCACCGAAATAGTTTTTCTTCTTTCAGGGACGACTGGAATTTCTTGCTGTTAATCGTACTTCTTGTTTGGTGAGTTCCTAAAGTATGTCATGTTCAAAACTAGTGAATTCCGCCTACCCAGAGAAGTGTCACTTCATTCTGCGAAACGCCGGGCGGAAGGACGCATAGCTTGCATTAATATGTTACGCAGGATTATGTTTGCTGTTTGTGTATATCGAGTTACCGAAAACTGCTGGCAAACTGATGTTGAAAATGTCAAGCTTCATTATGAACGTTTTCAGGAGCGTCGGGTTTTGTTATTTTTTTTTTAAATTAGGGAGTTGGCTAACATAAAACTTGTAAAATTTTGACACTTTTTGTGCGGAGATACAAAAAACGGTAAAATCATCGAAACAGTCATGCTTTGAATGCTAATAACGCTTTTCAACAGGTCAACGTACCAAGTTAGACGGTGAATTTTTCATGGGCCTTACTTGTAACAATATGCACGCTTTGGGGATTAACGTGAAATAAGTTTCAGTCTTTGAAATCTGTAAAATAGTTTAAATCTTACAGCATGAGAAGTATTTAAGATTTCCTTTATTAAAATCCAGATTTTTTCCTTCATTACTTACCTTTCATAATTAATTACTAATCAATAATGCATTTACGTGTTTCGATCTACATCGTTCCCAAATACTCTGCCTGAAGGAACGCGTCGACCCAAACGTCATTGGGCCAATACAAGCGCGGATTCAAATCTCATCGTCCTTCAATACATGACAACAAGCATGAACAGATCTATTTCGTTGTCTAGAGCTTTCGTCAATGACAGGGGAAGGGAATGTCGGCACGTTTCCGTCTGTTAGTGCGGCCGAAATTGCGGCACAAACAATTCCGCGAGTTTGGGCAGACCGGCAAAGAAGCGGATGCGGCATCTGCCAGTAAATTGCATTGCTCCGCAACGCGCGTCTGGCCGTTCCAAGTTCCCAACGTGTCGTACACTCGAGAATGCGGCGCTGGGAAACGCAGATAAAACTTGATAGAGACCCACTCGCGCACGAGGGAGGTGGACTCTGCAGATTCTGGCAGGACCCAAAATGTATTGATGTCCTTAAGGTTAAATCTGAGGAACGAGCTGCAATGTGGAGAAAATATGTGCTTAGCAGAGCGTTGATGAGGATGTTGCTGTTTTATGGAGAAAAAATGCCAAGCAAAGCACTTCGAGGACCTGAATCCGATGTCGCCGTGGAGTTAGATATTGATTAGATTTTATGGCGTCGTCAGTATAGGATAGCCTAAGCCAATGGCATCGTTAACGAACATCAAAATTGTTATACGCAGAAGCCATCATGGATCGATACCGGTAGTCATGGTGGAAGTTTGTCCTGGGTATCTTCACTCATTCTTTGACCACACTGGTGATTAAGTGACGTTAAAAGTTTGTCCCTGAGTATCTTACTTCGTTCTTTGACCACACTGGTGATAAAGTGATGTTAGAAGTTTGTCATGAATATCTTTCCTCATTCTTTGACCACACTGGTGATAAAGTGATGTTAGAAGTTTGTCATGAATATCTTTCCTCATTCTTTGACCACACTGGTGATAAAGTGATGTTAGAAGTTTGTCATGAATATCTTTCCTCATTCTTTGACCACACTGGTGATAAAGTGATGTTAGAAGTTTGTCATGAATATCTTTCCTCATTCTTTGACCACACTGGTGATAAAGTGATGTTAGAGGTTTGTCATGAATATCTTTCCTCATTCTTTGACCACACTGGTGATATAGTGATGTTAGAAGTTTGTCATGAGTATATTTCTTCGCTCTTTGACCTCACTGGTGATAAAGTGATGTTTGAAGTTTTTCATGAGTATCTTTCCTCATTCTTTGACCACACTGGTGATATAGTGATGTTAGAAGTTTGTCCTAAGTATTTTTCCTCGTTCTTTGACCACGCAATGATGAAGTGACGTCATTTGAGTAAAGAAGCTGTGCTCACCTGAACGTTAGGATATTTGATGTTGTGTTCATATGCTGCAATGTATTAAAAAATACATTACAAAGATAATTGAGAATTCCATGAATATTTCTTATTGGAGCTATGGTAACGTGTTTTAGATGTTTTTGTTGTGTTATCTAAAAGAAATTATTTTTACTAAGAATAAGTAACTTTAGCGTCTGGGCCCGTGATACCGCATTCTTATTCTTCACATGGAATTTTGAGCTCTCATTCTCCAGGAATATCTTCGAATATCGATAAAATATTGTTGGTATTGCTTGAGGTGAAAAAATTAGAAGTGAAAAATCTACCAAAGAACACAAACACCTTAACAATAAACAAATAAACATGAACTGATGAAATTTAGAGATTATTATACCAAATATATTTTAAGCCAAATTATACATAAATACAAAATGGATGAACAAATATTGTAATATGTAGGTAAATAATAAGCAATTAGTAAGTAAAATAATAAGGAAGAATAGTTCACATATGAACTAATACATCATCTAGTACGAACCTAAACTGATACAAATATAATTTGTCCCAGTTGTTCCATTAACTTCATAAAGCATAGAATCAATTGAATAACTGGAATGTATCTCTGAATCATTGAATGGTATTAATTTAATAACTGTGAGGGTTTAATTAAATAGTAGTTATTTAATATGAGTAAGGGATTAATTGAATAACTGAATGGTGTTAATTTCATAACTGGATGATATTAATTGAATAACTAAGTGGTGTTAATTTCATAACTGGATTGTATCAATTTAAAAACTAAATTGTATTAATTGAAAAGCTGAATGGTATTAATTGAATAACTGTGTGGTATTAATTAAATAGCAAGGACTTAATTAACTGAATAGCTGAGGTCCACGTGAGATAATAATAATAATAATGAAGGCATCTACGGATGCTTTATTTCCAATCAAGCCTGATACATATATCACCTTTTACATTGGATTTTCAAATGCCTTATAACTAACGCCAGGACGCCATAACGCTTTCCCCCGGTCGAGACCGGTACCCATTTCAGACACCTGGGTGGGGTGGGGTATTGTGCTTGGAATTTTTCTCCTATACCCAACAGAGAAAATCGCCACTGCCAGCGCCGAGACTCGATCCCGGGTCCTTGCCGCACGGCGGCAGAACCTATACCACATGGCTATGGCGGCACTTAGATGATGCCGAATGCCTCGAGGATCGACTAGAAAATTTTCTTTGAACCAAATCATGAACTTGCTTTGATTTTTTTTGCTCCCGGTTCTCGTACATCCAAAAAGTCATGTTTAACATCTATAATTAAGTGCTAATAGAGAGCACGTGTACAAGTTTCGGTCTGCATCGCTGCCTAATAATAGGAAAAATAATAGGTAAACGCATCGACTCCCATGTCACTGAGCCAATATATGAGCAGATTGAAATCTCATTCTTCAATACTTGACAATAAGTATCCATGGATCTATTTTGTTGTGTATAAATCTATTTCATCTGGTTTGGTGAAATTATTCTCAAGACCAGCGTAAATTATAATTGAATTTTTGTGCTTGCAATGTTACTTTGATTACTATTACAACAACAACGAACTAATGTTATCAATATCGTGTTCACCGAAAATACATTAAACATTTTATCAATATCTTATTAGCAGGAACGTTGTGTATTATATAACTCATCGTAGAATTGCCGTCCATTTACCTTATGTATTTAATAATTCATTTAATAATAATTCATTCAACAGCAACGGATATCCCATTAGATAAAATTTCATGAATTATATACCATATCAAAATTTAATAAATAAATACGCCTAGTGTTATTTACATAATTAATATACTACAATTAGAAATGTTGCATATTATTCACCCAAAATTATCATGAATGTCATTTTAATTAAAACTGAGCTCCCAATATTTTCGCGAACAAATGTCCATTCAATTGAGATTTGAACTGAAAACCATAAAAAGAAAAATGTAGAATTTTCTATAGTGTGCCACTAACTTTTCTGTTTGGACTGAGAGTTCGTTCGTCATTTTTCAATGCAACAAGGTTAGGTTAAGGTTAACATCGGCATCTTTGGGATGCTTTATTTCCAATCAAGCTTGATACATATGATCTAAGCATTGCTTTTTCAAATGTCTTATAACTAACCCTATATATAGGACACCATGACGGTTCCCCCGTAATTAAAGCCGGTACCCATTTCCGACACCTGGGTTGAGTGGGGTATTGTGCTTGAGCTTTCCCTTATACCCAATGGGGAAAATCTCCTCGCCAGCACCGGGATACGAACCCGCGACTCCAACATACGAGCCCGATCCCTTAACCACTGTGCCACGGAGACAAACAGAAAGGAGACAAGGAGACAAGCAACAAGCAGAAACCTTGCAAGGAAATGAACATCTACGTCATTCTCTTTCCAATATAGTGACTCAATTTTAATTTATCTCTGATACTGTTGCAGAACTTGTTGCCTTTTTTGGCTCAGTTGCGTTTCAGTCCAACATTTTCATCTAGGCATGAGCAAATTACAAAGGTTTCGATGGGAATTTTGAATAGTTAAAGCACGTCTCTGTTTCGTAACTATGTAAAACTAATGGAATCTTGATAAATTTTATTCGTATTATATTGACATCACTCCAATAAACGGACTCAAATATATGCAACGGAATGAAATAATAGATCAAAAAGCACGAAATCAACTAAATGTTGCTATTATGTTCGTTGCGAGTCAACAGAGACTATTTTTTAAAAGATCTTGAACTCATTCGAAATCGACCACAAAAGCCTAGCCTATATGAGAAACAGCATCAGAATAAAAAAGAAGCTCCTCGATCATCATCAAAAATTCTCAATAAAAATAGTCCAAAATTTCAATCATACATTCCTTGTCTATTTAATGCAAATTTGCAAACAGACGATTATTAATCAGAAGAAGCAGATAAAATGTGCGGTCATGCTGTTGGTTGTGTTATTCTACACGGTCATTTCTTGTTAACGTGCTATATAGTGCAAATGTATGATAGTTTTCAGAATTTTTATAGAAGTTCAATAATGTATCGTACTAACAAGAATTTAATTATTTACTGTTGAAGAACAGAATTTACATCAAAAAGTTGCTATAGAGTCTAGAAGATTTCAATTTTTAAATAATAAATATAGTATTCTTAGCAGAAGAAAATTCATTGTAGGCAATGAAATATTGTTGATTGAGGGCTAGAGGTCCATGTAAAACACTCACTTTAAATATATTCTAAGAAACTTAAATTCTGATGATAACTTACTGGCATACACTTGTTTGATTTAAAGTTGCTTGCGTAAACATGTTGGAGCCCAACTTTAAAGTTATTATATTTATTGCTTTTTTGTCCTGATTTGTCAGCGACATGGGAATGAAAGGCTGAGTGTTGTTTATGTAATTTCTCCTACAATAACTACGTATGATTATTTATTCCTAAAGTTATTAAAGATTGACATTTACACATACACATATTTTTAAAAGATGAGCCAATCTTTCATGTATACACACCAAAAGTAAGTTTCAAACATCCGTGCAGTCGACTTTTTTATTTGGATAATCCGTCGCTTCTGCTCATAACATTTTCAGAAACATCTGTTTCTCACAAATTAATTTATTATTACCATGAGAAACGTTTCAGGAAGTTAACTCCCCACTCAGAAATGAAAGGTGCATATTTTTTATGAAAATAGTCCTTGTTTTCCTTTTAATTGTGTTAATTTGGATCATAACTCAAAATTTCAATAAAAAAATTTTTACTCTTTTAAATGGTGATATGATATTACATGAATTAAGCGTATTCTGAGCTTAGAATTTATAAGCCAATCACCCCACGTCTTTTTCATATATTATATTATGAATAAGCAATGAAATTTATTTCTACGTAATAAACTATTTAATGTTGAACCGTTTTTTAAGAATCAACTATTGAGAGAAAACAAACGTTTATTTTATTCATTCACACGTGACGACCTCGGAGGTACCATATTTTTTGCATAGTTTCCCCTCAAAATAAAATTTTCTTCGCTCGATCTTTAACAACGTCGCAAACGTGACCTCATCGTGTGCATCCTTCCGGGCGACGTATGTCAGTGTGACTGATGCCATGATGAGTGTAGGTTGTGTCTTTCCATTTTTTTCAGTGCTACTTACATGACGCTTCTATTATGTGTGTCCGAGGCAATTTTTTCGTTAAGTGAAATTCTGTAATATATTTTTCAAGTATTAAAATGGGAGGCATGGATAGTAAATGTTCTGGTGAAAGTTCCAACGGTGTGGATAGTGTGGCAGAAAGAAGCAATGGAGTTGCTTGTCGAGTGCCTAGTTATGGAGGTGGGGGCGGCGGTAGTCTCAACAAGCCTAAATTACCGATGCCTGACCAACAGGAGCTGGAACAACGCTTCGCAAAAGTCTTGGTGAGCTCTGTGTTTTGTATACCTTGCCACGCATGCTAGCCATTACAGCTGATTTACTTACTGCACGCCCTCATGTGCTGAGGCTAGGCTGAAACCAAGTTGAGCTTCTGCTTCTTTTAGCGTTTTGTTAGAGAAGTTCCTGCTGGTAGTGCCATCTTTGCACAATGTGATCAATTCTTCTAATGCCTGCTACTGATTTTTCATTAGTCTTGTGATTGAAATATTTTTCAATTGGTTGGAAACCAAAGTGCGTTGACTGTGTTAATGAAAAATGGGATAAATCTGAAGGTTATGACAGCAATCGATCTTGTAAATTTTGATGCCTAAGCATAGTTAATTAAATCAAACTAAACAAGTTTTCTTCTATGCACTTTCTGTCTGAAATGAGTATTTTATTAGATGTAGCGGTAAATGACTTACCGCAACTCCAGTGTTTGAAGCGGCCAATAATTCAAGGAGCGCGTCGGAGAGCAACACTGCAATGCACTCTCACTTCCAGCGCGAACGTCATCAAAGATGAAACCAAACCTAGGCTACCGCTATACCTTGTAAAATACTCAGATGACGAAAAAAGTGTGTAGAAGAAAAGTTGTTTATTTTGATGTTATTACCATGATTCAAGCAACAAAAATTCGAAATTTGATGAGTAGCTGCTTATTTGAGCGCATTTGTCATCAAAGACAAAACTAAACCTACCGCTATAACTCGTAATATAATCATTTCAGACGGAAAGTGCATAGAAGAAAACTTGTTTATTTTGATTCAATTCATTAGGTTTAGGGGTCAATGTGAAGTTTAATGCAACCACGGAAAATAATAATTCGGATCCAAAGAATCACTAAAGGAACACATTTAAAAATGTTTTACAAGAATGACATTGTGCTCGCTGATGCTTTCTTCTCGAATTATTGAACTTTGAAGTTGGCCTTCCCGCGCCAAAGGAAGCGAGCGTAATTTAATTAAAAACGGAAGCTAACCCCCTTTTACAAACGTAAAGAGGTTGGGTTGTGAGGGGGAGGCACAGTTCTTCTAGTGAAAATTATAAATAAAGCTTCTAACCCACCCATTAGGGTGACGACCGCAATCTTGTTTACATCGGGTCTAACATGGCGACCACCATGGGCGCCGTTATCTTGGACCCGATGTCAACAAGATTGCGGTCGTCACCCTAATGGGTGGGTTAGAAGCTTTATTTATAATTTTCACTAGAAGAACTGTGCCTCCCCCTCACGACCCAACCTCTTCACGTTTGTAATAGCTTCCGGTGTTAAATTCCGTTTCACGCGCTCGCTCACTTTGGCGCCAATGTCAACTTCAAAGTTTGATTATTCGAAAATAACGCATCAGCGAGCAGAATGTCATTCGTGTAAAACGTTCTTAAATGGGTTCCTATAGTGATTCCTAAGATCGGAATTCTTATTTTCCGTGGTTGCATTAAACTTCACATTGACCAGTTTAGGCACCAAAAAAGGAAAAATCGATTACTGTCATATCCTTCAGATCTGCCAAATATGGTTGGGCAAGACGGTAAATGTGTAGCGTTGGTCAGTAATTGGTTTTTCACTTTTGGGTGCCTAGAAATGGGTAATTAGATCTAAATAAACAATTTCTCTTCTATGCACTTTCCGTCCAAAATGAGTATTTAACGAGTTATGGCGGTAGGTTTAGTTTTGTCTTTGACAAATGCGCTCGAATAAACAGCTACTCATCTATTTTCGAATTCTTGTTACTTGAATCATGGGAATAACATCAAAATAAATAATTTTTCTTCTATACACTTTTTTTGTCAAATGAGTATTTAACGAAGTATAGCGGTAGGTTTGGTTTCGTGTTTGATGACGATCGGGCTGGAAGCGAGACTTCATTGCAGTGTTGCCACACCTCGGGATCAATAAATTTCTTTCCGCTTCAAACACTGGAGTTGCAGTAACTAATTTACCGCTATAACTTTTAAAATATTCATTTCCGACAGAAAGTGCATAGAGGAAAACTTGTTTATTTCAATCTAATTAACTATGATTAGACACCGAAAAGTGGAAAATCGATTACTGACCACCGCTACACATTTACCGGTAGGACTTGAAAATGTATAGAATCTTAGTAACATATAGTGTATTTTTTATATTGCATTTTATGGCTGTTTGTTTGTTATGGCTGTAGTGTTTTTGCTGCACATCACCTGTGTTTGACTGGAGCATAGCACTTGTCTCGATTGATTCTGATGTTGATGCTGGACAAATTTTATATTCAGCAGCTAAAGGGCAATTTCATATTTTGCCAAGGTTAAAAAATTGCTTAATGTTTTAGTAAGGCCAAAAATACTAAAAAGTCTATATTTCCGTTCCAACCTTTGAATATTGATGTATGTAGAATATATTATGCTACTGCACTACTGCCGAATCAGTAGGCTGGCTGAGTATATGATTGCTGCTAAAGCTAGAAATTTACCTGAAATTTGTCAATGCTGATATCTCAATTCTTTGGTACTTTGTTGAGTATTCAAGAATGAGCTTCAAACTTATGAAATTTGAAAACCTTGACCTATGTACTGAATAAATTATCTAGCTATTCTTAAATTTACTGTCCAGATACCAAAAAGGTTATTGAAATTTAAGACATATTGTGCAGAAACTTAGAAAAACCTATGGTAAATGTGAAGGATATGTCAGTTATCGATTTTGTAAATTTCGATGCCTAAGCATAGTTAATTAGATCACAATAAACAAGTTTTCTTCTATGCACTTTCCGTCTCAAACGAGTATTTTATTAGTTATAGCCGTAAATGACTTACTGCAACTCCAGTGTTTGAAGCGGCAAGTAATTCAAGGAGCACGTCGGACAGCAACACTGCGATGCGCACTCTCTTCCAGCTCGATCGTCATCAAAGACGAAACCAAACCTACCGCTATACCTCGTTAAATACTCATTTGATAAAAAAAGTGTATAGAAGAAAAGTTGTTTATTTCGATGTTATTACCATGATTCAAGCAACAAAAATTCGAAAATCGACGAGTAACTGTTTATCAAGCGCATTCGTCATCAAAGACGAAACTAAACTTACCGCTATAAATCGTAAAATACTCATTTGAGACGGGAAGTGCATAAAAGAAAACTTGTTTATTTTGATTCAATTCATTAGGTTCAGGCACCAAAAAGTGGAAAATCGATAACTGACAAATCCTTCAGATTTACCAAACCTATTTCTGTCTGACAAGAGTTACTTATGTGACTTGTGTGCTTTGTATGTGAACTGCTGAGCAATTTATATACAGACAGTTGTAACTTACTGGATAACATTCTTTACTAAGAAAGAAATTTAGAGGAAACTGTCAACATTTTTGTAACAAATTGTAAAACCAACTAAAGAGCTAAACTTTCCAATTCTTTTCAAATAACTCAATATCATATTAACAATATAGGCATGTTTTTTATGCTTTTGTAAAGTGCATGTGTTCTAAGATTAGCTTTTCAAAATTTGATAGATAATTGAAAGTGTGAATGCATTTTTTTGTTGAAGTTCTCTGACTTTAGAGGCTGTCAAATCCTATAGCAAGTACAGTTACAATATAATTTGTTTAAGGAAGTTCATTTTGCTGTTCTTTACTGGCTTCTGGCTCAGTGTACAAAGCATGGGATCAAGGTGACCTAGTTGTGGCTTCTTATATGCTGGATGCAGCCTTGAATTACCATCTCTTGAAACTGTTGTAAATGTTGAAAGAATGTGACTTGAGCACAGACTGAAAAAAATACATAGCCATGTCTGAAATTTTGTTAATGTTTTTAAACCTGAAAAAGTTGTGTGGTCTAAAACTGTTCAGTGTAATGTGGATTTACTGATCAGTAAAGCTTTTGCAGGTGTGTCACTTTTCCAACTATTTATTGTATATGACTACTTCTGATATGGCAAAACTTGCTAAAATTGAGGCTATCACAATTTATTCAATGCTTTGAGCTATGTGGTTTACCAGCTGACAGTCGTAAAGTCTTGAGACGGAAATCAAGGGTCTTTGGTAAAATAAATTTTGAGCAATGCTTGGTAACTTTGATCAAGGGTCTTTGGTAAAATAAATTTTGAGCAATACTTGGTAACTTTGAAATCTAAATTGATGTTTGTGACATGTACTCGTTAGGTGTTAGAAACTGCTTTTTTAAGAACTTCAATTTTACTGAAAGTGAGGAAATTTACAAATTTATTTATGAAAAATATCTTTCTTTATTAAAAAACATCATTGGGTAGAATAAATGCTTTAAAATGCTCTCATTTTCTTGGTACCTAGTGATAATATTACTTCTAGGTTGTTTTTGGTGTATAATTTATAGCAACACTATAGCTTTGTATTCCATTGAAGACCTCAAAATATGGCTGAAAATTATTGAAAAAGCTGTTATATTTGTGTAGACTGTCTATTACTTTAGAGGACAAAAGGGGGAGAAAGTATAAATAAAGACATGTCTTTGTGAGATCACTAACACAAACACTACTAGTAATCATTTTCTATGCCATTCTCAAGACCCAGTACTGAACAAGGAAATCTTTCTACTCGGTGGTTGATGAGCCGTCAGATCAATGATCATTGCAAATTTGTCCAGTGAAGTATCACAATGTCTCAATTTTGTTGTGCGTGTATTTGTGAAATCAGAAAACGGAACATCCTATTTGGGGTTCCTAATAGCAATGTAGAAATGACATTGAGTTGCATGTTTCTGGTGTTCAGAGCTAAGTTTGGCACTAATATTAAAATGTGACACTCAAATCAAAATTGTTTCTAAGGAAAAGAAAGAGTGAACTACAAATGCATGTCTCATGTTTGACAATTGATTTATAAAATCCATCTCTCTTATTACTTCTGTGAATTTTGTTCCATTCTTTGTCAAAAGGCTGTTTTCTTTATTTAGTTTAAAAGCTACCTAGATTTCTGCTTGTAACGATCAAATCTGTGGGCTACGCCAATAAAGATTATATTATTGAGTTGGTCTCAAAATTTGTTTAAATTAACAGGGAGTTTATTGCTCTGGAACAATGCTGCACAGTGCGGAAAATTTTTCACTATTGTTTTCCCATTAGCCTTTTGAATCTGTAAGATTCATTTCTTTAGATCCTAATATAGACATTTAATTATATGGAAGAGAATTATACTCAATGTTGGTCTTATGCAATTGAGTTAAATATTATCAAGCCTGGAGTAGAATTTGTTTGTCAGAGCACATCTCTTTTGTTTTAATTCTATTGTTTTGCTTGGGAGATAATTTCAGCCTATCTATTAGGGATGAATTTTATGAGTTTGATATTTCAAGCCAATCAAGTAAAAAGATTTTCCTTTTCTTTGCTTGTGATGAAGTGGCTTTAGTAATATTTTGAAGGCACCATTGTGAGTCTAATGTATATTGGTGATATTGTGTAGTGTACTTCCTTGGTAAAATTTATACCCTGAATGGCTTAGGACATGCCATCTAATTGAATGAAACATAACTCTGTATAATGCGCTAATGGAATGATGCTCGAACAATGACAGTGAGAGAACATATGTATAGTAGTTGGTAATTTTTTTTTTTTAGAACTGATGAGTCTTTTTAAAGTATTTATTAGAACTTTAGACTTCCCATGATCCATTGGCTTGTGTAAATTGCTTATTCTTGTGAAATATTTTCCACAAATTGTTTATTTGTTATTAAGGTTATCAACAGAACCCCATGTGGGAGTTTTTAATTTTGCTTAATATTTAGTTTTGCTGCCTGAGCGATTAAATCGCGTCGGCGGCGAAAAACATGCATGCAGGCGGCGAAAAAGCTAGACTGGGACGACCTAAGCAGACCCGTCACGTTGATGAGTGCCCCGTATTGAATGACCACATGTCAGCCGTCACTCATCGTGCGGTGTGACTGACAGTCGTGCTGTCCTTCATGACGCTGCCTTCCGCTGGTCCCTGAGGTCATCTCTGTGATGTCATCTCGCTCCGTGCGTCCTCTTCAGTGCAGTTGATTGTCAATTGCTAATGATATTTGCTTACGGGATGTTTATTTTAAAATATTTTCGTCCTTTTCAGTGCAATTGATTGGCAATTGCAAATGGTATTATCTTGCGTGATGTTCAAAATTCATTTTAGAAGTATGAAGTGCATTCTAAGTTGTGCGATATCATGTGTGGACGCAGGATTGTGACGAACTTATCTCAAAACGAATGCATTTTGATCGGCACGTTACTTTCCTCGAGACGCATGACCAAATCACGGCAGCGTTTTCCTGGAGTTGCGGTCTGACAATCGGTCCATTACTTGCGTGGTCGATTACTTGCGTTGCATGCGCTGTGCAGTTCAGGTGCTAGAGTAAGGCAATTGTTACGTGACTCTGCAGTAAGCGGCTGCCCCCAAGAGTTCTGGAGCTGTATTTTCAAAACAATTCACAGTAGACCAGTGCAGCTGGCTGTGCAAGCTCTTCTATGTCGACTTGACTACGCTGCTTGTTGTAGTACTTAGTAGTTTAACTTTGAACTTACGTTGCTAGCTTGCCACGACGACGACGTAAATTGTTTGAAGACCCAGTCAAGCTTTTTCGTCGCCTGCATGCATGTTTTTCGCCGCCTAAGAGATTTAATTACTTGGGCGGCAAAAACATGCATGCAGGCAACGAAAGAGTTAGACTGGGGAGCTGGCTACAGTTCCTGCAGATCTGGAGCTGCTCTGATCATATCGTTACATTTTATGTATGGTACCTACGACCATTCGAAATAGTTTTGTTTTCTGGTATTGGCCAACAAATAGTGTTTTTGTATTTTTCCATGTCGGGTTAATTTTGTAGACGCGTAAGGGAATTGTTCTAGTATATTGTTGTTTATGGTGGGACTTCTTCGAATTCTAAATTACCGAAAGCATTGGTTTTTCTTCTCAACGTTGCGTGTTCAGTTTTCCTCATCGATAGTTTTGAGTTATGAGAATAATTTGGCGTCACCATAAGCACACATCTCCAGTCAACGTTTTTCGCCGCCTAAGCGATTTAATTAGTTGGGCGGCGAAAAACATGCATGCAGGCGGCGAAAAAGTTAGTCTGGGTCGTTTTATTCAATTGCGCTGTCTCTAGTGTGTTCACACATTCGTGCCTTTATTATTTATATTTATTTACTACCTTTCACTTCAGTAGTGGAATAATTTGTCTTTGAAAATGTTATAACCGCTTTGAAAAATCTTACATTGTACATATAATGACCCCTCAAGGGGATACAACTATTGTATCTATGGGAATTAGCGCTCCCAGGGGGACTATGTAAGGGCCTGAGCTAAAGGTTAGGTAGGCTTTATTTTTGTTGAAATAGAATAGGTTTTTGTGTTGTTACGGACCATCTTTTTTTCGGTTCACTACTGTCCTGTTTTTCAGCACCTACTACTTTCTTCTTCAACTTTGATCTTGTTTCATGAGCTTCTTTCTCATCATACTGTTTCTGTGCCTTTCTGCATAGATTCCACGTTCCCTTAACTCCATACTAAATGGTGCCTTCTTCTTTCCTCTCTTTGGATCGCCTTTGTTGCGGATAGGGAGGCTTAAACTATTAATCTAATCTAATCTGTACATATAATGAAGCCAGGAAAACAATACATCTCATTTATAATTTTTCCTGTATTTAGATTTTGGTTTGCATGTTACAAATGTGTAGTGAAGATCATAGCTTTCACGGCACACTACACTGTCTGGTTTCCTTAAATTTAATTTGCCTTCGGTACTTCTTTCTTTCGTACCCATTTCTCTTTCAGTTTTCATGCCTTCTTCACTATTTCTTCTTTGTTTTTTCACCTATTCCCATCCCAACTTGATGATAATAAATAATAGCATGGGTATCCTGTGTTAGGAGACGCGTTGTGCATAGATTCCTTGTTTTCTACAGTTCATACTTACTAGCCCTACCTCTTCGCTCTCTTGAAAGTGCCTTTGTTGTGACAGGAGTGTCTTCAACTATCTAATGTTATATGAAGTAAAGTAACGCTCAGTGGCACATCCTTTTCGAAATATCTCGTTCCGAAGCTCAAGAGCATTTTAAAGTTCCATGTCCGATTAGGTTACCACCAAACCATGCTGTTTAAAGGGCTGGATGCGATGGGTAAACGATCTTGGTGAAATGGTAGTTGTGGATTTCCAAACCTGATTATTTGATTTTTGATAGCCAATGACCAACTTTATTTTTAATTTCGTGTGACGATTTCTTGTTCCTTCTTTTTATGTTGAAAATTATGAGCATTTTCTCATTTGCCTGAACTCGTGAAGCTTATTGACGGCCCTTTTAATGAAGTAGCGCTAAAAAAATACTTGTTTATAATGCAAATCTCTGTCGTTTTACAAAACTCGATATAACCATAGCGGGATTTGGATTTTTCCTCAATAACACGGCATTTATTTTCGATAGAGGCTTGCGTTGAGAGCTCGTATTCTAACGCGGCGCGTCTCACACACGGGCTATGAATGTCATGAGTTTATTCCTGCTTGTAAACACGAGCTCCCATACCGGTGTGTTTACTCGGGCCTGTCTACCGTAGCTCCGATGTGTGTTCGATGTGCGTCGTGTGGGCATGTGACGTGCGTCATTTTTGTTAGGAATACGAGGCTTAACTTAACTTTAAAAATCTTGAATATTATCTCTCGGATAATTAAATATTTCAGATCACCAAAAATCAAATTATGCGTCGTGTAACCATAAACAACATATGTTACTCCTTGTGCCATTAACCAATAACCATACATCATGGTAATGCGTTTGAATATGCATGTAAATGTTGAGGGGTGTTTGTGTATTCGCTTCAGTGGGTCAAAGTACACGTGTACGTCATCGGTCATTTTATGTACATATCAGGATCCATGCGAATTAATTTCCTGTTCATCGGTCTCATTTGACCGGACAGTTTTGGTGATATTCAGTGTGACGAGAGAGGCGTTGTGTATCTAATGCGAATTTGTAGCGTGCGGCTTCTGTTCACACGTAGAGAACGTCAAGTGCGCGCATATACCTGTGTACTGTGTGAGGCGATGTGTTGGAATGAGACACTCGTGTCTTCGTGCCTGACTGTGTGAGGGCAAACAACACAGTGAGGCACCCAGTGCCGGTGTCGGTGTGTGTGAGGCACCCGCGACTCACACATGCGGCACCACAACGGGGCGTCTGTGTGGCTGTGCTATCCTCTGGTGGTGGTGATGGTGGTGATCTTGGTGATGGTCTAGGGAATTTGGTGGAGCTACTGATGGTGATGGGATGATGTTGATGACTAGTTCAACGTTTGTTTTGGGGAAGATGTGACAGCGCTACTGATGGTGATAGGAGGATGCAGATGATGTTGGTGATAGGAGGACGAGTTTAATATGTTGGTTTTGGGGAAGATGTGGTCTTGCTGAAAAGCTCGTTGTTTCGGGTATTTTGTGCTGGTGGTGCTTTTGCGAATTATATTCGTGGTGGTCACGGGAGTATTGTTGATGGTTCTTCTCATATTGATGATTACCGGTGCTTCTGTTCTCTCTCAACATCTTCCTAACTGGGAGTCAGTAGAAGGGATAAAATCTTCCTCACCCTCCACCGAGACTCAATTCGTTGAAATTTTCAGAAGATGAAGTACCGCCAAGCCCACTACGTTGCTTTTTTTAGTATGGGTTTCCTACGTCAAAGCGCCAGTAACTCGACTGCCCTCAAATCGTTCCCCTAACTTCATGTTCATGGTGGGGAAATTGCTAACGCTTTGTGGTATGGGTTTTTGTTTTGTTACGGACCATCTTTTTTCGGTTCACTGCTATCCTGTTTTTCAGCACCTTCTACTGTCTTCTTCAACTTTTTCTTGTTTCATGAACTTCTTTCTTAGCTTTCTGTTTCTGTGCCCTTTCTGCATAGATTCCGCGTTTCCTTAACTCTCTACTAAATGGGGCCTTCTTCCTTCCTCTCTTTGGATAGCCTTAGTTGCGGATAGGGAGGCTTAAACTAACTTATAATCTAATCTATATAATCTTTATTTCTCTGTCACGCTCATAAGGATAGTTACAATGACCTTATCTGTGATACAATTTCACTGTGCGCAAGTACAAGAATATTTTTCACCACGGGTACTGTTAGGATGGATATATTTGTTTGTTATCCACATCTGAAAAATTTCTTCAAGAAAGGTATGGAATCTCGTCAATTTTGGCGGGCCGTGCACAATAGTATAATAATAATAATAATAAAGGTTTGTAATATGGGTATATTACGGCTTTGTGTCTAAACCTCTAAAGCTTTCTTTGGATCGGGGAAGGTGATGCTGTTGGTTCAGAAAACCTTGCTCCGTTGTACGATATTTCTAAGGGTGTGAGAAAAATCCTGGTAAATAATAGGATATTGGCTATATGTTGAGATTCATATTCCAGGGGGTGCGAGGTTCGAATGAAATTCTTGCAGGGGTGCGGTACGAAAAAACACTACAAACCCTTGCTCTATCTACATGTAGGCCTCAGTAAGTGTTTTCATGTTACCTGAGATTCTTGACGCGCTATCGGTTATACTATCGGTAACAGAGGTTGTCAGTGTGTACATTTTTTCTGACCATAATCCTCAAATTGTGTTTTTCTCAAACTTGAGGCATGAAATCACTGTGCATCTGACGATTCTGTAGTTGAAAAACAGCAATACTTGTGAATTTTTCCTCGAAACAGCCCCAATATGGTAGCCCTTGCTGAGAAGTATTCTCAGAGGGCCCAAGTTGAGAGTTAGGTTGGCCTTCTTTTCGATTAAATAATTTTTTTTGTTGTGTTAAGGACCACCTTTTTTCGGTTCACTGCTGTCTTGTTGTTCAGCACCTACTACTTTCTTTTTCAACTTTCTGTTCCTATCCCCCTTGAGCATAGATTCCGCGTTTTCTTATCTCTATACTAAATGGTGCCTTCCTCTCTTCTAAACGCTTTTTTAGCGGTTAGGGAGGCTTAAACTAACATCTAATCTCTAATCTTAGAGTTATTCTCAGGTGGTTGTGTTGCACCAATGTCTCTTTATCCATATTGTTTGTACCCATTGCTGGTGTTGGGTTCATGTTGTTATGTCGACATTGTCCAGTGCCATGTCTATACTTGAAGCGCGCTCATGGCTTGGTGCCGGCGCCACACTTACAGCCGTCTCTGCATATTTCATGTATCTTTTGTGCATTACGTGTTCTGGCTGCTCCCAGTCCGTGCGTATTACCTGCAGTCTTTGTGTAATGCATGTCTTCTCCACATATTATGTGTGGTGTTCTTTGTGCGTCCCGTGTAATTTCTGCTTATGTCATTATTTCCGTGCAAATTCACTTAGTCTGCGCGTATAACACTTTGGTCTGTGCTATGCTAGACAGTGTTGCTGCGTGCACTTCTCTCCCCCTCGCCCGCATTACGCGCTTGACGCTATGAGCTAAAACGATTCGAGTCTCCTGCTGTTGCAGTTGTGCCTGCTTCGCTAGGCTTTCTGCTCAGCTCTAGGGGACGAATGATTCGTCTTTTACGTGGCGAAGGACATCAAAATACTGCCAGAAATTGTTGCAATATTTTGTGCTTAGTTGATAGGTTTTCAGGCTAGACAAAAAAACTACTCATTCGGTGTACATTTAGTGGAAGAAGCTGATGGTTCACGGTATGTTGATTATCCTTGACGCAGTTGTGAAAACTGATGCTATTTTCAATCGTAATTTAGCGTTAAAGTGTTGAGTGTTCATTAGCTGGGCTGATTCAGTTTTTTTTTTTTGTTGTGGCGCTTTCTTTCAGCCAGCACCGTGAAAGTTATCGTTACACTACTGATTGATTTTTATGAGATCCTTCACAAACTAATGAAAATTTTATTTATGAGAGTTTCTAATTCTGAAATTCTATTGTCTGCTGTAAAACGTGGCGAAAACTGATCGCTATATCTGCCACTGAAATACACATGCCGTTACTTCTATACTGCTTGATACTGCAGACAATTCCAACCTCTGGTCCTCTCCTGTACTAACACTTCCTGCACCATGTCAACACTCAAATGTCACACCATACGAACACTCTAATACTACACCACACGAACACTTAATACTACACCACACGAACACTTGAATACTACACCACACGAACACTTGAATACTACACCACACGAACACTTGAATACTACACCACACGAACACTTGAATACTACACCACACGAACACTTGAATACTACACCACACGAACACTTGAATACTACACCACACGAACACTTGAATACTACACCACACGAACACTTGAATACTACACCACACGAACACTTGAATACTACACCACACGAACACTTGAATACTACACCACACGAACACTTGAATACTACACCACACGAACACTTGAATACTACACCACACGAACACTTGAATACTACATCACACGAACACTTGAATACTACACCACACGAACACTTGAATACTACACCACACGAACACTTGAATACTACACCACACGAACACTTGAATACTACACCACACGAACACTCTAATACTACACCACACGAACGCTCTAATACTACACCACACGAACGCTCTAATACTACACCACACGAACGCTCTAATACTACACCACACGAACGCTCTAATACTACACCACACGAACGCTCTAATACTACACCACACGAACGCTCTAATACTACACCACACGAACGCTCTAATACTACACCACACGAACGCTCTAATACTACACCACACGAACGCTCTAATACTACACCACACGAACGCTCTAATACTACACCACACGAACGCTTTAATATTACACCACACGAACACTTAAATACTACACCATACGAACACTTGAATACTACACACGAACGCTCTAATACTACACCATACGAACACTTGAATACTACACCACACGAACGCTCTAATACTACACCACTCGAACGCTTTAATATTACACCACACGAGCACTTAAATGCTACACCACACGAACACTTAAATACTACACCATACGAACGCTCTAATACTACACCGCTCGAACGCTTCAATATTACACCACACGAACACTTAAATACTACCCCACACGAACACTTAAATACTACACTATACGAACGTATTGGCAGGGCCGCACACGGAAGCATGAATTTAGGCCTACACATACCGCTCCGTCATGAGCAATAGCTCCAGCGCTGCCTGGAAGTAAGGGCCGAAAACTGCCAATTACTTTCAATGTTGCTCTGACTCATGGAGTGGAACCGGTGCCTTTGTCGACGCGAGCTTTCGTTTTCCTGCAAGAACGTCGCTAAAACGGGCTCCAATTGAGCCGCTCGGCGGCATGCAACTGTGTCTGCAGGTTGTGTGCATGTTTTAGCACTCGCTTCATTCCCCTATAAAGGCTTTAACGCTCTGGCCGCATCGTGCGCCACCGGTGGCCGCGGAGAGGATTTTCAAAATGCTGGTAACCGACCGGTAGTCACAAACTTAATTTTCACAACTGCTTAATTGATGCTAAATGAAAGTACGATCCAGGTAATGATGGCTATTTTCAAAATTACTTACTACAATTGACTTTAAACTTCAAATGAATATTGAACTGCAGTTTAATGAAATGAAGTCTAAGTGTTAACACTTGAACTGCGAGCCATATTTAGTCACTAAGAAAGTTTTAATTTTGCTGCTGACTTACCAGTAGTCACAAACTTAATTTGTAAAATACTCAATCACAACTAAGTGGAAACATGAACGAGTTTGATATTTTCAACATTGCTTACTACTATTGACTCTATATGTAAATTGAATATTGAACTTAATTTTTTCCTGCAGCAGTCAAAGGCTTGATGAAATTCGAGCTGTGGTAGTAGACACGACCTCGCTCTATCTGTGCGTCGTTACTTGATGCGACGTTCTGTTGCGCTCGCCGACCGAAATGGGCAATTTACGGTTGTGTTTAGTGCAGTTTGTTACTTGCAACTCTCGGCTTCCGCACGCGACACTCGGCTATTTTTTTCTGCCTGAGAAGTGGCATTTTCCTTGGAAACAACGTTGAGAGAACGGAATTGGTTTCATTCTCTTGTTGCTTATTCGTATATCTGAATTGCTTTTAACTGTAAATCTTGGAAAGAATTTCGGGCTAAAGATATTAGATATCAGTAGAATACCTATGCATCGCCGCACTGATTTAGATGGAACATCGCTTGTTTGCTTCTTTATGCTTTTTTTAAATTTATCTAGTGTTCTAAATTTCGAGTTAGCTTTTATGTCGATCTCACGATCATCACGGAATTTTAGCAAGTACGAAATAAAATATTAATAAAATAATTTAGCGGTGTGTATCATTGGTACCACTTAGATGTGCTCTGTTGTTTCTTACTCCTGTATTCTCGTAGTGTAATAACAAACTAGTGCTTGTACAGATATTTAAAAAAAATTTTCTTCTCATTTAATTACCTCATACGTTAGTTCTGTCTCAGCGCGTTATTCTACGTTCAGTTTCTTGATAAATTTATCTTCTCCCGAAGTTATCAGCCAGCAGTTACAAGCTCAACCTAAACTTTCTTGCTCTCATCCTATATAAAGTTTAAAATCAAGCGTATTTTTGGTTGTGTTAAAAGTAACGAGGAAATACTTGTTGCTGTAAATTTAACGGTTGCTCACTGAAATCTGAAGCTAGCTAACATGGAATTTTAGCTCGCTTATAGATTTGGCGTAAGTTCCTTAAGATGCCGCAACTTCGATGTTTTTTAGACGTTTTGTTGAAAATCATAGAAGATATCCATTTCAAAATTTATTGATCAAGTCATTCAAGTATAGCGTTTGCAGTAACTGTTATCCAGACCCGGTATATGAGTCACACCAACAGTAACTGCCACTCCAGACCCAGTACACGAGTCACACCTACAGTAACTGTCACTCCAGACCCAGTACACGAGTCACACCTTCAGTAACTGTCACTCCAGACCCAGTACACGAGTCACACTTACAGTAACTCTTACTCCAGACCCAATATACAAGTCACACCTACAGTTACAAATACTGCCAGCGCCGCCGCCCAATTCCCAGGAGCAATTCATTACTTTATTGTATTCCTCGTAGCGGCCTCTGCACGTCGAGGTGCGGCCGTTCTCGCGGCGGAGTGCACGTGGGAACGCGCGCTGTCTCACACTGCCGTCTTCGTTGTGTTCATTGTGGAGAGATACCGTATTTCTCCTTCTGGTTATATCGCCGTGTTCATCGTAGTCTTCTTGAAGCGGTGGTCGCCTTCTTCAGATCATTGAAGAGGGAAACGTCCTTTCTCCTTGTTATTGTATTGCTCATCGTAGTCGTCTTCTTATGGTGGTCTTCTTGTTCATACTATTTTTTTTTTAACTGAACGACGGTATGTGTTGTGTCCATTGAAAATATATGCTTTTTCTTCTTAGTAGTATTAAATCGCCATGTTCATCATAATCGTTTATTTGGAGGGGAGTCACCTTGGTCATACTACATTTTTTTAACTGATTAGTAAGCGCGACTTTTGCCAAGTTCCTTTCAAGTGGAAGAGTTAATGTTCATTTTTTATTCTTGTGAATATGGCTTTGACGTGATAACGCTACTGGACTTCCGTGTCGTTGCGATTAATTTACAGCACTGTATCTTCTTGCATTTCCGAGCTGACCTTTCGTACGTGTTGAGTGACGGTCTCGTTGACCTTGTTCACTCACGTTCTTGTCACCCCCCCCCCCCCCCCCCCCCCCTCAGGGGGATACAACTACTGTATCTATGGGAATTAGCGCTCCCAGGGGAACCATGTGTGGGCCCGAGCTAAAGGTTAGGTAGGCTTCCTTTTTGTTGTAATAAAATAGGTTTTTGTTTTGTTACGGACCATCTTTTTTCGGTCCACTGCTGTCCTGTTTTTCAGCACCTACTACTTTCTTCTTCACCTTTTTTCTTGTTTCATGAACTTCTTTCCTAGCTTACTGTTTCTGTGCACCTTGTGCATAGATTCCACGTTCCCTCAACTCCATACTAAATGGTGCCTTCCTTTTTCCTCTCTTGGAACATCTTTGTCGTGGTTAAGGGAGGCTAAAACTTTCTTATATAATAATAATAATCTTGTCACCCCTGAGTCACCCACTCACCCCCTGTGTCCATTCATCCGACCCTCATTCACGCACGAGCTACTCGTTACCTTCGGCTTCCTTCTTTTATGACTTCCTTCTCCCACGGAGGTCTGTTTTTTGGAATTGCAGTAGCTGTAACTCCAGGTGTAATCGACTGTCTTTTTGCTCGCAGTTCATTTACGAAAGTGATGGGTTTTCGGTTGTGTGCTTTTCAGGGATGAATTTTATTTACGCTTTATATATGTTTGCGTTTTAAATAGGCATGTTGTGAAGATATGAGCATTGACCGCTGACCAAATTTAAATTTGAAGGTTTTCTTGTGTTGTTAAATCTGATGAGCTCATGTTCAGTCTTCTTGAGATTTTCGTGTCTTCTTTTCCAGTGTTCTCGAGATTTTTTGCGAGATCTAAATCTCCAAGACTGAGGAAATTCGTTGTGTTTTGACTGCAATCAGATGGAAATGTACGAGGAGGTTCGTTATATTTTGATTGTGAAAAGATGTTAATCTGCGAGGACATTCGTGAGTCACGATTGCGAAAGAATGAAAATCTGCGAAGACATTCGCTATGTTTTGATTGCGAATAGATTCGTATCCTAGAGGCTGTGTGTAATTTTCGGTCCCAAAGAAATGCATATCTTCGGTAATATTCGTAGTTTGTCATCAGGGTACCGTTCTATCCTGCTCTCATGTAGGCGAGAACACCCAACGTGTGACCTATCCAAATGCTAACCTTAACTTTCCTAGCAAGCAGCATTACCTGAGGTGATGTGAGCTCCTTATGACCAATGAACCATTTCTAAAATTATACAGGGTGTCCACAAAAAATATATCCACTGATATTGGTCAGTGTATATATGATACCGGAACCCTAAATCAGAAGTAAACTGTTGTATGGTTCCTGTATCATATGTGTGCATACATCGGTTAGTGGAACCTTTTTTTTGTGGACACCCTGTATTGTTTGTTTCCGGAATCTACGGCATACATCTGTTCGTAAACTTCTAGGTAGGATTCTTTTTTCATCTGTATGGCAAGTTGATTTAATTTGCCCTATGTTTTTATTTAGTGACCAGGGCGTAAAGGTTCAAGTTTACTTCCAAGCTTGCTGTAGTTTTTCATTCGAGTAATCGTGTCTCAACACGTTAACTGCGAAGGGCTAAACTGAAATTTAAGTTCAATGAAACTCAATTTTAACTTTCACACTCACAAAATTTTTTTTCAAAGTCCTACTCTCTGGCTTTGATTAAGGATGAATAAAAAATTTAGATGAGCAGTGGGTCACCCACAATACGGAAATTTCAGTGACCACCGTTGGATCACGTCGTACTTGACATGCAAAACAGCGTTCGTATCAAGAAACCAAAGAAAATTGTGTTCGTTAATCTTTCCATGCAAGTCCGCTCGATCCTTCTTCATAATGTGCAACAAAACATGTTTTATTTCGCTGCGGGGCATTGTCGGGTTCGCCAGCCGTCGCGTCTGCAATTAGCGGCTTTTGTGAACTTTTACCGCGCTCGCCGAGTGCTAAACTTCGCCTGTGCGCATCAACAGATCGTCTTATTCTTTATTCGTGCTCAAGTACACGTGATGTTTCCTCGGAGGAATACTGCTCAACTCTTCTTCGAAAGTTTCCATCTTGCTTTAATTGTCGTCCACTTGTTTTAGTTATCCTTCATTTTGCTTTAATTATCCTCTGCCTTGATTTAATTATCCTCTACCTTGATTTAATTATCCTCTATCTTGATTTAATTATCCTCTACCTTGATTTAATTATCCTCTACCTTGATTTAATTATCCTCTACCTTGATTTAACTATCCTCTACCTTGATTTAATTATCCTCTACCTTGATTCAATTGTCCTCCATCTTGGCTCAATTATCGTCCACTTGTAGGCTTCGTTCTCTTTTTGGTATTTTTTCTTTCACGGGCTTGAAGTCGATTCATAGTTGAATTTTTATCGCATTACATTGTGTAGTATTCAAAAAATTTTATTGACTATCGTTCATCATATTGAATTTTGCTTCGTGGTGCGCTGTAAATCTTTTTATTTCTGTGGCAACCCAGCTTAACCAGTATTTTTTCGCTACACAGTTTTCTTAAAAATATGGTGCAAATATTTTGTCTCTGCGAGTGAATCAACGAGTATGGGGGAAACTTGGCTGGAGAATCCTTTCATTTAAACACACATCAGTTTATTTATGACTTCGGATTCAAGAAAAGTCATATTTGGCTTATATTTTTTGCTCGATGGCGTACTGGAGGTGAAGACATGTGTCGCTATAGCCCGTTTCGCTGTACAGGAGAGAGAGAGAATACGACTGCATCATCAGTAGGGAAACTGGTCATTTCAGGTTTGTTTAGGCTTACGTTACGCGTAGTGAAGTATTCTTAATGAATTGGACTTCAGGCTTTCGCACTACGTAGTGAAGTGTTCTTCATGAATATGACTTCAGGCTTTCGTACTACGTAGTGAAGTGTTTTTCATGAATATGACTTCAGGCTTTCGTACTACGTAGTGAAGTATTCTTTATGAATTGGACTTCAGGCTTTCGTACTACGTAGTAAAGTGTTCTTTATGAATTGGACTTCAGGCTTTCGTACTACGTAGTAAAGTGTTCTTCATGAATTTGACTTAAAGCGTACATGATACGTAGTGAATTGTTCCTAATGAATAAGACTACATAATACGTCGTAAAGTATCCCGAATAAAAATAGCTCAGATTAAATCAAAGCCCCAAATCCCAGCTGAAGTGTGTTGTACATGTTTAGTCCCTCCCCACGAGGTTCGACTATTGTACATATGGGAGCTAGCGCTCCCATGGGGAAGAGGTGAAGTCCATAGCCGAAAGTTAGGTAGGCCTTTTTTTTTGGAATAGAATAGGTTTTTATTTTGTTACGAGCCATCTTTTTTTCCGTTCACTACTTTCATTTTTTCAGCACTTTCTATAATTCGTATCCAAATCTATGGGAATTAGCGCTCCCAGGGGGACTATGTGTGGGCCCGAGCTAAAGTTTAGGTAGGCTTTATTTTTGTTAAAATAGAATAGGTTTTTGTTGTGTTACGGACTATCTTTTTTCGGTTCACTGCTGTCCTGCTTTTCAGCACCTCTGACTTTCTTCTTAAAATTTTATCTTATTTCATGAACTTCTTTCCAATCTTACTGTTTCTATACCCTTTCTGCATAGATTCCTCATTTTCTCATTTCCATACTAAATGGTGCCTTCCTCCTTCCTCTCTTCGATACGCTCTATTTTTGCAGCGGTTAGGGAGGCTTAAACTAACTTAAAATCTATAAGCTAATCGTATCCAAATTTTATCCTTTTTCACAAACGTTCGATCTATGCGCAGGGTGTGGGGACACATCTTGTTCATTAATTCTATACTAAATGGTGCCTTCTCCCTTCCTCTCTAGCGAGACCATTGTTGGGGTTTGGGAGGCTTGAGCTGACTTATAATGAGATGCGCACATGTTTGACAGCATGTGAATTTTTAGGTGTCTTCACTGCTTCGTAAAATTGACTTTAATTTTGAATTTACTGAACACATGTCGCATTGTGTTGTGTGCGGTATTATTATCCTGTTTCACAGTATTACAGTGGTGTTATGCAGTACTAGTGAACACTACTCTTTAGAAATGACGGGATTCGATATTTTCATAAATTCTTCAGGTCTGGAGAATAAACAAATATTTTTGTCATAAGGAGTACCCGTAATTAAAATACTTTTGTACTTATGCACTGGTGAAACTCGTATCACAAATACGGTCATTAAGCTTCCTTTAAGAGCGTCAAAGAAAGACGGACGGACCAACCAATTTTATGTATTCAATGAAATTCCCGTTGTAATAACATGGGAGGACTTCCGCTCACAAAAATATATGCACTTTTTATTTATAAACTTGAGGAGCCACCCTGCGTTTCATTATACAGTATTGATTACAGTGGTGTTGTACAACATAACAATGGTGCTTTACCGCGTTAAATTCACAAGTCGAGGAGTGCGGGACGTGCAGCTGTCGGTGCTTGTGCGTGAGGTCATCGGGGAAAGCTTGCAAATCTGGTGTTGCCTGCCGGCCGCGGAGGGAGAGAACGGCTGGTGCCGCACCCTAGCTGCGTGTCCGCCGCTGCACGCCGCCTCTTCATTTAATAATTCGCATGTTCCTTCATCTGTGCTTTTATGCCTTTATTTGTTGTTTTATGTTTTCCTTTATTTGTTGTTTTATGTTTTCCTTTATTTGTTGTTATATTTTTCCCATTATTTGGGTCTTCATTTTGTTCCTTCATTTGTGCCCTTATGCCTTTATTTATTTAACCCCTTCCCCGGCAGAAACGAGTATACTCGTTTTCACAAAATGATCGTTTTTCAGTCGTCGACGAGTATACTCGTCTAAAACTTTACTCTCAAAAACCAGCTACATACGTATATACTCGTCGATTTTAAGCCTTTGTAAGCCATTCTACGTGTGAAACGAGTATTCTCGTCAAATTGTACGCCTGGCAGAGGCGATAGGGTAGAGCTGTGGGATTTCAAGGACATTATTACTAGACTCGCTCCGACAGCCATTGACGTTGGATGGGTGTTGTTTGCATCCCCATTCCCATTCATTTTTTTGGTACCATTTACAAGTGTTACACCCCAAATGTCTAGTTCAACGGAAGATAGTGAATATGAACCTTCCCTCAGAAGCTTGAATACTTCTGATAACTCTGCCAGTTCTTCAGACAATGACTATTTCTCGACATCCGACAATTACCATTTGACTCGTTTTTGCCGACAAAGGTATTTTCAACATAAAAAGTAACCACAAAAATGTGAAGAAAAAAGAATTACAAACTGTTTTCATTTTTAGCATCAAAAATACTAAATAGAACCAAAATGAAAAAATTAGTCTGAAAAAGAAACGTTTTTAACAAAAAAAATTGTTGGGGAAGGGGTTAAGTTGTCCATTTATTTGATCCCTCATTTGCCCCTTTTCACATGTTTTGATTGGTTGAGGGTTGCGTTGCGTTTTGTTACCTAAGTTCATTAGGTATTTGTTTCTTGTTCCTGCTGTCTCGTCTTCGTGCCGAAACGCAAGTTTTGCGATGTGTGAACCCACGGATATCTCCCACAAAAAAAAACTATCCTCTCCGATTCAAATCAAATTTACAGTCTTCTACGTACGAATTGATTCTCTTCATTTTTCCGGTACAATTTGTGCATGATATACGCACACCTGAAGTGTGTTCGTCTTCGGAACCACTTGATGGGGATGTTCCTTATAACATAACCCCGCTCGTAGTCTGCATCAACCCTGTCCTGCGTGAGATGTAAACCTGTTACAACAGGTGTAAAATTTACCATCGTATGGTCATTTATGTCGAGTGTATTGCGCAATTTAATCTTCTTCATTTACGCGCAATACCCTTGACCTATGCCAGTCACGTATCTGCATAGGATTTAGTTGGCGTGGCGCAATGAAACAGACAAGCACGGCAGTAAAATAGTAAAACCGCGACTATCCTCGCAACGAGAATTGATTGCGTGCAACTGCATCGCTTTTTGATTTGTAGATCGCAATGCGCATCACTCATTTAGTGCATGTACTGCACTGAGTAACTTCAGCTACCTACCGCGACGAGTCAACTTTCGGGCGATTCTACGTTTCCTGTATTTAGATTTCGCATTCCCTTATCTCCGTACTAAATGGTGCCTACCTCATTCCTGCCTTCGGAACGCATTTTTTAGTGGTTAGTGAGGCTCAAACTAACATCTAATTCAATCTTTAGTGGTTAGGAAGGCTCCAACTTAGATCTAATCTACTCTAACCTACTTCTACTCCTTTCCTGTGTTTTCCTCGAGTCTATTTACTGATGCGAGTCGGAAGAGCGAAGTCCCGCGGACGCGAGCCGTGTGAGGGTTGTCTGTGGTGCCAGAGAGAGGCGGTCTCGCACAGTCGCCCTTCTGAGGGACACTTGTACATGAGTGTGTTTGTGTGTGTGGGGAGAGAAAGGGGGGAGGGTAGAACCGATAGTGTCTTCTTTTGCAGGCTCAGAAGGTTCATGAGGGAATGTGATGGTGCGCCCTTTTTTGGAGTTTGGAATGGATGTGCAGTGTAAGGGAATCTGTTTGTTGCCTTTCTTTTGGATCAAGAATTAGTGAGTGAATGTGGTGCTTATATTCCTTTAGGTTAAAGAATTAGTGGGTGGATGTGATACTTTACTACTCTTTTTTGGATTAGGAAATTAGTGAGTGAATGTGCTAGTTCGTTTTCCCATGTGCTGGGAAATGCATTTTATTATTTTTTGTTATACCAAAAAATATTGAATCTAGGAACGTCATTTTGTTTATTCTAAATCGCTTTTCTATCTGTGCAAAGGTGTCGAAATTTTCACCGAAGGCGTTTTACAGTCTCATTTGCAGGAAGTTTTCGTGTACGCTACGATAGCGCGAGCAAATTCAGTGCAACGAAATTTACACGACTGAATTGACTCTCCATCGTCTCTGTACGCTAAATTTACTCTACGTTTCATAATACATTATCGCGACAAGTGATGAGTAGATTGTTTTCCCAAACTTTGAATTCGGTTTACCCTGAAAATATTGATCTCAGTGATCTCAGCTTGCTCGTAGAGCAGCCGCTGATCATAGCTGAAAAGAGCCCCGAGTTGCTCTTGAACAGTTGAACTTCACGGCTTGGCTGGCAGTGTTCTGAGTATTAAGGCTACAGGTCGTTGACGTGCGAGTATATGCAGAGTGCGTTCGATCAGCTCGACTCGTGCCCCTACAGCAACCGGAGACACAATTCACTCATCGATTATTTTGTTGATGGGCATGCAAGTACATTTGTTTCTGGGTATAAATTCAATTCTTCACTGGAACGCGAATTTTCTAATGACATCTGATTGAATTAAATCCAAGTTTTTATTTTAGATCTACCTTCTGGCTCAATTTCTTCTAGCCGTAGTCTGGAACGAATGTATTCCTGAAACTTCTTATTTTGGTTACGCATATCTGAAGTTCAAAATACTTCTGTTGATTCGCTCAAAAAATATCAATTTAAACCATGTGCCTTGTGTGCAATCGCATTTTATTGTCCTGTATTACGAGAAAATTATCGCAATGATTTTGCGTAGAGGTGATCGTTACATTTAATAACGACTTTTTACTCCGCTACCGTTTAATCCACCCTGATCAGTTGGAGTGGGGCAATGTGACTATTGCCAATAAAACGACTATTTACACCGCTGCCTCGCTGCCGTTTGACCCACGATAAAAGACAACCCACTCAGCTGAAGCTGCAATGATCACCCGGGAACGCGACTCGCCTTCAATCGACGGGTCGCGTCGCTTTTTCTTGACTGCGGCTGGCTTTGTGCGGCGCTTCCTTCTTGGGTCTGGCTGACCCCTGTGATCGTGAGGGGCTGGAGGGGATGCGAGCTCCCCTCCTCGCCGCCACTCCTCGTTTCCGGCCCGCCAGCTGCAGCGGATGGTGCAGGCCTCCTCCTTTTATTGATGCTTCTCGCATCGCTTTCCATGTTTGCGTTTGTCCTGCTAAATTACCTCGTTTGTTTTTTTACGTTTTTTCTTGCTGGATTTTCTTAATTTCTGGCTATCCTGTAGTGTTAATAAGTTTGTCTTACTGTCCATGGCCGGAATCACCAAGTTTTCTTTTTTGGTTGGAATTTGACCATGAACTTGTCTTAACGTTTGGCTAACCAGCAGGGTTAACAGATTTATCTTATTATGCATAGCCAAAATCTCGAAGTTTGTGTTTTTTTGGAGTGAAATTAGATCACTAACATTGCTCAACTTCTGGCTACCATGCAGAGTTACCAGATTGGCCTTTCCATGCATGACCATAACCCCCGGGCCAACGTTTTTTTGTGTAAAAATTTCCCCATGAACATTGCTCAATTTCTTGCAGCACCGAGTAATGCTGAACGATCGTTGTAGGGAACTTTGATCTGAATAAAGCCCCAACATTTAAATTTGGTCCTAAAAGGTGAACCTAAGCATCCTTGGCCTGAGCTATCATAAACACCTCACTAGCGTCGTATACACATGAATGCAACGCAGCAATAAACCACTATGCTGAGTCTTGTTATTCGATATATGTTCTATTAGGGTGGCCAGTACTCATAGGGTAGATTTTTTCACAGAATTTTCTTGACGGAACCCCCTAAAAAGGTGAGGTTGATAGAAAAAATGGTACTGGTAAAGTTTCAGACCATTTGAACATCATTAACCCGTGCCCCAACGGCCTCAAAGTTCGATCGTTAACCCGTGCCCCCAACGGCCTTAAAGTTCTGAAAAATGGCATTTTTCGCGATTTTTCAGAACTTTCCCGTCAAGAAAATTCTGTGAAAAAAATCTACCCTATGACTACTGGCCACCCTAATGTACTATTTTACTTTTGATGTTTTCGGCATTATAAATTATGACTTTCTTGCTGCTGATGTTTTAAGAATTCATATCATCTTGCTGGGGGAAAAATGCTATCAATGCTAAAGAACCTGTCATCGCCCTCCATTACAAAACGCTACGCATATTATTTTTAGACACTCTGGCAACCACTGACGTGGAGCAAGTGTTCCACACACTCACCACTGAGCAACACTCATGTCATAGCCGGCAGTTGAGTTCAGTAAGTTATTTTCAAGAGTACGTTTATTTTGCTGCCACTTCCTGGTCCCGAGATGGTTTCTCTTGCGTCGTCCCGTTCCAGGCGAGCTGTTCTGCCACCAATTCCTGCATGGGTAACTCCGGGTTTTTTTGGGGAGCTCACGGAAGCGTCGTCCTCGTCCTCGCTCTCTGCAACGACACAGAAGCTACTGCTGCTGCTGCTGTTGTTGTAGTCATTGCGTGGCTACAGTTCTAGCGATGCAATTAATTATATGCTCTTTGAGGCTATTCTGTCGTACTGCTCTTCAGAATTCAGTGTCACTGTTTTTAAAATTTAATTATGCTGTTTTAGCTGTTGCTGCTGCTGCTGCTGCTGCTGCTGCTGTTGTTGTTGTTGTTGTTGTTGTTGTTGTTGTTGTTGTTGTTGTTGTTGTTGTTGTCATTGTCATTACGTGGCTCCAGTACTAGCGGTGCAATTATGCTCTTGGTAGCTATTCTGTCATACTGCTCTTTGAAATTCAGTGTCACTGTTTTTAGAATTTAATTAAGCTGTTTTAGCTGCTTAATTAAGGGTTTAGATATTTATTTGATATTTTTTATTGATTTGTTGTGAAATTTAAGCTGTTGAATTATATTGTTTTTAGCGATTCAATTGTACGGTATTTAGCTACATACTTACACCGTTTTTAGAAATTGTTATATTTTTTGACAAATCAGTTATCCTGATTATACTGCTAAAAACCGTTCAGGCCTGAAGTTTTAATTTTTTTGTAGCAGCTTAGCTGATACCTCTAACTTTATATTATTAATGTTCCTGCGATTATCATGACATTCTTTTATGTGTAACAAAATATTCTTTTCGGGGATTTATTCAAAACCCCCAAAATATTTCAAAATCAGAGAGAGAGATTAGTTTTCCAACCCGCGATGCTACTTTTCTGCCAACCTTCGCTCCTCACGAAGTCTAAATGACCGAGTAGATAGTGAAACAGCACGCGTCTCAGAACCTTACGGTGCGAACTTCCCATGTCACAGGGACTGATGAGAGTTTTGTCTCCCCATTGCGCTAAGCGCGCTCGCTGCCGCGCCGAGGGCTCGTTATAGTGCTGGTCTCATAAGAGCATCCGGTCTCGGGGATGTGGTGTGTGCGAGCTGTTCTGTCGTGCGTGTTGGTGTTGCGTGTGACTGCTTGTCACGGCCGCTGTGCTGCTGTTTTTTCCTAGTGCTGTCGCGTTTCTTACAGGGTGTTTTTGCCGGTGCTGTTAGTGTCGGTGCATAACCGCCGTACGTCCTGGTGTTACACTTCGGGATGTGCGCTCGTGTTACCCTGCAGTATGTAATGTGTTGCGCTACTAGTACTAGGGTCACTGTTGCTGCAGTGGGGGTTAGCATTCCACACAAGTGCAGTGTCACTGCTTCAGGTGTTGGTTGCTATCGCTGGTGCTTATGCTGTTTCTGGTGTCTTTTACGCATTGATTTTTGTGTGTTCTTCTGTTTTTTTTGTTTCGTGTAATTTGAGTCTCTTTTTGTTTGTCCTTTCCTCCCGCTGTTTGTGTTTTTTTTCGGTTTTATTGTTGCTGCTATTTATTGCCTGTTTTTTTTGCTTTCCGGTTGTCTCTGTCGGGCGTTGTGATATTTGGTACAGTACTACTTTGTGAGATTTTTACCCCGTTATCCATGGTTTCAGAATGTGTGAAAAAAAATTAGAAAGGAACGTGAATTTGTCCGGTAATGTTATGGTCCCATAGGGTGGCGTTACTACTGACTCGGAGCTGCGCATCTTGCCCGCATGATATTCTTATGTGCTAGCAAAATTATTGTTAAGGTGTTCAATTTCATGAATAAACGCGTCAACTGCGGCGGGTTGAACTGAAGTTCAATATTCAACTCAAACTAAAGTTAATTTTAAGTATCAATTTTGAAAATAACGAACATTAAATAGATCGTACCTTGATTTAGTTTTCATTAATTATTGATGAAAATTGAGATTGTGACTGCTGGTCAGTCAGCAGCATTATGAAATTCTCCTCAATGACCACCAGTGGGTCGCGTCGCAGTCAAAGTGTTAATCCCTACAACGATGATAGCAATGGTCCTATATTGCGTTACCGTTTAGCACAAGTGACGTTGACGTTCATGCTCTACATACGTGAAAATCTCCAAATCAGTCGAGCGTCATAGTATCCTGGGAAAATGATCGCATTTTCTTTTTAAGGCTGTTGGTATGTAATTTTTACTTCTTTTACTTGAACCAAGTTAGCGTTAATAATGGCGGCATCAGCTCTGGGATATGTTAGCCCGTGCCATAAATTCTTCCGTAACCCTGGGCCTGCAAATCTACCCTAACTCCATTAAATTTTGGTTGGTGAGCGCTGGCAATCTAAAGGGAGTTCCGTCCACTTTTCATGCTGTAGGTACTGTGTCAGAGCTTTACACCTCCTTGTAGCAGGTCGCGTAGAGAGAGACTTTTTTGGTTACTTTCCAGCTAATGATTGTATGTTTCTTAATTCATAGACTGACTGCTGCTGCTGCTGCTAATTTTCTACCGGTTGTGTATTCTTATCCCTGGCTTATTTTGGCCTCTCATTTTTCTTTATGTTCATCTATGTGCTGGTATAATTGATGCATGATTGGTTTCAATCCTCCCCAGTTTGTTTTCGGAACTGGTAATAGTTTTTAGGATCGTGGGCAGAAGCCTCTTTACAGTTGCTGATGTTTAGCGTTTGTTATTATTGCTCTACGCGTGCATGCCTCTGATAATACTTTTATTTTTAATTTGTTATTGCTTCTGTTTTTGACCTCATTGGAGTGATTGCCTTTGTTTTTGCCTCATCATTTTTGTTACTGTCACTATTGCTGCTATTTTTACTACGTTGTTGCTGACTCCATTTGTCTTTCTTTTACTTCTGTGTTTACTTGGGTGGATTCTTCGCGCGCTTTCCCTCTATAATTTGCTGATCAAGGGAACCATTAGTTGCATGTGTATTTAAGCTTTACACTTTGCAAAGTCAGACAATAAATGAAACGGCAAGGATTGTGTTTTTTAATGTATACATTATTCACCATTATGTTTTTAAATTTAGCAAGATTTAAACGATTAAAATGAAAAATAAATGTTTCGACCTCACGGGTCATCTTCAGCATCTGACTCTAGTGATCAAAAAGTCGTGTTTTTATTCCGGTCATTTTAATCTTGCTCTATTTAATGACGTAATAAAGAATCTTTCAAATACCACTTTCCTTTCCGTTTTATTTATTATTGGTCGTTCAATATTCCTCATACTATTGTCCTGTTTCGTCAACGTGGTGTTATTTAGTTTGGTCCCGTTACTATTAGTGCCGAAATTGTTGGTGTGTTTGTTCATTAGTCCTCATACTGCTGTGTCCATTGATCCTCATACTGCTATAGCCATTGATCCTCATACTGCTATAGCCATTGATCCTCATACTGCTGTGTCCATTGATCCTCATACTGCTATAGCCATTGATCCTCATACTGCTGTGTCCATTGATCCTCATACTGCTGTGTCCATTGGTCCTCATACTGCTATAGCCATTGATCCTCATACTGCTGTGTCCATTGATCCTCATACTGCTATAGCCATTGATCCTCATACTGCTGTGTCCATTGATCCTCATACTGCTATAGCCATTGATCCTCATACTGCTGTGTCCATTGATCCTCATACTGCTGTGTCCATTGGTCCTCATACTGCTATAGCCATTGATCCTCATACTGCTGTGTCCATTGATCCTCATACTGCTATAGCCATTGATCCTCATACTGCTGTGTCCATTGATCCTCATACTGCTGTGTCCATTGATCCTCATACTGCTGTGTCCATTGATCCTCATACTGCTATAGCCATTGATCCTCATACTGCTATAGCCATTGATCCTCATACTGCTTTATCCATTAGTCCTCATACTGCTATAGCCATTGATCCTCATACTGCTATAGCCATTGATCCTCATGCTGCTATAGCCATTGATCCTCATACTGCTTTATCCATTAGTCCTCATACTGCTATAGCCATTGATCCTCATACTGCTATAGCCGTTGATCCTCATACTGCTTTATCCATTAGTCCTCATGCTGCTATAGCCATTGATCCTCATACTGCTATAGCCATTGATCCTCATACTGCTATAGATATTGATCCTCATACTGCTTTATCCATTAGTCCTCATGCTGCTATAGCCATTGATCCTCATACTGCTATAGCCATTGATCCTCATACTGCTATAGCCATTGATCCTCATACTGCTATAGCCATTGATCCTCATACTGCTATAGCCATTGATCCTCATACTGCTATAGCCATTGATCCTCATACTGCTTTATCCATTAGTCCTCATGCTGCTATAGCCATTGATCCTCATACTGCTATAGCCATTGATCCTCATACTGCTGTGTCCATTGATCCTCATACTGCTGTGTCCATTGATCCTCATACTGCTATAGCCATTGATCCTCATACTGCTATAGCCATTGATCCTCATACTGCTGTGTCCATTGATCCTCATACTGCTATAGCCATTGATCCTCATACTGCTATAGCCATTGATCCTCATACTGCTGTGTCCATTGATCCTCATACTGCTGTGTCCATTGATCCTCATACTGCTATAGCCATTGATCCTCATACTGCTGTGTCCATTGATCCTCATACTGCTGTGTCCATTGATCCTCATACTGCTGTGTCCAATGATCCTCATACTGCTATAGCCATTGATCCTCATACTGCTATAGCCATTGATCCTCATACTGCTTTATCCATTGATCCTCATACTGCTTTATCCATTAGTCCTCATACTGCTATAGCCATTGATCCTCATACTGCTATAGCCATTGATCCTCATACTGCTATAGCCATTGATCCTCATACTGCTATAGCCATTGATCCTCATACTGCTATAGCCATTGATCCTCATGCTGCTATAGCCATTGATCCTCATACTGCTATAGCCATTGATCCTCATACTGCTATAGCCATTGATCCTCATACCGCTATAGCCATTGATCCTCATACTGCTATAGCCATTGATCCTCATGCTGCTATAGCCATTGATCCTCATGCTGCTATAGCCATTGATCCTCATACTGCTTTATCCATTAGTCCTCATGCTGCTATAGCCTTTGATCCTCATACTGCTATAGCCATTGATCCTCATACTGCTATAGCCATTGATCCTCATACTGCTTTATCCATTAGTCCTCATGCTGCTATAGCCATTGATCCTCATACTGCTATAGCCATTGATCCTCATACTGCTATAGCCATTGATCCTCATACTGCTATAGCCATTGATCCTCATACTGCTATAGCCATTGATCCTCATACGGCTTTATCCATTAGTCCTCATGCTGCTATAGCCATGGATCCTCATACTGCTATAGCCATTGATCCTCATACTGCTTTATCCATTAGTCCTTATACTGCTATAGCCATTGATCCTCATACTGCTATAGCCATTGATCCTCATACTGCTTTATCCATTAGTCCTCATACTGCTATAGCCATTGATCCTCATACTGCTATAGCCATTGATCCTCATACTGCTTTATCCATTAGTCCTCATACTGCTATAGCCATTGATCCTCATACTGCTATAGCCATTGATCCTCATACTGCTTTATCCATTAGTCCTCATACTGCTATAGCCATTGATCCTCATACTGCTATAGCCATTGATCCTCATACTGCTTTATCCATTAGTCCTCATGCTGCTATAGCCATGGATCCTCACTGCTATATCCATTGATGCTCTTACTGCTATATCCATTGATCCTCATGCTGCCATAGCCATGGATCCTCATGCTGCCATAGCCATGGATCCTCACACTGCTATATCTATTGATGCTCTTACCATGACCACTAATCTCAATACTGCACGAGTTGCTTGGGAGCGCGTGCACGGGTCCGTCTCGCCAGTGCCCCGCCGCCCTTGCTTGCGCCTCCGCCAGTTTTTGCTGCTGTGCGCAGGCAGGCCTTGAGCCGCCTGCCCCCTGTCACGGTGCGCAACTCCATCACGCCACTCCCTTGGCCGCTTGCTGTTCTGCTCTGCTCCGTTTTGTTGCTGTTCGCCTTCGCTTGGTTTCCTCAAATTTTTTTCCATCCGGTTTTGTTGTTTTGTCATTTGCTCTTCTATCCTGTTTTGTTGTTTTGGCTTAACTCGGCTTGTTCTGCTCGTGTTTAATTCTACTGTGTTTTTTTACTTCGCTTGTTTTGTTCATTTATTACTAGTTTGTTTTGCCCCCTGTCACGGTCCGCAACTTCATCACGCCACTCCCGTGGCCACTTGTTCTGCTCTGCTCGGTTTTGTTGTTTGCCTGCGCTTGGTGTCATAGTTTTCCCCTTCCGGATTTGTTTTGGTTTAATATGCTTGTTTTGTTTGTTCTTTCTTCTACTGTTTTCTTTTAGTTTTACTTGGCTTGTTCTATTCGTTTTTTTCACGAAGTTTTACCTTACTAGCTGTACTCGGTTTTATTCTAGATTTACTATGCTTTTTCTAATTTTTCTTCAATTTCTTCTAGTATAACTTGGCTTGTTCTGCTCGATTTTAATAACTTTCTGGAAAAATTATAAATTATATTTGTTATTTTTTACTTCTAATTTTGACCCCGGTTTATACAGCGCCACCTTTTGTGAGACTGGTAATATGTAATTGAGTTATTGAGCCCGCGACAGCGTACGCACTCTTCCTCCCTGACCCTGAATGGTGCGAGCAGTTCCCAGTCAGTTACTCTGTGAATTGAGGCGCTGGTGTTCCTCATGACTGCGCTCGGTTGCGTCTTTTGGGCACCGTTGTTTTTTGCTCGCCAGCCTGCAGCTTGACTGTAATGTCAATATTCTGTCTTACATTTAACAGCTGTACATGAAGTGTATGAGGAAGCGTCTGTAGCTGTTTTCTGATACTCCGGAACGTCGAATTTCACCCTACCTCGCACTTGAAGTAATTTTTGTAGATCGATACGACCGAGCTACCTGAGATATTATTAATACCTCGTCACGAAGTTCCTAAGGCCGGTCTTGCAAAATGAGTAACTTGATGCACGTACCTCATAGCCTTCTCTTCTGGGGTTGGATTTTCTTCTACCACATCGTGAGACTGTTTGAAAATGAAGCCTCTGGTCGGTTTGACAGCGTGACACCTACTTCATATCCTGCTCGTGTGGTTATTTTACGAGCGAAGCGTCGAAACATCAAAGACGTGCCGCTCCATCCTGTGTTGCTGTTATCGACGTCAGTGACACGTGCCACTTAGTGGGGGCATGAGATGACGTGAGGCTGACTCTCTTGGTGTCATCTGCGTCGGTGCGCGTCCGGTGCCACGTGACTGGCACGGATGTTGTTGCAGTGTGGGACTTCAATGTCGCCGGTACCGGGTTTTTGCTTTGTGTTAATATCATGTTTGTATCGTTATAACATGATCCCTGATACCGAGTTGGTTTTTGGCGTTAACATCATGTTGGTATGGTATAAACTTGGTCGCTTGAGAATGTTCACATGAGCAGTATTTCAATGTGGACGTGATACCAGCGTCAGTGTTAATAGTCTTGTTTGTATGGTTATAACATGCTCGCTTGAGGATGTTCTCATGAATAGTATGTCAATATGAACAGTACACCGTCGTGTTGGTAGAGTTATAACTTGCTCGCTTGAGGATTATTGCTAGCAGCATGTATGGGCATGTCGGCTACCAGCAACATATATGCGTATCAGCTACCAGCAGCATGTGTGTACGTGTTCGTCATCAGCAGCATGTGTGTACGTGTCAGCTAGGAACAGCAACATGTACGTGTTCGTCATCAGCAGCATGTGTGTACGTGTCAGCTAGGAACAGCAACATGTACGTGTCAACCAGCAGCAACATGTGCGTGTCAGCCAGCAGCAACATGTGCGTGTGTGTACGTGTCAGCCACCAGCAACGTGTGCGTGTGTGTCAGGGACTGGTATATGTGTGCGTGTCAGCCAGCAGCAACATGTGCGCGTGTGTGCGGTGGGCAGCATATGTGTGTATCACCCACTGACATGTGTGTGCGTGTCAGCCACCAGCAACATGTGCGCGTGTGTGCGGCGAGCAGCATGTGCAGGCTCGATGTCCTGCGTGAGTCACAGCCCTCAAAGAACCGGTTGTGTTGAGCCTCACAAGTTCTTTCCGGGCCTCAGTTCTGAGTACAGCTACCCGCCCTCGCCGCGCTGCTGGCAATCGTCCCGGCACTCTGCTGCCTTGTGTGCACTGCTGTCATGACCTCTGGGATGTTCCAGTGGCTTGTTTCCCTAACTCTTCTCAGCTTGTGATTTATTCTTTACTGCGCTTGCAGAATCTTGCCTTGCTGCTGTCTTTGCAGTGTTATGATCGACTGTGTCGTGTTCCTGTGTCTTGTTTCCGTAATTCTGTTCAGTTTGGGATTTATTTTTAACTGCACTAACTGGATCTTGTCTTGCTGCTGTCTTTGCAGTGTTATGACCGACTGTGTCGTGTTCAGGAGGTATTGTTTCCGTAACTCTGCTCAGCTTGTGATTTTTTTAATGCGCTTGACAAACCATGTCTTGCTGCTGTCTTTGCGCTGTGGTCATGGCCGACTGTGTCATGTTCCTGGGTATTATTTACGTAACTCTCCTCGGCTTGTGACTTATTTTTGCACTGCGCTTGCCGAATCTTGCCTTCCTGCTGTCTTTGCGCTGTTTTCATGACCCTCTGTGGGGGTTCGAGCGGCTTATTTCCGAAATTCTGCCCATTTTTAACATATTTAGTGTGTTTTCCAAATCTTCTCCTGTGTTGCCCCCACATGACAAGCTTGCTCTCTGAACTATTGGTTTAACTTAGTTCAGTATTGATTATGTTTAATTTAGCATTAAATTCTTGATGTTCACTACGTGAAATGCAAAGATGACGCTGCTCAAAGCAAATTATGGAAAATATTGAGTAAGCACGTTTTCTTCGTCATTTGCAAGGGAGAACCAAATCGCGTAGTGCTACTGCAAGTATTCGGTGTAATTGGGCTGGATCGTGGAACATTATTCGAATTGAACCATTTTCTATGGCAATTTTACTGCGAAACTTCCCATTTGCTTCCCATTACGACACCGCCTCATACGAGTTTTTATTACGTTTAACTGACATGACGCAGTGCAGTACAGGAAATTCCTGCGTTTCAGTGTCGTTATTGAAACTCAACTAATTGTTAGCGGATGTTTTTTCTACGGAAAAAAATTTCAAGGTTTCTATCGTTATGTGTAAGTTGCGTAAATTTTGCTGCTCTCCGCTGAACAAACAAACGCGTGCGTGCATCGTACCTGCGTGCGAAGAAATTATCGAGTGTGTAGTGCAGCGGGTGCGGTAGAACAAGCGTTTGTGACTTTGAGTCCCATAATTTCTCTTTGATTTTCTATAATCGGTGACTGGTCAACTGATTACCGAGTTACGAACGATAAAAAATCAAAATATCCAACAAAACATGAGTTCAGAAAATAGGAACAATTTTTTGGTTTTGAAATATGCTTGCTAACCTGTCGTGTAAAATAAGCCTGCCATAATAAGTGGTCAAAGCAGCAATGTTTTACAAAATAAATATAAAGTCATGCTGCTCATTGAAAATAAATGAAGTTTGAGGGTTAAAAGTCATCAACAACATCATCTGCTTCTTGCCCTTATTATCGTCGCCTTCACCTGATGTTAAAAAAATAGAACCTTTTGTAATAGATATCGTGAAAACTATGCCATAACGGTACCGATGTATGTATTGAAATAGATGGCGGCGCTGAAACTTGATAAGCCATTCTCAACCTTTGATATTCCTACTTTCAGTCATTCATGTATTTGTTCAATCATTCATTTATTTAGTCGTTCGTTTGTTCATTCATTTATTTGATCGTCAATTTAGTCATTCATTTATTCGTTATTCATTTGTTCATAGTCTGCGCTTTCGTCTGTCTTCGTGTTGCCTGGGAACAACGCCCTAGAACAATTCTCGTACGTACGTTGTTCATTTATCATGCGTGGGTTGCGTTTCCCAGGAACTTGGGTGTCCGCTCTGCTCACTGAGCTGTGATTTAAAATGCGGTTGCCGCAAATATAAACCGTCTGAGAAATGCTTCAATTGTTTCCTTCGAGAAATCAGAATCTGTAGCGGACCGAGATTTGTGACGAAATATAGTCTACTTTTGAAGCAATGGGAAAAATTGGGGTTGGGCTGAGTGATTCTAACAGTCATCAAGTTCCTTGATTTTTTTATGTCTTCATTTGCGTAGTTCATTTAACTTTTAGTACTCCTTAATATTTAAGCATTAGAGGTATCAGTCTACCCCGAATATTTTCGTACTCGTTTATATTTTTTCCTTGAGATCTGCACGTCCTGTTTTGAATCGATTTAGTATGAAATGGTATTTGACACAACCACTACAACTGACACATTTGTCGAAAATGAACAATACAGAATGTAACCAACTTTACACATTAAATTATTTAGCCGTATGCCACTTGCATATCCGCGAAGCCAAAGTTCTATCTTGTTTAGTGTCATTTGTCCGGGACTTGAATCATTTAATAAGTATATGTAGACTAGCCCTATAATTACTTTCTGATTACCCGGAGACATTAATCATATAATGAGCGTTCCTGTCGTACTTGCTTCGTTATTTCGTCCATTAATTAATCTCTCTCAAGGGGGTACAACTATCGTATCGATGTTAATTAGCGCTCTCAGAGGAAGATGTTGTGTTCGAGCTGTAGGCTAGGTAGGCCTTCCCCGTTGTCTTGATAGAGTAGGTTTTTGTTTTGATACAGACCATCTACTTTAACTTCGCTGCTGTCCTGTTTTTCAGCACCTATTACTGTTTTCCTCAGCTTTTATTTTTTTTGTATACTTTTTTCAATCTTGCCGTTTCTATGCGCAGCATGTGGGAGACGTACATTCCCCGTTTTTTTTATTCTCCTTACAAAATACTGCCTTCTTTCTTCCTTCACTCGGAATACCTTTGTTGCGTTTTTAGAGGCTTGAACTTTTTATGATCCAATAATAGATCCCTAACAATTGCTCAGAGGCACCCATCAGATATTTCAATCATTTTAATTACACAATAAAAAAAAGAAATTTGCGAATTCATTGAATAGTGTTTAAGAATCCACTTGACAGTGTGACGTTGAGACAATCAAGATATTCATCTTAACTTATGTACTTCTCAATTATTTTTCCCCTCAGGGGGATACAACTATTGTATCTATGGGAATTAGCGCTCCCAGGGGAAAAATGTGAGGGCTCGAGCTAAAAGTTAGGTAGGCCTTCTTTTTGTTGAAATGAAATGTTCTTTGTTATGTTAAGGACCACCTTTTTCGGTTCACTACTGTCCTGTTTTTCAGTACCTCTGACTTTCTTCTTCAACTTTTATCGTATATCATGAACTTCTTTCTCAACTTTACTGTTTCTATGCCCCTTCTGCATAGATTCCTCATTCTCTTATCTCCATACTAAATGGTGCCTTCCTCCTTCCTCTCTTCGATACGCTCTTTTTTTGTAGCGGTTAGGGAGGCTTAAACTAATTTATAATCTAATCTAATCTCAATTATTTTTACGTGGTGTCGCCAATTTTCTGATTCGCAATATTGACAAGTATGGGGAGAAAACCATCCAAACAAGCAACTCCTCAAGAAACTGCATGCTATTGTACGGTAAATGACCCCTTGCAAAGCAAGCGACGTATCTGAGAAACTGCATGTTGTTTTACTGGAGATGACCCTGTGCAAAGCAAGCGACGTATCTGAGAAACTGCATGTTGTTTTACTGGAAATGACCCTGTGCAAAGCAAGCGACGTATCTGAGAAACTGCATGTTGTTTTACTGGAAATGACCCCTTGCAAAGCAAGCGACGTATCTGAGAAACTGCATGTTGTTTTACTGGAGATGACCCTGTGCAAAGCAAGCGACGTATCTGAGAAACTGCATGTTGTTTTACTGGAAATGACCCTGTGCAAAGCAAGCGACGTATCTGAGAAACTGCATGTTGTTTTACTGGAAATGACCCTGTGCAAAGCAAGCGACATATCTGAGAAACTGCATGTTGTTTTACTGGAAATGACCCCTTGCAAAGCAAGCGACGTATCTGAGAAACTGCATGTTGTTTTACTGGAAATGACCCCTTGCAAAGCAAGCGACGTATCTGAGAAACTGCATGTTGTTTTACTGGAAATGACCCCTTGCAAAGCAAGCGACGTATCTGAGAAACTGCATGTTGTTTTACTGGAAATGACCCCTTGCTAAGCAAGCGACGTATCTGAGAAACTGCATGTTGTTTTACTGGAAATGACCCCTTGCAAAGCAAGCGACGTATCTGAGAAACTGCATGCTGTTTTACTGGAAATGACCCCTTGCAAAGCAAGCGACGTATCTGAGAAACTGCATGCTGTTTTACTGGAAATGACCCCTTGCAAAGCAAGCGACGTATCTGAGAAACTCCATGTTGTTTTACTGGAAATGACCCCTTGCAAAGCAAGCGACGTATCTGAGAAACTGCATGCTGTTTTACTGGAAATGACCCCTTGCAAAGCAAGCGACGTATCTGAGAAACTGCATGCTGTTTTACTGGAAATGACCCCTTGCAAAGCAAGCGACGTATCTGAGAAACTGCATGTTGTTTTACTGGAAATGACCCTGTGCAAAGCAAGCGACATATCTGAGAAACTGCATGTTGTTTTACTGGAAATGACCCCTTGCAAAGCAAGCGACGTATCTGAGAAACTGCATGTTGTTTTACTGGAAATGACCCCTTGCAAAGCAAGCGACGTATCTGAGAAACTGCATGTTGTTTTACTGGAAATGACCCCTTGCAAAGCAAGCGACGTATCTGAGAAACTGCATGTTGTTTTACTGGAAATGACCCCTTGCTAAGCAAGCGACGTATCTGAGAAACTGCATGTTGTTTTACTGGAAATGACCCCTTGCAAAGCAAGCGACGTATCTGAGAAACTGCATGCTGTTTTACTGGAAATGACCCCTTGCAAAGCAAGCGACGTATCTGAGAAACTGCATGCTGTTTTACTGGAAATGACCCCTTGCAAAGCAAGCGACGTATCTGAGGAACTCCATGTTGTTTTACTGGAAATGACCCCTTGCAAAGCAAGCGACGTATCTGAGAAACTGCATGCTGTTTTACTGGAAATGACCCCTTGCAAAGCAAGCGACGTATCTGAGAAACTGCATGTTATTGTACGGTAAATGACCCCTACAAAGCAAGCGACGAATCTGAGGAACACCTCGTTGTTAAGTGCTCTTATAGCTCCCGTGTCCTCCGCTTGTCAGGATGAGGAAGCCGTGTTTTTGTACCTTGCAGCGACAGTCTGCCTCACGTCACGCACAGGTTCCAAACAAAGCTGCATGTTGGAATGTTGCATATCATCTAGGCAAATCCGGTTGCCTGCATGCTAGTTGGCTTCATTGTACATGGCTCTGGAATGATCCACCATTGTTCAAATTCTATAGAGACTTAGCCGGTGTAATTGAAGTGTGACCTGCTTATCAGTCTCGTTATGCACTGTGTAGCACCTGGAAACTGTTAGGTGGCGTTCTTCCATTGCGCCTCTTTTCACGTAAAAGTCCTGTCATTTTGGCAGTTGGGAAGAAGTCAATTTTTACACCGTCAGAGATTATCAACCTCTTGTGATGAATTCATTCATACCTCAACCTACTCTTCGCAATCAAAAACGTCGCTCCTGTTTAATTTTACATTCCAAATGGTGTGGGAATTCCGCATAGTTTGATATAGCATTTCCACATCTGAGGTGTGTTGCCACATAAGGAAGAATGTGCAGAACGAACACTCTGACACGTAAGCTGTGGCTGGTGGCAGTTGTGATAAGAGCACAGGTGCTGGTCACCTCTTTCTCTCTGCACTTGTCTCCCACACTTGTGTGCCGTTCTCCTGGTAATGGACGCCAAAACGAACCCGGCACCAGCGTGGATTTTAGCGCAATCTTATTGAATGGCACACCTAGCCAAGTGTTCTAGTCCAATGTGTATTAACGATTGGAATATTATCGATTCCTGAAAATTCTGGTGTTTCGTGTTGTAATATCTGCTCAGAGTTACGAATTTTTGATGGCGGGGAAATTGGAGAGTACAAATTGAATTAATTAATTCTACTTAATGACTAGTGTTGTGGGCAAATCTGCACCAACGTATGACGTCATCCTTGCAATAATATTTGCACTAAACATTTGGTAACATGTGAAGTTCCGCGCTGAAAAATTGTTAGACCCTCCTTTTGTTGAAGTAGAATGAGTTTTTCTTCAAGTTTCGGCCCATCTTTTTCGATTCACTGTTGTCTTCTTTTCCAGCACTAACTACTGTCTTCAACTTTTTTCTTGTTTTATAAGCTTTCTTCTTAACTCACCGTTTCTATGCGCAGGGGATCTTGCATTGAAGCACATCATGTGCAAAAGTTCTCGTTCCCTAAACTTCATACTAAATAGTCCCTTCATCCTCTCTCTCTTTGGCGCGCCTTTGTGGTTTAGGAGGCTTCAACTAACTTAAAATCTAATCTACGACGTGTATAACCTACATCAGTACGTATGCGTGCGCTGACGTCCTGTACATTTTCCTGTTATTGTCCGTGCGTCATAAGAGCTCATGTGTGCCCAATGCCCGCCAGGATGTGCTAGGCTCGCGTCCTGTACATGACAGACTGCCATCCTTCCAATCATACGTTAAGGTTGAGAAACTTTCCTGGTAAATTGTGGCCTTGTGCATCCTGGATGTTGAGAAACGTTCCTAGTGTGTGACCTTCTAAGTGTCCCACTTCTAAGTTTCCCACGAATGTGAGTTTAGGTGTGCAAATTATTTTCTATTGAAAAGTGCGCGGAATGTAATGCACAGAAACGCCGAATACATCATTAAAAATGACATCGCGGTCCTTATTATGGGGCGCGTGTGTTACGAATAGTCGTCGTTCATTCGGTGTCAAGCTTTTCCTCTGAATTGGTCGTAATTTTTTCCTTTACTGGGAAAATCCTCCACCGTCAGCATTGATCGATGTCCCTTTTCTCATTCATGACCCGCATTGAGTTTCAAATCCCTTGACGAGGATCCTCCTCTCACCCGATCGCAGTGCCTCCGTGCTCTTCGTGCATAATCGCCCTTCACCCCGTGAGGAGAATCAGGGCTGCTAGATTATGTTTTTTCTGGTCTGAATTTTAAAGATAGAGCTTGTAAAATTAAAATACGACCTGAAATACAACTTCGCGCCCTGCAACTTGCAGAACTGCTAGATACTGTTTTTGTGGACGAATATTCTAAAAAAAGCTCAATTTTGAGAGTGTTGGTTAAACAGCCCATCTGCCAACCGTGAAGAAAATCAAACATAAATTGGAAGGAATCATCTCACTTCTTCGATCACCCGTCACCACCTTGAGACGTGCAGAAGTGGCACTACCGCCATCACGCTCGCAACACTCCAGGGAGAGACGAGACGGCGCCTCTAGGAGCCTTAATTAGACATCGCTTCCCTGTCGCAGTGTCGCTCTTGCAGCAATTGCAGGTGTTTGTCGTCAAGAAATTTAGCGACAGTTATCAGGTGAAACGACTCTCTTTTTGCGAGCGAGCTGATCGGTTCAGGGCTCGAACAGAGCGCCATGAACTCGTGGCCACGTCGTGCAGATGTGCGTGTAGTTGTAAACAGGCTTCAAATGCTCCGCAGCGTGCGCGCTGCTGAAGTTGAAATCGCGTTTGTTGAAATTCGCCCTCAACGTATACAGCGTGAAGTGTCACATGTGCCTCGAGGGAAACAGGCTTCACTTCAGTTCATTTTGCTCGTTGTTGGAGAAAAGCTGCGTCGGTGTTGCGGTAATTTGGCTGGCGAATCATGTTAGTGAAAGAGACGCGTCTGCGGTTACGAATGTAGAAAGTGAAGACGTGTATTACTGTATCCTCAATCTGTCAACTTCTTCACGTGTTAAAATAAAAAGAAAATCCGTCTATTTTTTTACTGCACCAATTGTCAATCGTTGAAATTCTATACCTCTGTCAAATGCCAATCTATAAAACGATACGTTTCGATGAAACTATCATCTTCAGGGTAAAAAAATAAAGTAGATCACCTCAATCATTACTCAAATTTTGACGCACAAATAAGCGCGTTCTTCTGCAGCGAAACGCATGCATCTCTACTTTAGCCTGCACCTACACAAGGCCGAGCTGCATGCCCTCGGTCGTGCATGTGTGCTCAGCTGATGCCGTGCGCTGCAGTCATTTATTTAGTACAGCTCTCACTTGGTGCCTCTGCTGCTTCTTGTTTATGCTTGCCTGAGTGTTATGGCAGGCACATCTGTCGGGTGAGCTCGGTTAGCGTCGGCCGGATTTGCTAACACTTCACGTCCTCGTACTCGTGCAGCGGGCATCCAAAGGGTTGCTCTCTACTTCACTATGCTTCGTGTGTTTTCCTGGCCGAAATCTTCTTGAACTGTTCTCAAATAAAACTTCTGAATCATTTGTAAAAACATGTATTGTATCGGCCGGATTAGTGAACACTTCACGTCCTCGTGGTGGTAGTCGTGCAGCGGGCATCCAAGGGGTTGCTCTCTACTTCACTATGCTTCGTGTGTTTTCCTGGCCAAAATCTTCTTGTTTGAACGGTTTTCAAATAAAACTTCTGGATCATTTGTCAATAAAAACTCCCGTGTGGTAGCCATTTGGACAGGCTTTTCCCTGGTGACTAATAGCTTGCATTCAATTTTGAGTCACCCCATCAGAAGGGCACAGGTATTTTATGTATGAGACTTAGCGCTTCCAATGAGGAAGATGTGAGGTCTTGAGCTGATGATTTGCTGTGCTTTCCTCTTTTTGAAACAGAATAGCTGTTTTGTGACGTACTACCTTTTTCTGTTCATTGCTGTCCTTTCATTCAGCGTCTATTACTTCTTTAACTGTTTGTACACTTTTTTCAGTCTTGCTGTTATTTGTCCGCAAGGTGTAGCACCTACACACTTAGTGCATAACTTCTTCGTTCCTTTGATTTCATACTAAATAAGAGCCTCAGTTACACGTATTAGTCTTCCAAAGAACCACCCAGTCCATTTAGATGCCAAGCACGTACAGCGACGACGCATTTTTGGGTTTGAAGTGAATATTGAATAACATTTCAGGTTTCTAAAGGGGCATTTAACACGCATTTTAGACTTCTAAAGTAGGTTTAATTCTTCGGGCCTTGTCATAAGCTAGGCCTAAAGTGAGAGACGATCGTCCGGGCACGTGGTTAGCAGTCAGTGATCGTTGAGACGTGGTGCCAGTCGGTCCTTGTGTGCGTTCGCAGTGAAGATTAACTAGCCGGTGAACTTCTATTATTTAACTAGATTAATATCAGATTTAAAGTTGTCGCGGTGAATTTAAAAGTTTAACTGCGGGGCATAGATGCTTGTTACCCAGCTTTTCATTCAATTCTATGCAAACAATAGAATTTTGCCTGGAAAATCAGCCTTGTGCCTGATTAAATAAACTAAGCACCAGGTTTGTCTCCCTTGGGCGTGACAATACTAACTACCTGGGTAATCTCCCTTAGGCGTGATTACAAGCTTTTATGACTAATAACCGGGCTAGTCATCCTCAGGTGTGACTAAATTTGTATTGATAAGCACCAGGTTTGTCTCCCTCAGGCGTGACAATTACTAATTACCTGGGTAATCTCCCTTGGGCGTGATTACAAGCTTCTATACCTATTGACCGGGCTAGTCATCCTCAGGTGTGACTAAAATTGTAATATTAAAGCACCAGGTTTGTCTCCCTTAGGCGTGACAATTATTGCTTACCTGGGTAATCTCCCTTAGGCGTGATTACAGCTTTAATTTAACCTGGTAAAACCTTTGTAATGGAAGTTTTATGCTCTTCTGCTGCTCTAGTTATTTTTGAAAATAAGCTGGGTAACCGCATTGAAACTTTTAAATCGACCGACCAATCATTAGATGAATAGAAATGAATTTAGGTTTGATCAAGCTAAATTGTAGATCTAATATCTTAAGATAATAAAATTTCGATTAAAAAATTATATTGTGTGTTTCAGTGATTGAAAATAATCATAATTAAAAAATTTACTGAAATGGCTTCTCTTGCGGACCTGGTGGGAGTTGACCCACCTGCAGAAAGTGAAACAAATTTGAGTGTGGCGGAAAAAGTAAAAATTAGTAAACGAAGTGAGAAGAATAAAGATAATTCTGTGTCCCAAGAGAGGAAAAAAGATGCTGAAATTTCTAAAAGTGACAAAGCTGGCTCTTCCGCGGGTCCCAGTCATGTAAAGAGTGCTGCGGGGAAAAGGAAGAATTTGGAGGGAAATGGTGATTTGGACAAGATCTGCGAAGTTATGATGGATGGGTTTGCCAAAATGAATGAAAATATTTCTAAATTAGGGAATTCTATAGCTCAGAATATAACTGCCGAAATTATGCCTATGTTCGAATTGTCTAATGAAGAGCAATGTTTTGAAGAGGATTCTCTGGAAATTGAACAAGAGAGTGTTGAGGAATCTCTTTTGAGCAAGATTGAAAGAGAATTTGAGAACGCAGAATTAACTGGTCCCAATATTAATGATGAAGTTTCTTCATTGATCGCGTCGATGATTTCCAAATCTAGCTCTGAAAATTCTAAAAAACGAAGAGAAGAAACTCATGTGAGACCGGAAAATTGTTCCTTCTTAGAAGTTCCTAAACTGAATCCGGAAGTTTTTAACTATTTACCCGCAAAAACTAAGCAACGTGAGTGCGAGTTGCAGAAAATTCAAAAGAGCATCCTAACGAGTTTGACCCCAATTGGCAAATGCATGGAAAAAATCTTTGGAGCCATTAAAGAAGATTCTCAGGATAATCTTGATTTAACTCAGATTATTAAAGACCTTTCAGATTCAGTTGCTTTTATTGGAACTGCTAACTTGGACCTGGTCAACTGCAGGAAGGAGGCTATGAAGCCTGATTTGCCTTCCAATTGGGCAAAGCTCTGTAAAAGGGAAGAAAATTTTTCTGGCCTTTGGTTACTAGGAGAAAATTTCAGTCAGAAAGTAAAGGAAATTACGGAGTTGAATAAAATTTCTGCTCACATTGGGCAAGATAAGTTTTATAGAGGTAATTTTCAAAGCAGAAGCAGAGGAGCAAGTTCTAGATTTCCCAGTTTAAGAGCAAGGTGTAGCTCCACTGGAAGAAGAACGGGTAGATTTAGTCCTTACCAAGTACAACGCTCGGGAAACGGTCGGCGCCCCTCCGGACATGCTCGGAAGCAAAGGGGCAGAAATTATTAGAACAGGTTAGTTCTCCTGTAAAGACTTGTGGTTTCAATGCTGGCAATATTAAAAATTTTTCAAAGGTGTGGAGTACCTTAACGACAGATAAATTCATTATAGATCTTGTATCTGGTTGTGAAATTGAATTTTCTGATAAAGTGCCCTTGCGTGTAATCCCTCCTAAAGAAATAGAATTTTCTATGAAAGAGTCCAAGCTTGTTGACGAAAAAATTAAAGAATTCCTTAAAACGGGGGTAATTGAACCTGCTGTTCATTCTGCTTTTCAGTTTGTGTCCAAAATATTTACGCGTCCGAAACGCGATGGTGGGATCAGAATAATTTTAGACCTTGCAGAATTAAATAAGTATGTAACTTACAAGAAATTTAAAATGGAAACTTTGCAAACCACTCTTGGTTTAATTGAGCAAGGAAATTTTCTGGCGTCGGTGGACTTGAAAAATGCATATTTTACTGTCCCTGTTGCTAATAGATTCAGGTGTTTTTTACGTTTCACCTGGATGAATCAGCTGTATCAGTTCGCGTGCTTACCGAATGGGCTCTCTTGTGCGCCCAGACTCTTCACGAAATTGTTGAAGCCGGTTTTTGCTTCATTACGGTCTCGAGGGTTTCTGTCAACGTATTACCTGGATGATTCACTGTTGATTGGTACTTCTTATCAGGAGTGTTTGACTAATGTCGCATCGACCATTGAACTTTTTGAGAGTCTTGGGTTTGTGATCAATCATGATAAGTCAAATTTAATCCCTTCTCGAAATATTCAATTCTTGGGGTTTCGTATCGATACAGTCAACATGAAAGTTTATTTGACGGACGAGAAAAAAGTGAAGATTTATAATCAGTCACTCGAGCTTCAGACTAAGTCTAGAATTAGCATTAGAGACTTGGCAATGTATATTGGATGCTTGGTATCTTGCTTTCCTGGAGTGCAGTTTGGAGCTCTCAACTATAGGTCTCTTGAGCAGAACAAAAACTTTGGGCTAAAACTAAGTCGAGGTGAATTTGATGCTTCTGTTGAACTATCAGAAGACTCAAAAATTGATATAAGATGGTGGATTGAGAATGTGTTTAAATCTTTTTGTCCTATCAAGCATGAAGAGTTTAAAGTAGTGATATACACTGACGCGAGTTCAAGCGGATGGGGGGTGTGCCGAGATGGTAATTGCGATGGTGGCCCATGGTCTGAGATTGATAGTTGCCTGCATATCAATGCACTTGAGATGAAAGCAATCTTGAATGGGCTAAATAGTTCATGTAAAAATGAAAAGAATTGCCATATTCGAATTAAAAGCGATAACATGACAGCTATTCAATATATCAATCATATGGGAGGTTTGAGTTCCCTCATTTGCAACAAGATTTCGAAAGAAATATGGAATTGGGCTATTAGAGGCAATATTTGGATATCGGCAGAATTTATTCAAGGCTCGGAAAATGTGCTAGCGGATAAAGCTAGTAGGGTATTTCATCACGCTACTGAATGGAGTATCCCTCAAGAAGTTTTCCAACAAATTACGGATTATTTAGGTGTCCCAAATATTGACCTCTTTGCATCGAAACTAAACTTCAAACTTGAAAGTTATGTAGCATGGAAACCGGATCCTAATGCTATCTTCATAAATGCCTTTAGTGAGAGTTGGAGTAAACTAAATTTTTATGCGTTTCCTCCTTTCAGCATGATCATGAAAACTCTGAAGAAGATAGTGGAGGAAAAAGCAGAAGGGATTGTAGTTGTCCCTCTCTGGCACACGCAAGCGTGGTTCCCGAAACTCCTGAGCCTATTGGTAATGCCTCCACTTCTTCTCCCCAAACATGTATTGAAACTCCCTTTCTCGGAGAATCATCATGCTCTCCATTCTCAGATGAGACTGATTGGAGGTCGCGTATCAGGGGATTGTGCGAAAAGAGAGGCTTTTCGGAAGACGTTACCAACACTATCATGTGCTCCTGGAGACCTTCAACCCATAAGCAGTACAAAACATATATTGGAAAGTGGATACGTTTCTGTATTTCAAGGAAAATTGATCCCCTTGAATACAATTTGAATTCTGTTCTGAATTTCTTGCAAAACTTGTTCAATGATGATGCAAGTTATAGCGCCGTCAACTCTGCGAGGTCGGCCTTATCAAACTTTATACTTCCGTTAAACGACATTAGTATCGGAGAGAACAAAATTGTGACGAGATTTATGAAAGGCATTTTCGAAAAATCTCCACTGAAGGCTAAATATGAAGTCATTTGGGATGCCAGTATTGTGCTGAATTATTTAAAAAACTTACATCCATTATGGGAGCTTGATCTTAAAACTCTAACGCACAAACTTGTTATGTTGCTGGCTCTCATTACGGCCCAGAGAGTACAAACTTTGTCTCTGTTAAAAATAGACAATATGAAACGGGGCGACTCTTCGATTTCATTTTTTATCAAAAGTCATTTGAAACATCACTCTCATCGGAATAATAGAAATAGAATAATAACTCTTAAATCATACAATGAACCTTCATTATGTGTATATAAAACTTTATCAGAATATCTCGAACGCACGAAGAAGCTCCGTAAGGGAGAAAATCAGATGTTAATAAGTTATCAAGCTCCTCATGCTAAAATTGGTACAAGCACCATTAGTAGGTGGCTAAAGAAAGTTCTATATGAAAGTGGAGTGGATGTCGACTTCTATGGAGCACATAGTACCAGATCTGCCGCTGTTTCTAAAGTTTATAATGAAATTGGGAACTTGGATAATGTACTCAAAACTGCAGGATGGAAGAATTGTGTGACATTCGCCACTTTCTACAACAAGCCCATCACGACCGATGAATTTGCCGAAATTGTTCTAAGCTCGGGGCAAACATATAACTCTCTTTAAAATCTCACTTTAGGCCTAGCTTATGACAAGGCCCGAAGAATTAGACAGTTAAACGACACTTACCTGTAAGTGGATGTTTGACTTGAATTCTTCGGCGCCTTGTCATTGCGTGGCATAAAGTGCCCGCCCATGTTAATTTAAGAGAGTTATCAATTATCACCCATCCCTGCTATGCCACGCAATGGAGTTATTATTTGCCCCGGACATCTAACTTTGAAGACTGACTGCTAACCACGTGCCCGGACGATCGTCTCTCACTTTATGCCACGCAATGACAAGGCGCCGAAGAATTCAAGTCAAACATCCACTTACAGGTAAGTGTCGTTTAACTGTCTAATTAAACAGTTGAAGCTACCAAAACGACCTCGCTCAATGCATTACTACACACGTCGGTGCAATATTCGTACTACAGTTCCACTCGTTCTACGACACCATTCTCTGAACCGACACAAGAACAGCGTGGTCTGACTCTCTCTCTCACTGTGAGGAAGCTTCAATTGCATCCGTGATCCCTGCTTGTGATCAGGCTGATGCTCCCTGTTGTGGAGCTCTGAGTTCTGCAGTCGTCAGTCCAGATATTCGTTGTAGTTAGTCTGACAAACTTAGCCGTCTGATATATTCAATCAAGAGTATTCACGAAATCAACTTTAAGCTTTATAAACGACTCAGAAACTTGAACTCAACGAATCTACTACTTCTCTGATGAATCAAATTTGAAGTTTACTGCGAGTGGGCAGTTCTGTTCATATTCTGATGGTGGCAGCCTGATGCGAGGGTGAGTCTAGTCACATGGTTGTAACGACATTGATATGGGTGAAAAATTCTGATGGCTCCGCGTTTATCAGTTCTGTTCTATTCGTACTAGTTTGGCTACCGGCTTCTATCCTTGTTCATGAAATAAACATCTCAAAGGTCTTCACGCTTTAAAGTAAAAATGAAATCACTCAACAGTGATTTTTTGTTGAGTGTTTTTTTTTATCTTGACATCGCGTGAAGAACTTTTAATATTTCCTAGAGTTGAGAAGTTGAAAAATAAATAAGCATCTGTTGCCAATCTTTTTCTAAAACCAGAATTACCAGTACATGTTGTTTGCTGAACAAGAAATCGAACTTCTATGCTCTTGACATGCTCAACTGGCGCTAATGAACGTCAGAAGAGCAGCATCTGAGTTCATCATGCATCACATCCGAGCGCGAACGCAACAATATCCTGTTTATGTCATCGGGCACAGTGGTACGGAGTGTCTGGTTACCGAGTATTGGACTCGCTCTTGTCTGACTCCTCTGGCTTATGTTCGCACGAGAGCACTCCTCAAGTCTTGGGTTTGTGACCACCAGAAATTAGATCTGGTTGGAATGCCGCCTCGTGTTGGGCGAGGTTGAGCATCGCATATTGTACTCCTCAATGCTTCGTTCCAATCGTACAGCTTCTGAACGTAGTTGTCGCCGGAAGTGGTTGGGTAATGTGTTCATGCAAAATTTGTTGTGTAATGTGCTGATTCAGAATGTAATGGCTTAATATTTTAGTTTTGCCGTGCGCGAATGAATGTAGCAGTGTGTTAAATTGCCACCTATAATTGTGTTTGCTCTTATTTGTAAATTTTGGCACGAACTGTATACTTAGCGCGTTTACTTGTTTAAAATTGTGGGGGCAATCGTTTCATAAGTAGTTGATGTACATTTTCATTTGATAATTTTTAATATGGCACTGGAATTCTCTGTAAATGATCGACTGCTAATCTACATTTGAATCTTGTCGACTAGCGCTCTTAAGCATCATAGTGTGAAATATAGTATGAAATTCAAATAAGCTAACAGGTTCGCAGTATCTATTGATATGGGCGACAAGGTGGGCACCCCAGAATATGAGAGGCCATCGTTAAGAGGTTTACGATGCCCTTACGACGAAAAATGCTGGCGTTAAGGATTGAGAATTCAAGGTTTTGAGTGAAACTTGCCCAAGTTTTTACGTAAGTGCCCCTGGAGGGAGGATTCGTATGTGTAGGGACTCGGTTCGTTCGCCCTGGCTTTTTTTGGAGGTAACCTGGATGCGTGTTGTCATATAGCGTCGAATGGGGCGGCAGTATTTCCGATTAGACTACAAATGGCGTGGTTTTCTCGAGAAAGTGTGAAATAGGGTTGTATTCTCGAATAGGCGTGAAATTGGATGTTAGTATTTTCAAGTGGACGTGAAATAAAATAGTCCAGTTTTGGAGTCGATGTTGATTTCGGTGGTACTGTTCGGTAATTTTTTTTAAATACGATCGCTTCCTGAACTTTTGCATTCTTCTCCCTTTATTGCTCTATGACTATTTCAGTCCCACAGATGCCGAGTGTTCGCTCGGAAGATTGTTTGCCTCGCCAAATGCATGGATACTCTTCGCTATTGATAGTACTGAACTTCATCGTCTAGATTTTTGTGATATAAGATTCTCTTACGTGCAAATTTTTAATTTGCTTTCACTGTTGATAGCTGTAGTACTTCCATCGATTGCCCCGAGCTCAGTTTCATTGCAAAACTTGTAAAAAACTTCTCAGTGTGTGATGAATACCGTCTGATTGTTCATCAATTGTGAGTTATTTGAAAAGAAAAGTTTCTCCATAAGATTTACTGTTACGTGCATAGTCTTATAAAAACGTAACCCACTTTTTGTGCTTATGAGAACTGGAAGTCGATGCGCGTGTGAAAAGCATGATACAATAGAACGCTCACAGAACACCAGCTGTAAAACATCCCCGGCTGCTACGGACTTCAGTATTCAGTATTCATTATTCTATTGTTGATTCAGTGTTGTGTTCCTGCTACTAATTTCCTAATCGAGCTATTCGTCAAAGACGCTTATTGTATTCAGATTATTTAATTGAATATTGTTTTAAAATTTCGATTCACGCTATTCTTTAAATTCTCATCCTGTATTTAGATCATGATTTCATTTACTTGTATTCCTGTTAAAAAAATCCCTATTCAAGCAATCCTTCAAAAGCGCTTCCTGTGTTCAGATTATTTCACTATTCGTTAATTTTATATATCCTTCCTACGAAATTCTCATTAAAGCTATTCGCCCAAGACGCATCCTGTGTTGAGACAGAGGCTTTTGTGTGTGTGGTCTGACTGTCCCATTGCAATGCATGTTTGCAGCCATGCTTCATGCTGAGTTGCTGTTGTAAAATGGTAACCTTAAGCCTGCCCGCTTATCGTGCTCACGGCCTTATCTTGCTCAAGCCCCTCCATATCATATCTTAATCCTTTCTTACCCAAGGGCTTTCTGTTCGTCTGCAATAACCGGCGTATCTGCGTGCGTTGTGTTTTTTTTCTGTCTCTTCCTTTAGCACTGTAATCGGTTTACTACGAGCCAAACTGATAAGTGTATTTTCCATCATTTGTAAGTTTTATTTTTTCCATGTTGGTATTGAAGCTCTAAATTTACGAAGTTGAGTATTCCATCATGCAAGACTGTGTATTCTATATCTTCAATTCAGTAGGATAAAATTATTGTATCAAAAGGAGTGAGCGATCTCCAGAGGGAGATAAGATGGTCCCGAGCTGAGGGTCAGGTATGCCTTTCTCTTGTCGAAATAGGATAGGTTTTTTAATCTTGTTTCGGACCAACGGTTATCGATTCATTGCTACCCATTGTTTAGGCACCGATGAATTTCATCTCAACTTTTACCATCTCTCATAAACTTGAGATGAAATGAAACTTGCCCATCTCTCATAAACAGCAAGAGTCAAACTCTTGCTGTTTTTACCGTATATACGGGTGTGGGGACACACCTTGTGCATAGATTTCTCGTTCTCTTTATTCGTTACTAAATATGCTACCTTTCTTTTTCTCTTAGAAGCACCATTCGGGTTAGAGAGGCTTTAACTTACTCAAATTTTATTTTAATTTTTCTATCTATTTGTCTGTTGTGCAAACACTTCAGTATTCCAAACATTTGAAAGATTTTTAGAAATTAACCAAACCCGCTTATCAGAGTGCGACCTTGACACAGAAGACGTTATTCTTGCGTCAGTGTTGCGTTGTGTTTGAGACCAATGAAAGTTGACTGCGTTATTATAGATTTACTCGGTGACCTCGATGCTATCGTTACTTCGTCTCTCTCATGAATCTTGGAAGTATTTAGGAAACAGGTACAATTGTCCTTAATTTCTACGCATGCTTGAAAGCATATCTTATAACGTTCACTCCCTTTCTGTTGGAATATTTTTAAAATAAATGTAAATGCTCTCGGGGAATTTGCTGGAGTATACAAATATTTCAGAACCAGTCCTGTAGCGCCGCCCGATTTGCGCACCTTTAAACCTGGGGGAAACACGCCGTTTGTATTTCCTGTTGTGATTTACTAGGCTGATGAGAGACTATTATTGCTTTGCGAAACTCAGTTAATTCATGAGAAAATTCTCGGCGAGTGTTATAGGTAATGGTATGCACGTCGTCATTGAATCTAAGGTCTCAAAACACGCCGTACATCCTAAAATTCGTCAATGTAATACTCAGTAGTTCTAATGCACAGCCTCATCGTGTTAGCTTAGCTCTACCGCCCAAAAGGTACGTTCGAGACCAAGCACCATGTGAATTCATTTAGGTTTTTCAAACGCAAAATTAATTTATCTAAGTGACGACGATTTTGGTGTTGGTGCGATACATTTTCTACCTGAAGCTGGTGTAGTTTTATTCTTGTGAGACAACACGCTTGTATTTTATTGTAATAGTATGATAAAAAATATTTATGACCTTGCTCAATGCCACTGCTACACGTTTCTCCAAGGCCAGCTCAGTAATGGGTCTCATTTCAATAAATGTTTGAAAGAGGCGATATTTGTAAACCAATCATGCATCCAGTCAGCCTCTCGCGTTGTACTCATGTATAAGCCATGTCATATTTAATCAATTCACCTTAAACTTAAAAGCCCACTGTCAGCTCAACACGAGCCAATACCGCTGTGGCCCGTCGCCATCCTCACACTTCATAACCCACTTTGTGGGCAACCAGAGCGGCCGTGGCCGGTGCTTGCAAGCTTGGTGATAGGCACAATGTCTGGTCCCGTCTGGCACGACGCATAAATCTCTCACTGGCACGGCGGGCCTGGGCTGCGGCGAGCGAAAGTGTGCCCACGGCGGGCAGGTGTGGAGATGGGATGCGCGTGTCCTTATTAGGGAGCCGCGGACGCTGCTCTGACGCGCTAGCTCTCTTCCGATATACGTTTGAGTCGAATACAATGCGTTAATCGAATGACTAATTCAATTGAATACGGATAGAATAGGGCAGTTGATTAACTAATTGAAAATAGTATGGCAACCGAATTACTCATAGAATAGGGCAGTGTATATTAACTAATCCGAGTAAAATAAATTAAGTCAATCGAATAACTAATCCAACTGAATACGGATAGGGCTGTGTAAATTAAGTAATTCGAGTAGAATAAATTACGGCAATAGAATAGGTAATCAAATAATATTCGAAAAGAATAGGGCAGCCAAATAGCCAATCGAATGTAATACCAATAGAAAAGAATACGGCAATAAAATACCTAAGCCCATCGAATACGAATAGAATAGGACAGTCTTATAACTTATATAGAATACGAGTAGAACAGGGAGTGGAATAAAGTAGAATATTGCAGTGAGAAAGAACTTAGTTGTCATTGTCTTATTACTATGTGTTTGTCTCGTGTCGTTTGACATCAATTAGGCACTTGAACTAGAGTAGCCAAAACCTCATTGTAGTTAAAATTTTGACACGGATTGCTCTTCTCTGCAGTTGTTTTTTTGTATGGGTTGAAAGGTGGTTATCTGTTTCCTGTTTCCTGTAGAGTGGATGATGAAATTTGTTCGCAGATGCAGCACTAATTAACTCGGTAAACAATCCTCTCTGTGGTCTTGATGAAGTTGTAAAATTTTTTGATCGGCTGTTCTCGTTCTGCGGGTCATGACCTCATTTTTATGCGCGATTTCTTCCGGGGATGTCGAGAATAATTTCATCTCTGAATACTGAAGCGTATAATGCCTATTGTTTGAGGTTAACCCTTTACCTAAAATACATTAGAGCTGTTAAAGAAAGTGGATTTCAAAATCCACAAAGTACCGTCAAGATCCACAAAGTGGATTTCAAAACCCACTTTCTTTAACAGCTCTATTGTATTTTATTCCTAGTGAAATTTGTGCTCTAATGTGTTCTTCGAAGTTCATTGTCAAGGGGCAGTCACTTCCTCGTTGTGATATCGGTGACTACATGATGCCGGTGCCAGTTTAAATATGGTGGTTGTGATGACGGTATTGTGAGTAAAAATGAGGACGTTAGGGGGTTAAGTTTGAATATGTGTTCCATGTTCATCGTTGCGCAAATTTGCGAGGCAAAGAATCGCAGAACTGAATACGAATTATTTAAGGAACTTGCCGACCTATCAACTAGTAAAAATCTTAGTTTTGTATCCTTCAATAACAAATTGAGAGCCCTTGTTCTCCGTTCTTAGTTGTGTGAAACGAGGCCAAATGCCCTTTCGTTTGATTAAAAAAATTTCATCGTGATTCTTGGAAACTAAATTTAAATAATTCATGCAGCTAAAACGTTAACTATAACCTTTGCTTGCGTGAGTGCTTACGCAATGAGAGAATGTTGAACAATTTGAATAAAGAACACCTCACGGAAACTTCTCTTCAATGCAATCATTCTCTCATCTGTGCTTTGAATGCTTAATTGGACATATTGAAGAAAACTCAACTGTAAGTGGAAGCAAATTTATATCCGTAATGTAAATGACGCACAAGGAAGCGCATTTACGAGATAATGTATACACTATTGAGCAATTAAGACGATTTAAAATTCAATGCTGAACACTTGTTACGTAACTCTCCTCTGTCGAGTGATCAGTGCTTTATTTTGCAACTTGAAAATAGTTCCTATGATACCCTTGCCGTCAAAATAACGCCATTAGCCACGGGTTGTAATTAGAACCTGAAATCTGTGGAATAACTGCTCTATTGCGGTTCTTTTCTTCTTACGATTTCTTTATTTTTGGGCTAGAACAACATGTGCAAATTTAAATACAGATAAATCATAGTTCGGAAAAAAGAGAAATCTCTAATTGTGCAGTGTTCAGGATCCTAATTTGCTGGGTCTGTGCAGCAACAGACTGAGTGAAATGACGAGCAAATGAGCAGGCAACTAACATTATTACGTAGGGGTCTGGTCAAATAACTGGTAAACAATTTATTTACCACAGGTAATACAGAGGTAGGCTGTTTCTTAAGTCTAGTACAATGGTCAAACTAGAGTGTAGCTACCTGTGGGCCCGAACAAGTTCAACGACTTTTAGGGAGTACAAGTTGGTGTGAACAATTGGGAGTACCTGGAGATCCACGGCGTTTGTCGGAGTGCTAGTGTCATCCCTGCGCTCTGGAGTCATGATCGTGAACGTCGTCACTGTTGCTGGGTCTTTGTTTCGATCTCGATAGCTGCCCGTGCCTCGTATGCATGCCTTGTGTCATTACTGCTGTACAATTTTGCATTGTTTAGGACAAATATTTTCTTTTTTATGGAGCTTTGGGTGATGGTTAGCGATTTATGTTGGGTTCTTTTGAGCTTTGTGAGATACATTATTTGTTTTACTTTCTTATGTGTTCGCATTAAGATGTGCACGGTAATGATATGCAGTTCATGAAAACTTCATCTCTCTCTAAAACAGCATAACTACTTGCATAACTAACAGTAATTATAGTGTGTACTCGTATGAGCACTCCGCAGGAACCCCCATTTCTCAAAAAAGGCGCAATGAAGATACCTCACCGAGATAACTCTCAGTCCTACCTGGACTGCGGTTCTTCTTATCGGCTCAGCCTAATTTCCGAGGCTCCTGGACGCCGGGCCCCGCCGTGCACTTGTTTGCCGCTGATGCTGTCCGAGTTTGTGTTGTCACCACTCTTGAGTGTCTCTGTTGGAGTCGTTTCGAATCTTGTGCAGCATTATTGCCTTAACACGTTCCTTACGGTTATTTTTTCGAAAAAATTGAATCTGATGGCATATATTACTTGTTTATATGTCTAGCATACTTGGAATAAAAGTTTAAACAAATTCCCAACATTTTATATGCCATCGGTATTTTATGGAGGCATCATACATCCCACTGTTTTTTTTTAAATCTGTGGACGCATTCGTCCAATGGTAGTGAAAGGGTTAACGTGATCCTTGCGATACGACCCATCGATGGGTCGTGCTTAAAGTTCTTCCTGCTGGGAAACAATCCATCGATTGGACGTTTGAAATATTTTAACAATCTTTTAAAGTTAATGGTATTTAATGGACCCAGTTAAAGTTTGGTATTTATAAAATTTCAACAAAGTTTAACTTCAACATTTGAGTTGAATATTGAACTTCAGTTTAACCCATCGCGGTCAACGTGTTAAACATGCTATCCCCTCCCTGACAGGAGTTTTAAAGTGGCAGGACATGTTATTGTGAAGCGAGTCCATTGGATGAAATCATACTCTTCTTCAATTTTCGTATCCGGTATAAATTATGATGTGTTGTCATTTTTGCAATTCTTATTCCCTTCAGTGATACTTCTGTGGCTTTACGCTAATTTCAATACATTGTTAACTAGCACAATGTTTGTGGAAATTTTGAGAGTATTTCACTTTCTCGGTACTTGTTTTGATAAGCTCATGGCGGGGTGGGACCGAAATGATCATGTTTCATTTTGATTCCCCGTGTGGTGCTCATTCAGGAACATTTACATAGTAACAAACTTATTTATATCTAGCTTAAAATTTCATTTCATCGTGGTTTATAGACGTGAACTTTCACCACTATGCGGAATATTTCACAAGATATTGCAGTCAGCAAAACCTCACATTACATCTCTGGCTCCCGCGAAGAGGCACAATCCCCACGTCTTGCAAATCTGCGAACAGTTAAGTTGACGTGGATGTTAACAGCGCAGCGCAATTTTCAAGTCGAGGCAAAAGAAAGTCAGTACTGGTGCCGTGAGAGTGTAGGGCGTTGTCTCGTTGTTGCCGTGATCCTTGTCCTGCGCTCGCCCACAGGCATGTGTTGCTGCTGCTGCTGCTGCTGCTGAAACTGTGTATTCAAAGGATAGCTTAGGCTCGCCCGTGTCGGGCATATCTGTAAAAGTTTCAATCAGTGTTGAATCAATGATGATCTTTATTATACCCTGTGTGGCTAATGTACAGTCTGCTTTGAAGCTTATTGGTTGTATTTAAGGTAATTCGCTGCTCTGAGCGTAGTTTTCTGCACTAAATGGTAATTTTCTGTACTGACGTTCATTTGCTCCATTGAAGGTAATTAGCTGTATTGAAGATCCCCCTCAGGGGGGTTGCACTTTCGTATCTATAGGAATTTGCACTCTAAGGGGGGGATAATCGTTAACCTTTCTGACGATGCACAAAATTTCAAATCGCAAACCGACCATTCAACTAAAGTTCCGAGCTCAGCACTGTCTTTTCCCGGTATTAAACTTTGAGAGACTACGTAGTTCCAACTTTTCATGCCTCACGCGAGGCTAACGAAGATGTCGTCCAGTCGACCAGGTCGCCGCGCGCAGACATACGAGGGCGTTTGTCTGCCCTCCGCTGCGTTGTCTCAGGAGACGTCGACCTCCACTGCGGCACAGCCTCAGAAATCCACGCCTCCTAAGTTACGCGAATCCTCGGAAACCATCCCGTATTTATGACCCATTGTTCTTGTGGCTCCTCGCCAAATTTTCGCGAGTTCTTGCAGCTTTCCCGCGCGCTTTTTTTACCATCGCGCGGAAATATCGTCCTGGACTCCTTTTTCGATTTACTTTGAGCGTGCATTTTTTTTAGACCAAGTTTACGTCTGATATTCTCTTTCTTGAAAATTTTGATGACCTTGACAAGTTCTTCATGAAATTTTATCTGTGATTTATTCTTTTCTACATATAATGAGAGTGTTCACATTTCTTTATACCGTTTATTGGCAATTTAATTATAATAATATTGATATCCTAATGATGCTTCGCAAGTGCCCTAAGGAAATGAAATATGTATAAGGATTCCCATTAAGGGCGGGGTTCATCAATTAATCAAATCTTATTGCCTATCAATACTAAATAAACGATACCCTCGATTACATTTGCGGCTCAATTTCTTATAACGACTGCATAAATTTATCTAAACAAACGCAATACGCTAACAAACGTGAAGCCAAACGGCAGCTCACCATCAAATCCAGGCTATATATTACAATTTGTATCGCTAAATACGGTAATTATTCTCATTGTTACCTAGTAATTCCATTAAATGAGAACTTCATGTGTATTTTCGACACCTGTAACTATGAAGGCAGTGTACTCGGTGATGCAAAAATATCCCTTATCGATGCCCTAGGTTAATTTGCTATTCAGCTCCCCACTGTGTGTACACTCTGTAATTACTGCAGCTAATTAGGACGCCACGTGTCATTGGCGATATTAATATTGGTCAGTTGTTGCGGGATTTATGTGCCGTCAATCAGCAGGTGTTGCCGCTACAGCGGTGGCCGTGCTCCTCCGATGCGCTGATGGCACGCTAATGTAGGATAATGTAGAGAATCTTGTTTGGGGTAATACAAAGGATTGTAGTATTCTTTTCGTCTCGTGAACGACTGGAACGATGCCGTTAGTTTGGGAAAGTGGGAATGGTTGTGTGATCGATTATGTTCTTCTGTCGTCCCACTGTTTCTAGTTTTGTTCGAATCATTTGTTGTTTGGTTATGGTGTGGACTTAATGAAAGTTTATTTAGAAATAATTTTATATTAGTTATTGTGCTTTTAAATTCTAAAAACGTTCTTTGTGATTTATTTTGATAGGTTTTAAAACATTTCTTCCAATTTCTTGATACTGTTAGAAGAATATTAGTTTAGCTATCATTTAAAGTAAATTCATGCATTACCATGACACGTAAATCACGAAAAAGCTAACCACAATTATTCGAATCACTCCTAGAAATAAACATCCAAGCTGATTTACGTGAGCTTATAAATTAGTTCTCTTTACAGTTGAGCCAAATAACACCCAGGATTAGCGTTATCAACTCCACCACCAATTTTTACTACGAACTAATGGCTGCCATCTCACGCATACCAAACACGCGCTAGGCTCCGGAAACCAGATCTCTCAAGTCTCTTATCAGCGTGACGTTATCAGCGCGACCGCCAGTCCGATAACCTCTGCCTGATCATGCCAGAATTGGCTGCCATATTCGCTGCCTATTTTGGACCTCGCTGCTTGCAAGAAATGGCATGCGAACCCGTGATACGAGCTGCGTTTTATTTAGGGTTCTCTGTTGTACCCTCAAGTTTGGGCTGTCCAGGCTATGTTTTCTTTATGCATTTCGGGGTGATACGGAAATCTGTTTCGAGCAGCGCTCGATTTAGGTTTTTTTGTTGTGTACCCTCAAGTTTCGACTGTCCTGGTTGTGTTTTGTTAATTGATATCAGAATGTTGCTGTTTGCTTGCAATTAGCCCTCACCGAAGAGGGAAATTGAAGGAACTTTCATTCACCTCATCTTCGTGACCAGTAGCTTCTTGAGGATGTGAAATTCTTGGGCGTGAACTAATTGTGTTTGTCCTCAAGAAAGAAATATTCCTAATAGCTCGCACGCAAAGTAGTTGAAGAAATCCATTGCAATAAGAAAGTGTAAAAGACTAGTAGTAGCTACCAAGTTTAACCTTAAATTATTGGACAAAATTTTACCTTAATTTCAATATCCCTTACTTTGAATTAACGGTTCATGCTTCCTACGCAAATCATAAAACGTAAATCACTCGCCATCGTGTTGCTGTACAATGCAAGCCAACCGCGTCTCGTCCTTTGGCAAGACGAGCCGCGCTGGGTACAATAATAGTCCCTGTGCTGCATCTACTTACAGCTCTCAATTTAGTGATGACGCTCCCGGAAGCGCTCATTCAGCTTATGACCTCAACCTCTCCACGCACTGCAGAAATCACGGACGTTATCTATTGAGGTCGGATTCTTACGAACATGTACGTCGTTACTGCGCTGCAGTTGGTAACGGAAGTCCTTCTATTGACTTGGCTCTACAACGTGCAGTTTCTTTCTACTCCGTACAGTTTATGCTTTTGTAAATAAAGTTTGGAGCGCTGACCTTCTCGCAACGTTGTATGTTTGGCAGGTGTTTGAAAATCTTGCGCCCAATGTATTTAGCCAACACGCTCGAGGTTCAGCACCAACAGCTTTGGCTGTCTGGTATAGGTGTTAATTTTAATAAATATTGTGTATACTTAACGTTTCATTTCTGTTCCTTCTTTCAAGGACTTAATTTTAATATTGTGTCTATCTAACGTTTCGTTTGTTACTTCTTTCAAGGACTTAATTTTAATATTGTGTCTATCTAACGTTTCGTTTGTTACTTCTTTCAAGAACTTAATTTTAATATTGTGTCTATCTAACGTTTCGTTTGTTACTTCTTTCAAGGACTTAATTTTAATATTGTGTCTATCTAACGTTTCGTTTGTTACTTCTTTCAAGGACTTAATTTTAATATTGTGTCTATCTAACGTTTCGTTTGTTACTTCTTTCAAGGACATGGCCAAAATTCCATTTTGGCTAATTTCTGCTCGAGCGCAGTCATTAAGTATATTTCCTCGTTCTCTTAGTTCTTTTTGGTGTGATCAAATCAGTATTACTTTATGAGCTGCTATTAGACGAACGGCATCAAGTGCTCCAGTATAACAACAACAATACTTAATCTAGGCTTATTACGTTCGTTCAATGATGAATTTTCCCTTCCGTCTACTTCATTGAAATTTATCGAGTAGAGAACTGTGCATAAATTCGCAACGTCGTTTGTTGGTGTGATGAGGCGTGCACTCGGGAGCAGGGTTGTGATTGGCCAGTGTGCAGTACTAAACAACCGCACCACCTTGAAGAAGCCTCTCTCAGCTAATTTTATTGATCATGGCCGTGAGCAAATGCGCGCGTATAACTAGTACTTGATTCAGCTTTCCTTTCTGCTCGTGCGTCTTCTGAATCGTTACTTGTCGATATGTGGTTTGCACGTTAACTCAATTAAATTGTGCTCACTTATTTTGTAGGAATAAGTGAGCTTTTTTGTGCTCACTTTATACATCTATTTATATCCAACTCTTTAGAATGATGCTATCTTTCATGTTTAAGTGAGAAACTTTTCTATAACCCGAGTGGTTTGTAGCTTGAAGTCAGAGCTAAAAGAAGTAGACGAGCAGAGCGCGTTTAATCTCAGTAAGTTATCTTCTTGTCTTTATTAAGTTGATAACGATATCTTCTAAGCTTATGTAATGAGAAAAAGTGCTGGATATCGCTAATTGACCCTTTCGTAAGCTAATCTCATTTCCGTGAACTCTATATTTATTGAGTCTCTTTCCCTTTGTGCTTCTCCTTCATTCATTGTATTCTGGTCTCTGACCTTGCTCTTCTTGCCCTTGCAAATTTCCACTCCTTTCGACCATCGTTTTTCCATTATGCGGCTCTTATTACATTCTTCAAGACCCTGCCTTTAGTCTCATTCCTCATTTCATTAGAAGACTGTTCGTATCGCGTAGTGCGCATCAACAATCTTTTATTTATTGTGTTGGCCAAAAAAGTTTGTTCGCTTTTTATAGAAATTAGAAACGAACAAAAATTAAAAACGATGGATTTAACCGATATGATAGTTATCATTTGCTTTCAGTATCATTCACCATCTGTTGGGTAGATTCTTAATCCTCTGTTCGAAGAATTTAGCCTTTTTATTAGGGAAGAATATTTCCAGGAAACTTTTCACGTCTTCATCAGAATCAAACCTTTCCCCGTTCAATGAATTTTTCAGTGACGGAACCAGATGAAAATCAGAGGGAACCAAATCTGGGGAATTCGTAGGGTGAGGCTGTGAGGCTAAACGTCCCATTCAAGCTGCAGCAACTTCTCTCTAGTGGTCAAAGCAGGTGTGGCTTTGCGTTGTCATGGTGAAGAACAACGCTTTTACCGTTGAACAAACCCGTCTGTTTCTAATGAAGAGCCGCGCTTAAATTTTTCAGTTGTTCATCATTAACATCTGAATTGAGAGTTCTATTCGAAGAAAGAGGTTTCAAAAATGTAACTCCTTCACCTACGTAGGTAGACGGGACGCTTTGCTTCTGTGTGAAGTCAAATGACTGGCCACTGCAGCTTATCTCGACGCGCTCTCGTGATTCATTGGCCCCACCGAGGGAACGTTGCTGCTATCGCCGACCCAATCTGCTTATCATGTTATCAAAGCTCATGAATGCCGCTCAAATACCGTCGATGATGATGATGCTCTGAATAAAAGTCTATCAGCTTATGTGTGGTTTAACCGATAGGGAAATAGCTATGGTTGTTATTTAAATCAGCTTGCGTGTCTACGTAGCTGATGGGTAAGGTCTAATCATTCATAGAATGACGATGTCCTACGTCACCAAAAAATAACAAACGTCAGAACCGTGACAGCCATGCGTGCTACTGTTCTGCCTCACATCTTCTCGATCTATCATCATCATCATTTTTCATGACTATAGACCCAAGAACTTCCCGGAATTGTGACAGTTGTCGAACCCCCACTGGCGAAATTATCGAGCCCGTCTGTACGTTTACCAATGCGGACAAGTGTACTCGACCCAATTCACCCCAACTGTTAGAGAAGAGTACGGTGCCTGTTCTTTTTGGAAAGCATTGCATTTTGCATTTTTATTTTTTTGCCGCAAAAATGATTCTTTTAAATGAATCGTTTATTCTTTAGAACCGTGTGTACTTCTGTGTGCGGTTTTTTAGATTGCTGATTACCAGCGTCGAATCGCAACCGAGATATCTGTAGTAAATTTTTGTTGTTTAATCGTTCATTAACTTGATCTATGATGGAGATTTGATTAGCGTTGGATGGAGTTTTTCCAACTTGCTGTAGTCAATCACTTTTATACGCTGTATTTACATTTTTTAAATAAAACTACAAGGCATTAAAGTTGAGATCAGTTCTTACCCAGATGTGCTTTTGATAGCAATTTGTGAGACCTTCTTTAACCGTGTGTGAGAAATATGTTTCAAATATATGATGTTCAGAATTAATTTAGATAAGATGCGAGGTTAGTTTGGCCCTATTTGAAGTTGAGGTTAGTTTGAGCTTGAGGTTAGTTTGGCCATATTTTGTTGCATTAAAATAGTTTTTGTGTTGCGGATCGTCATTTTTCGGTTCACTGCTGTCCTTTTTTCAGCACATATTACTCAATTCTTCCCCTTCCACTTGTTTCATGAACTTCCTGGCATGCTGCTTCTATGCGAAGGTGCGGAGGAAATCTTGCGTGGGGACACCCCTTGTGTTTAGATTCCTCGCTCTCTTAATTTCATACTAAATGGTGCCTTCATCCTTCCTTTCTTTGGAACACCTTTGTTGCGGTTATAAAAACTTTAACTAACTTATCTAATATAATTTAACCTATAGAGTAAACAAAACCCTTGTTTTTCTCCCATTCAAGTGTCGGAGCCTGTGATACAGGCGATAATATTTACTTCTCCAACTCCTCAATTGCATAAAAATAACAAATTAACCGTCTCGTTTTGTTAGACTTCACGCTCTACGTCCGCCGAAAATCTGACATTCACGTGACCTTCAAATGTCGAGTGACTGTCACAATGCCTTCTGATGCAGGGGAAATAGGCGCAGCAAACCTTAATGCCGCTCCAGTTGTTACGTGACATAAGCTAGGCATTGTTGGTCGGTCTTGGGATTGTTTCAGCTCTAAATTTCTACTTGCTGCTGAAATAGTGTTGCCGTTCAAAGAACGAAATGCTGAAATAATACGTGAATAATCTTGAGATAATACGCAATAGGAATAATGAAACTATGTTTCAAGTTACTAGTGTAATATGCGATTCTCTCTTGCAATTGTTGGTAGTTCAATGTTACCTTATTTTGGCGAATTTGATGAACGGTAAACTAGAGATATAGTTATTAACAATTCTTAATTTATTTGTTCGATTATCTTCGGATAGAAATTTTGCTTGAAGATTTTAAATACAGTTTTTAATGTTCTTACCTATCACTACAGTTATGATTTAAAAATTTCCCCTTACTACCAGTGCTATATATTATAATACAATCAGTGTTATAACTGTAAATTTTACAGTAATAAGCATTATGTCTCAATTCTTCTTGCTTGCATAATTATTACTATAGTTATCATTAAAAAAATGAATCAATAAAGCTTGAATGCTAGTTGACGTTACAAAAACTTGCCTCCTCGGAAGTCCTTGCTTGTGCTGTACAGCGCACGCTGGATCGAATAAAGCTTGCGTTCGTACAACGAATCCAAGCATTAACGATGAACGTTTTTGCGTGCATTACGCTTGCTGCACGGTAGTATCACGACTTATTTTTATTTGTTTGCCGTCACATTTTCTGAAGTGTCGAATAAATCTTGAAATCTCTTTCGTCTAAATTGTAGCTTATGGAAAGAGGAATTTTTTAAACCCATTTGTACTGTGTAAAATGGCTTTCGATGGAGAATTCTCGTTTTTTAATATTTTTAGCCCAGACAATACTGTTCAAATTCATGTATTCCTATCTGTGCTTCCGTTTCATTTCATTATATTAGCATGCCATTTGGTTACTTGTTTACTCACATGTGGTTCTCAGGGGAAAATGTGCGGTAGGTCTTCCTTTCCTTTTGTTGAAGTAGAAGTTCTTTGTATTTTTTACGGTTTTCTTATCCGGTTCACTACTGTATTCTTTTTTAGCACCTACTACTTCTTCAGCTTTTATCTTGTTTGATTAACTTTACGCATTTTTTGTGCCCCTCGACTTTAAATTTCACTTATTTCTTCTGTGTAATTGGTTAAGTGAGCGGAAACGGAGATTAATCCCTGAATAGATAAGTATTTTCACTTTCGTATTATCTTGTAGGTATCGTATAATGTTGTACAGATATCGTTTACTGTGATAATATTGGCGTCAATTGCGATCGGTATCGCGACTCACTAAAATAGATTTTTTTTGTGTATCCCCTGGTATCGAGGTAATAAATCTAATTTGGCTACAGCGTATCGCTCTAGCGTTCTTGTATTATTGATTTTCATAACGCGCAGCTCGATTTCCGATCGACTTTTATATATTTCATAGAACTTACTTGACACTCCTCGTCTTATCGCCCGCCTCTTATTTACCATGCACTTCTCTTATCTGTTCACCGCGAAGTGAAGAGGTCTTCATCAGCTCAAATAGTGGCAGTGGGTGCCAAATTACTTCAGGGGTTCCAGTCATTAAGAAATCTTGTGCATTAATTATTGAGTGCAGCCATGAAAGGAAGTTACTGTAGGAATGCTAGAAGGTCGAACACGTGTCGCTGCTGGTAATCTCATGTTAACAAAGGAGCTAGGCCTTGGAAACAGGATAACAGAAGAACGTCCTCCCAATATGTGCTCAGAAAACTGTTACCTCTTTGTCAAGGGTAGAAATTTCAGGAACGTTAAAATCTAAATGTGTGTACGTGATAGCGCTTGGTCAATGTTTACCGACACGGTCTTTGCGCTTGGTCAATGTTTACGGACACAGTCTTTAATATTTGTCCCTGAAGTACATAATACAAGCTGTAGTGAAGCGCTCATGACAGCTCAAAAGGTAGGGCCAGTTTGATCTCCTCGGTCTCGTGAAGTGTTCCCTTGGACTGTATGCTGGCTGATGCCCCACCGCTTCAAACTTTCCGCTCCTCTGAATGCGTTGAAAACTTTGTTGAGTAAAGCTTATAGCTATCCCGTCCCCATTTGAACAAGCAGCTACCACATAAGCTAAAAAGCAAGCTTTAACTGTGTTAGCTTCGTCTTTTCTACGTTATTTGCTTTACTTCATGCTGCTCGCTGTCAAAATACTATCGGTATTTTGACAGTATTTTAACCGGTATTTTGGTATCGGTAGCGACCACGACCAAGAAATCAAGAAGTGTTCCCCTATTTTGTATACTCGGTTGCTCTAGTATCAATCAGTCAACTGTGGTCTTTTTTCTCAGGAAAAACTTTGTTGATCGGCATTAGAAAACCCTCAACTGCATGATGGTTGACATTGGTTGTGATGATTTGTTTGTGTCCTTTCTGAGATAACTTAATTCTGTGAATGTATCGCTATCAAGAAAATAATGGCAGTGACGATTATTCATCGTTATTGCAATTTGTGGTTATTGACCGTATCCAAGTGGTTTTAACTCAAGTATTGTTTATATTTAGCTTGCCTGTTAGCCTGTTCAACCTTTTGAAACATTTCTCACGTTCTTAAATTCGTAGCTTCTCTTCTCGTATATCATTTTCTACAATTGATAGACATTATACTGGATTACTGAAGGGTGATTGATTTCGTTTTTTATGTGTGTGGAAGTGAGCTTCCTGAGAAAAATTGAACGCTATGAAAATACCCCTCATCTAATTATTTTAGACCATTCATTTCCTTGATATTTTTATGGCCTTGAACGAAAGTTTCCATTGATATAAATTCTGCGGCCGTTTAGTACAACTGGGAATGAGCGATGTTTTTCATGTGGACGTCGATCATTTCTTCCTGCGAACGCAGTCTCACGGTAAAGATGAGCTATTTGTACAGCGATGTTAAAATAAGTTTGTGAACTGCAGTTTAGATGTAACTTGTTTGGCTGAAAATTATTCTTTTATCAATTTTAGGCACGCGTTTGAAAACCGAACCCGAACCCGAACCAATACATTCTCGTTCTTCATGGTATTCATGTCCGTTGCTTGGTCTTGTCTTATTTGAATACTTGCTTCCTAAATTAAATACTTTATCCTAAATTCAGTACTAATTTCCCATGTTCGATGCTAAGTTTCGAATTGAATACTTACGGCAACTAAAAACGTCTTAAATTCAACATTTTCATCTTAAATTCGACACTGTCTCAAAATAACCACTCATTAGCTCTTACTTTAAAACAGGGCCCAAAAATTCGCTACTTATTCCTCTCAAAAGCAAAAATCACTCACATATATCTGTATTCAGATACTTGTATTCAGATACCTGTATTCCCACACTTGTATTCAGATACCTGTATTCCTGCACTTGTATTCAGATACCTGTATTCCCACACTTGTATTCAGATACCTGTATTCCTGCACTTGTATTCAGATACCTGTATTCCTACACTTGTATTCAGATACCTGTATTCCTACACTTGTATTCAGATACCTGTATTCCTACACTTGTATTCAGATACCTGTATTCCCACACTTGTATTCAGATACCTGAATTCCCACACTTGTATTCAGATACCTGAATTCCCACACTTGTATTCAGATACCTGTATTCCTACACTTGTATTCAGATACCTGTATTCCTACACTTGTATTCAGATACCTGTATTCCCACACTTGTATTCAGATACCTGTATTCCTACACTTGTATTCAGATACCTGTATTCCCACACTTGTATTCAGATACATGTATTCCCACACTTGTATTCAGATACCTGTATTCCTACACTTGTATTCAGATACCTGAATTCCTACACTTGTATTCAGATACCTGAATTCCCACACTTGTATTCAGATACCTGTATTCCCACACTTGTATTCAGATACCTGTATTCCTACACTTGTATTCAGATACCTGTATTCCCACACTTGTATTCAGATACCTGTATTCCTACACTTGTATTCAGATACCTGTATTCCCACACTTGTATTCAGATACCTGTATTCCCACACTTGTATTCAGATACCTGTATTCCTACACTTGTATTCAGATACCTGTATTCCCACACTTGTATTCAGATACCTGAATTCCCACACTTGTATTCAGATACCTGTATTCCCACACTTGTATTCAGATACCTGTATTCCTACACTTGTATTCAGATACCTGTATTCCCACACTTGTATTCAGATACCTGTATTCCCACACTTGTATTCAGATACCTGTATTCCCACACTTGTATTCAGATACCTGTATTCCCACATTTGTATTCAGATACCTGTATTCCCACACTTGTATTCAGATACCTGTATTCCTACACTTGTATTCAGATACCTGTATTCCTACACTTGTATTCAGATACCTGTATTCCTACACTTGTATTCAGATACCTGTATTCCCACATTTGTATTCAGATACCTGTATTCCCACACTTGTATTCAGATACCTGTATTCCTACACTTGTATTCAGATACCTGTATTCCTACACTTGTATTCAGATACCTGTATTCCCACACTTGTATTCAGATACCTGTATTCCCACACTTGTATTCAGATACCTGTATTCCCACACTTGTATTCAGATACCTGTATTCCCACACTTGTATTCAGATACCTGTATTCCCACACTTGTATTCAGATACCTGTATTCCCACACTTGTATTCAGATACCTGTATTCCCACACTTGTATTCAGATACCTGTATTCCTACACTTGTATTCAGATACCTGTATTCCCACACTTGTATTCAGATACCTGTATTCCCACACTTGTATTCAGATACCTGTATTCCCACACTTGTATTCAGATACCTGTATTCCCACACTTGTATTCAGATACCTGTATTCCCACACTTGTATTCAGATACCTGTATTCCCACACTTGTATTCAGATACCTGTATTCCCACACTTGTATTCAGATACCTGAATTCCCACACTTGTATTCAGATACCTGTATTCCCACACTTGTATTCAGATACCTGTATTCCTACACTTGTATTCAGATACCTGTATTCCCACACTTGTATTCAGATACCTGTATTCCCACACTTGTATTCAGATACCTGTATTCCCACACTTGTATTCAGATACCTGAATTCCTACACTTGTATTCAGATACCTGTATTCCTACACTTGTATTCAGATACCTGTATTCCCACACTTGTATTCAGATACCTGTATTCCTACACTTGTATTCAGATACCTGTATTCCCACACTTGTATTCAGATACCTGTATTCCCACACTTGTATTCAGATACCTGTATTCCTACACTTGTATTCAGATACCTGTATTCCTACACTTGTATTCAGATACCTGTATTCCCACACTTGTATTCAGATACCTGAATTCCCACACTTGTATTCAGATACCTGTATTCCCACACTTGTATTCAGATACCTGTATTCCCACACTTGTATTCAGATACCTGAATTCCCACACTTGTATTCAGATACCTGTATTCCTACACTTGTATTCAGATACCTGTATTCCCACACTTGTATTCAGATACCTGTATTCCCACACTTGTATTCAGATACCTGTATTCCCACACTTGTATTCAGATACCTGTATTCCCACACTTGTATTCAGATACCTGTATTCCTACACTTGTATTCAGATACCTGTATTCCCACACTTGTATTCAGATACCTGTATTCCCACACTTGTATTCAGATACCTGTATTCCTACACTTGTATTCAGATACATGTATTCCCACACTTGTATTCAGATACCTGTATTCCTACACTTGTATTCAGATACCTGTATTCCTACACTTGTATTCAGATACCTGTATTCCCACACTTGTATTCAGATACCTGTATTCCCACACTTGTATTCAGATACCTGTATTCCCACACTTGTATTCAGATACCTGTATTCCCACACTTGTATTCAGATACCTGTATTCCCACACTTGTATTCAGATACCTGTATTCCTACACTTGTATTCAGATACCTGTATTCCCACACTTGTATTCAGATACCTGTATTCCTACACTTGTATTCAGATACCTGTATTCCTGCTTTCTGTTCGATGTGAAGTGGTTCTGTTCGATGTGAAGGGGTAGTCGCAGCTCGCCAGCAACTAATTCACTGTGTGTGCAGGCGTCGATGGACCTGCCGCCGGACAAGGCGAAGGTCCTGCGCCAGTACGACGACGCCAAGAAGTGGGAGATGATCTGCGACCAGGAGCTCGTCAGCGCAAAGGATCCCCCCTCACATTACCTACACAAGCTCAAGACTTACCTCGACCCCAAGGCTTCCAGGTCTTCCAGGGTGCGTAATGTGCTCACTGTGAGAGTTACCTTAGGAATGTCGAACAAGTGTTGAGATCTATTACTTACCATGCACTTCTCTTATCAGTTCATCTCGAGGTGTAAAGATCTTCATCAGCTTAAATAGTGGCATACTAAATTACTGCTAATTTATCTTAATTTTTCTTCATCCATATTTTACTCGGACAGTTACTGGTTCATCTGAAATAAGGCATCTCAAACTCCCGTTATTCCTTAGTTTTTGTTGATCTGTTGTTTGGGGACGGATTCTATTGCCGAAGGTAAATGCTATTTTCAAAGAATTATGGTTTTCATCCGTTATTACTTTTCATTTTTCTACTATCGAATACGAATTCAAATCTTGAAAAAGCTCGAGTTCTTAGTTTCTTTTCGATAAGTTATTATACTCTTCTAATGTTTTTCTTCTTTTCTATGATTCAAACAACTCCCATTAGTTATATTGTGTTTCTGTGGTCAGCTGGTGAAAAAACGCTTCGATTCTCGTGCCATGTGATCTGTCCCCTTATGTAACATATTATTCAGTAGTCAGTATCAGTATCTAAACGCACTGTGTGATGTCTCTGAAAGTTAGCCCGCATGTTGCCACAGAAGCGGAAGATGGTGGGAGAGTCGACGTCGACGCAGGTGCTGCGGGACCTGGAGATCTCGCTACGCACCAACCACATCGAGTGAGTCTCTCCCATTTCCTTTAATACTTCGACTGTGTAGTTGGTTAAACTGAAGTTAAGTATTCAACTCAAATTCTTAGTCAATTGTTGTAAGCAATTTAGAAAAAATATTAATTGGATCAAGCCTTCATTTAGATTTAATTAAGTACCTATCAAAATTGTGGTTGTGACTACTGGTAGGTCAGCAGCATTATGAAAATCATCTCCTTGGCCACTGGTGGGGCAGGTCAAAGTGTCAAATTTTTGGTTGGCATACCGGCACTCACTGAACTTTGTCATGTGCATTTATTCCCAGCGCTTGTAGTCAGTAATCCTCATCAGTTTTCTAAGATTCGGTTAATAACTACATACCTCAATTTTTATAGCTATCAATAATCACTATAACCATTATTTTTGTAATAGCGATACACTCACGAAGTTCGAGTGTGTATACAAGAAAGGAGTAAACAAGCATGCGATCAGGTAGGAAATTATTCCTATAAACGATTAACAAAAAAAAAGAATTGCATAACAGTTGATTGAAAAAATTCAAATGGAAGGCTTTTAAAAATATTACTTTTATACTTGAGGTAATATTTACTATTGGTTGGCTTTCAACAGCTTGAATATACTTTTCCATTACATAAAAATTCCTCTTTTAAAAACTTTGGTCTAATAGACTAAATTCTAGTGGATATTAATGAAGAATCGTGTTTTTCTGATTGAATTCTGGTGCCGTATGTGTTACGTAAATGGAGCACATATAACATGATGTCTTGTTGAGCAAGAGTAGGTGAAGCGGCTTTTTGTGTTGAAGATAAACAAAAGAGACACTCTCAGCACTCTACACGAAAAACCGTGAATGGTAAATCACAGAGCAAGCCACCCAGCTCACTGGACCCTGTGAAATTTCGTGCGTTTGCTTCTGCTCTTTTTCTATGCATGCATGTCCGTTTTTTACTGCTTCTAACTAGTTTCAGTTTGGCTCAAGATTATATTTTTTGTTGATTTTGACGACTTAACATTCCTTAATTAATGCGTTGCTCCAAGTAAGCGTTTTCGAACTACGCTGAATCACGATCCTAGACTCTCAACTTATAGTTACCATTTCTTAACTACGCGTAGATGAATGCTGTGTTAAAGTTTGCCTAATTTTCCAGATGGGTGCGTGAGTTCTTGGGCGAAGAGAACCAAGGCCTCGACGTTTTAGTGGACTACCTCACCTTCCGCCTCATGATGCTCAGGTCGGCGTGGAATTGCTGTGTTTCTCTATGTGTGTGTATTTCTTTCCGTCTCAGATACTCAGATCATCTGAGAATTGTTTCATCTCTGTGTGTATCAGTTGTTCTAAATAACAATATAGAGACACCAAATCATACAAGTACGCAATATATGTTCTTTTCCCGATGCGAAATTACATCCTGACAAGGTAAAATGCATTCTATGCACTGTGCGTTCAAATGCTTGAGATGTGCAAAGCGCTGTTCTCAAAAGAGGCGAATACTGGACTAGGCACTAGGCTTGATTTATTAGATACAATGTATCACGTATGTCCCCTACTATCCCTCGTATTCAAAACTGTTAAGGTTTAAATTGAGGTTCATGCCTACGTACATGTACGCTCCTTATTGATATTAAATGAATAATATTTATCTACACAAACGTCCCATACTAATATAAAATGTGTGCTATTTACCTACATGTGAGTTTCATGTCGATTTCAAACGTACAGCACGTTCCTGCGTGTGCGTTCTGAATTTTTTTAAATGCGTAGTACTTGCGGACAAATACTTCGCACATTAACAGAAAATACTTAGTAACTACCTACAAACATGTTCCATGGCGATACTGAACGTACAGCGCGTACCCGCATGTGTATGCCATTGCAATAAGAACTGTACAAAAATGCCCTGCTCACCAGCACACTGTAGCGCGGTTCCCTAACAAGCTGAGGTGTTGCAGACACGAGCAGCGGGTGCGGGAGAGCATGGAGGAAGACTCAGGCTCAGAGAACCAGAGCACGAGCGGCGGCAGCAACAACCGGCCTTCCCTGGACCGCCTCAACAGCCCCAGGATGAAGCGGGCCTCTCGCCACGTCCAGAAGCTCAACATGGGCGACAGTAAAGACGACATACATGTCTGCATCATGTGCATGCGCGCCATCATGAATAATAAGGTGCGTTATGCCTTGTAGAAAACTGCGTATGCTGTGTGTTTGTTGGGTGAGACCTTGGGCTACGCGCACACGTGTTAGGTAGTTGTGCATGGACTAAGTATTTAAGCGGTAAATGGTGTGAACGATGGAAAATTTTTGTGACAGCTCGAAAATTCTCAAGTACATGGTTTTGTATGTATGAGAGTCTTAAAGATTTGCCATAGTTAGTTAAGCAACACGTGTAATTAATACTTAGTTATGGAGTTATGGGAGAAATATAAATTTGTCCATCGTGAATAGTAAATGAGCTAAAAAACTCGTCTGTGAAAGGCAACTTCTTGTTCCAATTTCAGTGTCCGATAGCGCTAATTTTCACATCTGGCTAGTGTGGCGTTAACTTCCTCTATTAAGTGAAGAATCGCGCTCTAGGGTCTTTGTGTAATACGAGAAGGCAGTGCAGATGGCACTGGTTTTAACGTAAGCTCCCGTCTGTGTCGCCGACAGTGCTGAATTTTTCAGTATATCTGCTTCGAAAAATCACCTGTGAAAATTGCCTTTCACAAGAGAGTGCTTTCTTGTTTTCCTTTTGAATAAAGTTTGATACCTATTAACGCTGCAAAAAATGGAGTGTCCCTGCAGTTCATGTGTGCTTAGTTATAGAACCAATAGAGAGATGGCGGAACATGTGATGAAGCAAAAATATTATCTTTGAAGTGCGTTTTGGGGGGATTATGAATTATTCATTGCGGTATTTTCTCCCACGTGCAGTACGGTTTCAACTTGGTGTTCGACCACAGAGAGGCCATCAACTGCATCGCCCTTAGTCTCAATCACCACAGCTATAGGTAACCCCAGTGCCGAGTGTCGCACGTGTATGATGATGACTCTGGAGCTGCCTCGTGTGCTGAACGTTAGCCTTGTGGTATCTCCACAAGTGTGGCTGTGTAAATAAATGTCTTCCCAACACCTGTTCTGCTCCACTTTCTTTGACCGACGCAATTTGCTGTTGAAGTGTGTGAAGATTCCAACGCAGTTTTTCGAGTTGTCATTTTAGAAGTTTTTTCGGTTAATTTTGTAGCCTCTAAAGCACGTTTCAATTGTTTGTTAGTATTTTTGTGCCGCCTGTTTGCTCTGAATTGATGAAATAGTGTACTATAGTACTTCTTTTTAAGTTAGTCTGAGGATGCACGAACGAACCGTCGAGTATTGATATGAATCCCATTCTTTTCAATACAATTGAAACTGGAATACATAGTCGTGTTTTACTGCGATATTCTGCATGGGTATCTCTACTAGGATGCAGCAAAGATGAATTTAGCAAAAGCTATCAGGCTCATCTATGAAAGATTTATTGACGTTCTATTGGAAAGAAATCATTTGAGCCACTGCATAAAAACTCTTCTTCGTCTTCAACTACCTCTCAATATGAGGTGTAGTAGAATGGGCTTTTTTTTTAAATTTCTCTTTATATATCTTGCTTCCTTTTTTACACTATATCGAACAATTATAGCCTACCCTTTTTCATGCCCGTGACCAGTTGGAAGTCATGAAAAGTAGGCCGATAAAATGGAGTGGGAGACCGCCAACCCTCATGGAATTTCCAATACCCAATGATGCATTACCGTTGTTTAGAGGACAAAAAATGATTTTGTGCGCAGAACGAAGGCGCTGGTGCTGGAGTTACTGGCTGCCATCTGCCTGGTAAAAGGCGGCCACCACATGATCCTGAACGCCTTCGACAACTTCAAGGAGACCTGCGGGGACCCGCACCGCTTCTACACCCTCATGCAGTACTTTTCCAACCCCGACTGTTTCCACATCGAATTCATGGTGAGGCATCCCGTTTCAAGTGATGAACTCGCGTGCCTGTAAAATTAAGTGACGCAAGTTTTTAAACAATTCTTTCATGTACCTTTTTAATTTTTTTCCTCTTTTACGTTAGTACATCATCGGAAGATATCTGGAGCACAGTCTTATTGACCTGTAATTGAAGATATAACAGTGGTTATTTTCTGATTACTTTTCCATTGGGAAGCTCATTAATACACTTATGTCAATATGAAGCCGAAAGAGGGACCCCTTCAAAGCAAACGAATTGTTTTTTTTATATATATGTATCATTGTTTGTACGTTTTTCGCAATCCAAATATGGGATTGTTTTGTTAAAAGTATGTTCAAGTTTATCATAGAGGTTCATCTTAGCTTCTCATTTTTTTATGAGTATTAGTTGGTAATATATCCCTAATTGATGTCTACCTTCCTTTCATAGGGAAAAAATAGTCCCGTCAGGGGGATAAAAATATTGTATCTATGGGAGTTTGCGCTCCCAGGGGAATTATGCGAGGGCCCGAGCTAAGGGTTAGGTAGGCCTTCTTTTTGTTTAAATAGAATAGGTTTTTGTTTTGGTTATGGACCATCTTTTTTCGGTTCACTGCTGTCCTGTTTTTTCAGCACCTTCAACTTTCTACTTCAACTTAGATCTGGTTTCGTGAACTTCTTTTCTCATCTTACTGTTTTTATGCTCTTTCTGCATAGATTCCGCGTTCCCTTTAACTCCATACTAAATGGCGCCTTCTTCCTTCCTCTTTTGGAACATCTTTGTCGTGGTAGAGTGAAGCTAAATCTTTCTTACATAATAATAACAATAATAAGGGACAAAATAGTAAATGTAGAGTGATCTTTCAATCACATTAATCTTATTCCCTCTTCATTCATTTTCTTCTTTTGTAGATTACCTTGCACTACTGCACTTGTAGATTACACTAATTCGGAAAGAGGTGTAAAATTACCCTTTGGCTGAACAATTTCGGCGTTGTTCTCGCGTTCTTCATTTGAGAGCTCCCAATGAACTTGTTCAGTGTTCCAAACCCACGTTTACCTTGATGTGTCGTAAATTTCTATGGGTCTAGTGCCCAACACTTGTTTGTTGAACACGGCTAATTTGCATGCGTGCGGCCAGGTTTCGTGTATGCAGTTCGTGAACATCGTGGTGCACAGCGTCGAGGACATGAACTTCAGAGTACACCTGCAGTATGAGTTCTCCAGGCTCGGCCTCGACGAGTACCTCTACAGGCTGCGCAACACCGAGAGCGAGGAGCTACACGTGAGGCTTCTTTCATTGCCTAAATTGCCTAGCGCTCATATTCATTTGTCTATCTCTTTCATTGAACTTGAGAGCTTCGTTTATCCATCTCTTTCATTGCTCTCGTTGAAGCTGAGAGCTAATTGTTTAGCATCTGTACATTTATTGTCTTTCTGTATATCATTCAAACTGAATCCTAGATCCTGTGAAGCAATTAGCTTCTCATGGTAGTCAACTTGGAATCACGTGCCCTGAGCAAAACACATGTTCTTTGAAAATTTGCATATTTTGTCTCTAGCTTTTGTATGATATATATATGAGAAAATTTAATATATTTCAAATTCTAAGTCAACATTTACCTCTCGAGGTTGAGAAGAGTTGGAAGTGTAGATATGACAGAATACCTTCCATTGACATTTTTATTGTAGAAGGTAAATGGTTCTATTACTTGTTAGCCATTGAGTTTCGTAACATTTTAGCAAATCATCTATTCTAGTCACCAATTCCAACCTTATCAAAATGTAGAGTCTCCTGTCTTTCAGATAAACATGTTCGCATTCAGTTATCTATTTACTTCCTTTATTATGTAAAGAAAAATTTAAAGACATTTGGACACTGATCAATAGATTGCTGATTGTAGGTTCGAATGTAAAGTAATTTAAAGTAATTCATAGCCTCGTCGTAACGTAACAAGATTCAAGTCGAAGTAAATTTGCCTCAAAAAAGCATAATTTCTTAACCTACATGTTAAACGACCTTAGCAAAGCCATCTAGAACTTGGACTTCTAAAATTCGATCAAAATCTGAATCTTTTCTTCAATTGCTACCCTCTTGTTATTTTAAATAGTAGGAAAATACAGCGGTGCTTTTTTATAATTTTTGAGCAATGTTACTCATCAGATGTGTGCTCCAGGTTCAAATCTGCGCATATCTGGACAATGTGTTTGATGTGGCGACGCTTATGGAGGACAGCGAGACGAAGACCGCCGCTCTCGAGCGCCTGCATGACACCGAGGAGGAGCTTGCGCATGTGAGTGTCCACACCCTTCCTGGTCTTGGCACTTTGACCGTAATGAGTTGAACTGAAGTTCAATATTAAACTCAAGTTCAAAGTCAATTGTAGTGTGTAGTGATAGCACTATTTGGTTAAGTAGTAGTAGTAGTAGTAGTAGTAGTAGTAGTAGTAGTAGTAGTAGTAGTAGTATTAGCATTGATTTGCTAGCGCTTCAGTTATTCGTACTATATCGCGCCGACTATTTGGTGAAACTGAAGTTCAAAAGTTTACTCAAATTTATAGTCAGTCGTAGGAAACAATTTTGTGAGTAGAAAAATTAACTGGATCTGGCCTCTATTTGGCTTTAATTAGGTATTTGTGGAAATTGAGTTTGTGACTACTGGTTGGTCAGCAGCATTATAAAAATCTCTTCCGTGGCTAATGGTGGCCACGTTGCGGTCAAAGTGTTAGGCATGAGGTTGAAACATTCTTAATTATTCAGTTAGCATCTGTTATTCTCAGCTCATGCCACACTGTATCCGAACTCACATGAGAGAGCGAGACCATCTAGGAAGAGTTGAAGATGTGGCACCTGCTTATTTCTGTTTATCTTTATTCCTCATTACAGACGATAGAACGGTTACGAGAGAGCGAGGCTTCGTGGCTGGCCAAGTCTGTGGAACTGGAGACCGAACTAGAGGAATTGAAGAGAAAGAATCAAGAATTAATGGAAACGAATGATCAGGTAAAATGCTCGTGAGAGTGTGTAGGTTGTAAACCGTGTTAAAAAATGCCATGTAGTATTTGGAGCGTATATTTGAGCTATAAAGTGGGTTACTGAGATAATTTCGTTCACGTGGTTGGATTTCGATAAACTAGGATTGCGTGAATGAGAAATGTCAGGTTTTGCAAAATTAGCAATACCATCGGATTTCCTTTATATTTCATAAATAAAATATTCCCAAGAATTGCTATCATAAACATTCTGGGTTGAAGCCTTCAAAAAGAGTGGGATTTTTAAATATGTTCAAGGAAAAGATACAAGTTTGAGAAAATAACGCTAACAGAAACCTAAGCTTCCAGAACTTTGAAAATAACACAACTGTGAGGACAGTACAAAAACCTGACAGTACATGAGTAGATCGAAAGGATAGCATACTCGGACTTTAGCTTTAGTTCAGTTTAACGTCCTATCTATATGCGTGTACATTTGGAGCACTTTATTCTGAGTTACCAAGATACAACGTGCACTTCACTACGGAAAATATTCCTGCAGGTTTTAGCAGAAGTGACGACGTTGAGACGCACCGCCACTCAGCGTGAGGAGGAAAACCGACAGCAGCAAACGAAGCTGGAGCACAAAATTCAGCACCTCGAGACACTCAGTCGGTCCGGTGAGTGGAGTTGTTGTGGTCTTCCTTTGCTATCAAACAGTGTGAAGTTTTTGCTTTTTCTGTTGATTGACTAGAGAAGAATATAGCAACATCAGTGAGTGGGGGGAGGGGAGCGCCTATTTTAAGGTTACGTCTGAAGTCCCATGCAATCAAACACCAATCACGCTACAGCACGTGATAGAAGCAGAAAAGAAGTAACTCATTCAGTCATCAATCTCCACCTAGTATCAAGCTATAGTCCCTAAGACTGAAATGTCTAAGTCTGAGTGTCTACAGTGATGAGGTACGAGCTCTAGTAGCGAGGTACGAGACAAGATATTTTTTGATGTACCATAAGAAGTCGAGTAGCAAATCCCTTTGCACCAGATTGAAGCAGCAAACTGCTATTCACACACGTTACTAACAAATAAAACGCAGTTGCAGTACATTCCGGGAGCTTGGCACGTTCATTATAGCTGCTTGAGTAATGCCACCTTTTTAAATTCCGGCTGCAGATTCTTCCGTTACATTTCTTGTGCTCTGTGGCACCGTTCCTTTTTGGAGGGGATGATGATCATGGGGAATATTTGAGGATGGGATTTCTGTTTATCCAAAGTAGATTGTGAAATTTGGTTCCTTGCTGCCAACTTGACGTAAGCTTTATTTAAAGATTAGCTCAAATTTTGATAAATGGCAAACTTTTAAAACAACGAATATCAGTTTGCAAAGAATATACCAAAAAAATGAGGGTGTTCCCTTGAAGTGCTCCATCCAACTTCTTGACATTTACTCTCTTCTTGGAATGTGAAAGACTCAGGAGGGGTTTTGATAAAATTTTGTTGACTAATTTATCAATGTCTTTGAATTGTTTGATCAGTTTTATTTACACTTCTTGAATGACCTTTATAAACTGGAATGTATGCATATCACTGAATGAGGCGGAATAATTCCATGCCCTTTTATTTCATTTTCAATTAATAATTGAAAATATTTGTAAGAGTTTTATATAGACCCTCCTACGTAGTTACAAATATATGTTAATATTCTATATGGAGCCTCCTATATAGATAGACCTCTTACACTGAAACAGCATACTTTAAATTAAGTAAATCTAACCTACCAATATACCAGAAAGCTCGTCTAGATACCATCAGATGTACAGAAGGAACTTGCGTTCCCCAAGAGACAGGAAGCTCCGAAGGCAGCATTAGTGCCCGAATATGTACAATTGTTCTTCTTGAGCAGGCTCGTCATCGCTGAACGGCAGCACGACATCCATAAGTTCTCCCCCTCCTCCACCCCCTGCGCCGCCTTCAGCAGCTCCTCCTCCCCCACCTCCTCCCTCTGCTCCCACGCCTCCCAAACCTCCCCCGATGGGAGGCATCAGAGGCCCACCTCCCATGCCCGGCAAAGGCGAGCTTCATTCAATTGATGCCATGACCATCAAGAAGAAAGTGTCCACCAAGTACAAGCTCCCCACACTCAACTGGGTCGCGCTCAAGCCTAACCAGGTGCGGCTACGCTTGTATGTTGTCCCGTTCGTAACGAGTGTGTTTTCCGTGATTTGTTAAGTAGTTTTTGTGTGAACTAACGAGGTGTTCAACTTGCAGTGTAATCACGAATATGAATGAAGCATCATATCCTTGAAAGGATTTAATATGAAATACTTTGGAACAGAGGAATCGGACTCCGAAATTCCTCATAAACTAGATAATACAAATTATGCCTTGTCGAGGTTCTCAAGTTCCCTACGAATAAGTTGAAGATTTTATTGATTCTAAGCTTCTGTTTTAGCATGGCATGAGATTTACTGATGAAGAACGATAATGAATGATTTCACTGAGACTGTGTGAGTTTCACTAACAAAGAGATTGAAATAAAATATTTTTATCTGTTTCAAACAAGGATTCTAAGATTTGATGGAAATTTCGTTCTTATTCTCCGTCTTTGATCTAAAGAATAAAGAAATTAGTGTGTTTGAAAAATGAAGATTATAGTGTGTTTACTATTGCAGCTAACGATTGCAATTCTTATTTCCAATTTAAAATGATTGAGATGAAGAACTACCATTTTCTCTTCTTAATAAACATGTCTTGCTTGTACCATTGCAAGAAATTTATTTCACACGCTACTTTTTTCTTTCAAAATCTATGTGTAAAAGAGTTGAACACATCTCGTGCTTTCACAGGTTCGAGGGACTGTATTCAACGACCTGGATGACGAGAAGCTGTTCTCAGTGATAGACTTTGCTACATTCGAAGAGGAGTTCAAGATCGGTACGAACGCAGGGCTGCTGCTGGCCAACGGAGATTCGAGCGAGGTGGACTCACTGCAGGCCTTCGGCAGCAAGCGCTTCAAGAAGCCAGAGCTCACGTCTCTCATGGAGCACACCAGGCTCAGAAATATTGGTGGGTGTGTGGCGTGAATGTTGGTGGGTGTCGAGTATGAATATTGGTGGGTGTGAAGCGTGAATGTTGGTGTGTGTGTGTGTGTATGTGTGGCGTAAATGTTGGTGGGTGTGTGGCGTGAATGTTGGTGGGTGTGTGGCTTACATGTTGGTGGGTGTGTAGTGTAAATATTGGTGGGTGGTAGCTTGTGTGCTGAGCGCTATGGGACACACCAGGCTCAGAAATATCGGTGGGTGGGTAGCGTGTTGTGAACGATAAAAGGCGTACATGGCGGGATAACATTTCTGTTATTCCCCCCATTGCTAAAGCTCCAATCACTGTGCGTCTATTTACATTCATTGATTTAACATCTTCAAGAGCAGGAAGGTAATTTTAATTTAAAGTGAATAGAAGCAAATTAATGCCTCGAACTAGACTAATCTGTCTTTTTGATGTTTTTTATGATGCAAGCCTTATTGGTGAAGTCTCTTGAGGAGCCTCGTGACGTAACGCCCCTATAGATAAGATATGCCCAACTCCACACCCACAATTTGGATGGAATATACCTAACGCCACTCCCAAATTTTTAAGGGGAGTCTTCATTGGATTATTATTATTATTATTTTTGTTCACTGTTATGTGAAAAATCCGTTTCTAAATTTTGATCTGCTTTTTATGAGAGGAATCTCTGTGGAAAATCTGGTTTCCATCTGAGAAATTCGTTTTTTGATCTGCTTGTGTGTATCTGACAGACTCAGGTTTTCGTTAGGAAGTAACATCAGAAAAAGATTATGCTGGCAGCCCACGCTACTTTTAGTTAGAAAGCAACACTTCTTGGTACAATTTTGGCAATCCAGGCATCTTAAAACGTGAGGTTAACATTGAATCCTCAACAGCAGGGAATTGTATGCCTGCCACGCGATCATATCCCTGTGGCAATCCTGCTAACTGAAGACGCGAGGTTAACATGGGAGCCACCACAGATTAATTCTACACTTGCAGCCAAATCCCTGTGGCAATTCAGCAAAATGAGGACGTGAGGCTAACATTGTACCCACAACAGTAGGTAATTCTGTTCTTGCCCTATAGCCATATCGCGGCGGAAACTGGAGCTGAGCGTGGACACCGTGACCAGAGCGGTCAACTCCCTGGACCTGCAGACGCTGCACCTCGACAACGTGGAGCTGCTCCAGCGCATGGTGCCCACCGACACTGAGGTCTGTTTTACTTTGCTCTCTGCGCGATTATTTGCTGGCGTCGGCCAGCACTAAAATGAGTTTTGTTTCCATATCTATTGAAAGGGGCGATTTTTTCTTTCTCTGTTGAAACTAGGCATAGGTGGCTGATTCAGGATTATGTTAATGATGGCAAGTCTCTTAAAGTAATATTGTGGCGGTTAATACCGGAATATGTGAATAATAATGTTTCTTGTTTTATTGTGGGGGTATTTATTTCGTGTTTGCATGGATTGAGTGAGTGCTTGTTCTTCATTCATAAGTTTTAGACTGTGCATCATCACTCCATATGTAGTGAATGCTTGTTCTTCATTCGTAAGTTTTAGACTGTGCATCATCACTCCATATGTCGTTATGTGAAACTTACAACATTCTTGTGAATATATTTTTGTACTTACTGCTATGGATCTTTAAAGATGACGATGGTGTCGTTTTGATAAACTTTTACGATGCTAATGAATAGGTACTTACGGAATGTGTGTGTGCATACCACCGAAAACACAGTGCACAACTAGGTCAAGAAAATACGCATGTGTTACAATAGCTCAGTCAAACTTTTTTGCCCGAGCAAGCATGTTTTTCGCCGCCTAAGCGATTTCAATTACTTGGGCGGCGAAAAACACGCATGTAGGGGGCGAAAAATTTAAACTGGTAGTGAGAAGCTAGCCCTCGCACCATTAGATGCTGATTTCGAATTCGTTTCGTTGCGCAGGTGAAGGCATACCGAGAGTACGAGCGCAACAAATCGCCTCTGCACATGCTCACGGATGAAGACCAGTACATGTTCCACCTGAGCAAGATCGACAGGTTGGCCACGAAGCTCAGCATCATGAGCTTCCTGGCGAACTTCACCGACAGCTTACTCTGCGTCACTCCTCAGGTCCACGCCATCATCACTGCTTCCAGATCTGTCAAAAATAGCTCGAAGCTACGCAGATTATTGGAAGTGATTCTTGCTTTCGGTGAGCTGCTACTTCACTCTGTTGTAGTTAGGGAGGCTGAAAGTAACTTATCATTTAACCACATCATGGCGTCAAGGCTTGATGCTGAGCCAAAGAGCGATAAGTTCTACTCCAGGGTTAAGTTGAGTATTTTTCTAGCGCATTGTCTGAGGAAGAAATTATTAAATGTTTGTTTCATTATTTCTAGCAATGTCACTCCAGCGTTAACTATAATCTCTTACTAATGCTGAAATCTCTTCCTGGTATCGGTATACTGCTTAATAAAAACGTCTGGTTTCTCTTCGTCCTGAATTTTGATGCCCATTTTACAAACTCGTGGGGACAATTTTATCTCAAAGTTAGGCTCCTATTCGAGTTCACACTTTCTGATGCCAATGCATCCTACTCTCTTTTCCCAGTTTCTTCTATTTCTGTGCACTTGTATGTTAATCCTTTACGTCGTAGTATATCACTCATTTTATGTTTCACTTATTTGTAATTGTAAACTATGATTTCAACCCCTCAGGGGGATACAGCTATTGTATCTATGGGAATTAGCGCTCCCAGGGGGACAATGTGAGGGCCCGAGCTAAAAGGTTAAGTAGGCTTTCTTTTTGTTAAAATAACATAGGTTTTTGTTTTGTTACGGACCATCTTTTTTCGGTTCACTGCTGTCCTGTTTTTCAGCACCTACTACTTTCTTCTTCAACTTTGATCTTGTTTCATGAACTGCTTTCTCATCTTAATGTTTCTATGCCCTTTCTGCATAGATTCCGCGTTCCCTTAACTCCATACTAAATGGTGCCTTCTTCCTTCCTCTCTTTGGATCTCATTTGTTGAGGATGGGGAGGCTTAAACTAACTAATAATCTAATCTAAACTATGATTTCAACAAGTATTTTCAGAAGAAGCACGTTTCGAAGTAGTCGCAGTGAAGCCATTTCCCTGACAAATATTGTCCGAGTGACGAAGTAAACCTTCTGCTTGTATTTGCACAATTTATAATTCACCACTTTCGTTGGATGTCTTCCTCTACCTTTGCAATCTACACCCACAACGGGACCAATATTTTCCCGCTGATTTACAACTTGGTATCATTAAAAAAGCGTCATTGAATTCCTTATTTTGATATAAAATATCTCATTGCAGGTAATTATATGAACAGTAGCAAGCGCGGTCCCGCGTATGGGTTCAAGCTCTCCAGTTTGGACAACCTTTGCGACACCAAGTCTCCTAAGAAAAAAATTTCCCTACTGCACTTCATCCAGGACACTGTGCGCACCAAGTTCCCTGATCTGAACAACTTCGAGACTGAGCTCAGGGGCATTGAAACTGCTGCTCAAGGTTGGTGTCCGTTCTTGTACGACGCTCATCTCTCATGCCGCAGCATTTCTTGTAGCTTATGTTGTCAGTCAGTCAGGACAGAAACGTTGGTTTTGTTCAATGTTCTGAGGGACGTTTTCTCCTGTATTTCGGTTCATGTCAGTTCAAGTTCAATTGTTTGTGCCCCAAAAAGTGTCATTTTTTCTGTTCTGTGATGGTGAGTTTCGTTGATCTTAGATTTTTCTTAAAGTTGAAGACTTAAATTAAGCCTGAAACACGTAGTTTTCTCCCTATTTTTGTTAGAAATCCAAATTTGGAAGGCGTTGCACCTATATTTAAATATTTCATTTTGTATTCTGAAGAATAGGAATCTCTTGCGTGGCCACTATTACTTGGATGGTGTTACTTTTATTTTATTTTGGTTTCACAGGAGGAACGTTAAAATTAGCTTATCGGGCTTTTATTAAATTATCACAGAAACCAATGGAGAACTTTACGGAGTGTGAAGTGTTTTAACCCTCCCATAGGGAGGAGAAGCCTGGTGTATGTATGCATGTATATACCTTTTTTTCACGAATAAAATTGATTAAAATATGCACCAGCATATATATTTCGAAGTCATGAACGTATGTATTTCAATTTCAAATTTACCAGTAACAGTTTGCACATGTTGACAAATTATATGTGACAATGAAGAACCATGCGACATTTGTCGTACTGATTTGCGCATTTGTTATGCAGTGTCCCTGGAGAACATCGTGACAGACCTGGCTGAGCTGGACAAAGGCATGGAGGCGGCCAAGAAAGAAGCTGAGCGACTCAAGGGGCACCGTAGCCAGGAAGCTCAGCATGCTTCTTCCATCCTGGGAGACTTCCTCGCCAACTCCCTTGACAGACTAAGCAAGGTGTGCTTTTGCTGCTCAGAAAAATTACCTGGTTGTTTCGCGTGAAATGCCTTATTTAGAGCAGTTTTTTTTGTCAATTATGTATACATAAGCATGATTATTTGTATGCGTGTAGTTAATCTTGGGCATCTTATATTCTAGACAATCCCCTCAGGGGGATACAATTATTGTACCTATGGGAACTAGCGCTCCCAGGGGGATAATGTGAGGGCCTGAGCTGAGAGTTAGGTAGGCCTTCTTTTTGTTGAAATATAATGTTTTTGTTATGTTAAGGACCACCTTTATTCGGTTCACTGCTGTCCTGTTTTTCAGCACCTACTACTGTCTTCTTCAACTTTGGTCTTGTTTCATAATCTTCTTTCACAACTAACTGTTTCTATGCCTTTCTGCGTAGATTCCGCGTTTCCTTAACTCCATACTAAATGGTGCCTTCCTCCTTCCTCTCTTTGGATCGCAATTGTTGCTGGGTAGGGAGGCTAAAACTAACGACTAATCGACTAATCTATTCTAGACAATAATTTTATTTCAAATCTTCACTGTCTCTCACGAATATGTCGACATCCGAAGAATTCCGAGTCACTTTCTTGTACAAATTAAAGCTGGGTTACTCGGCCGCTGAAGCCTAACGAAACATCAAGCGAGCTATTGGTAACGATGTTCTTGATACCAGAACTGTTCTGAGATTTCGAACAGGAACTCCACACCTCGATAGCTACGGTCTACAAGCTGCCTAGTCTGAGTTATGAAATTTTGCTGTATCCTCCCTATTCTTTTGGTCTCTCTCCCTCTGATTTTAACGTGTTCAAACATTTCAGACTTTTTATTTATTATTTACAAAGGAATTAAAAGAAGCATAAGTAATGAGAACCGTGTAGAAATAATTTTAAAGATTCTACGTATTATTGTGAAAAAAAATTCAACACTCTGTTTGTCGGGATAATGTTTGAAACCGATTATAAGCGCAACTGTTTTTTTTTTCGTGGTACAGTTCAAGTCTGAAGTAAAGATGGGACAGGACGCTTTTGCCGAAGCCTTGGAGTACTTCGGGGAATCGACGCGGAGCCTCGCCCCCAACACTTTCTTCGCCATCTTCGTGCGCTTCTGTAAAAGTTACAAGGTGCGTGCCAATGAGGTCTGCTGTCTTGGCTTACCGCAGCGAATACGAGGCCTGTCGAAAAAGTATCCGACCTTTGGCCAGAAAAAATACTTCAACAACCTGACGGGGTTGGGACCCTAATCCCCTTCAAAGTAGGCTCCTTGTGCTTCCACACACTTAGCCCACCGATCCTTCCACTGCCGGAAACACCTCTGGAAGTCTTCTTTTGGAATGGTGTTCAGCTCTGTCGTCGCGTTCCGCATTATCTCTTCTCTACTCTCAAAACGGGATCCTTTCAGTGGTGTCTTCAATTTTGGAAACAACCAGAAGTCGCAAGGAGCCAGGTCTGGAGAGTAGGGAGGTTGGCGAACGGTCGTAATTCCATGTTTGGCCAAGAAATTGCGGATCAAATGGGATGAATGTGCGGGCGCGTTGTCGTGATGCAAGTGCCAGTTGTTCGCAGTCCACATGTCTGGTCTTTTGCGCCGAACTGCATCACGAAGTCGCCGGAGAACATCCTGATAGTACTCCTTTGTCACTGTTTGTCCTTCCGGTGCGTATTCGTGATGCACAATTCCACGGACATCAAAGAAAACAGTCAGCATCGAAGGAGTCAAACAGGCAATGCGACGATGGAGCTGAACACCATTCTAAAAAAAAACTACCAGAGGTGTTTCCAGCAGTGGAAGGATCGGTGGGCTAAGTGTGTGGAAGCACAAGGGGCATACTTTGAAGGGGATTAGGGTCCCAACTCCGACAGGTATTCGAAATATTTTTTCTGGCCAAAGGTCGGATACTTTTTAGACAGGCCTCGTATGCACTAGGAAAAGAATTTACTTGCACTCGCTTATTTAACACGTGTGTACGAGTGTTTCCGATTCAAGTGAATGCGCTCGCTCTGGTAATACGTGTGTACACGCGTGTTTCCCATTTATGTAACTGCATTCACGTTGATAACACGTGTGTACACGCGTGTTTCCCATTTATGTAACTGCATTCACGTTGATAACACGTGTGTACACGCGTGTTTCCCATTTATGTAACTGCATTCACGTTGATAACACGTGTGTTTCCCATTTATGAAACTGCATTCACGTTGATAACACGTGTGTACACGCGTGTTTCCCATTTATGTAACTGCATTCACGTTGATAACACGCGTGTTTCCCATTTATGAAACTGCATTCACGTTGATAACACGCGGGTTTCCCATTTATGAAACTGCATTCACGTTGATAACACGTGTGTTTCCCATTTATGTAACTGCATTCACGTTGATAACACGTGTGTACACGCGTGTTTCCCATTTATGTAACTGCATTCACGTTGATAACACGCGTGTTTCCCATTTATGAAACTGCATTCACGTTGATAACATGTGTGTACACGCGTGTTTCCCATTTATATAACTGCATTCACGTTGATAACACGTGTGTACACGCGTGTTTCCCATTTATATAACTGCATTCACGTTGATAACACGTGTGTACACGCGTGTTTCCCATTTATATAACTGCATTCACGTTGATAACATGTGTGTACACGCGTGTTTCCCATTTATATAACTGCATTCACGTTGATAACACGTGTGTACACGCGTGTTTCCCATTTATGTGACTGCACTCACTTTGATATTACGTTTAATGCGAATTTGAATTTTTTTCAATTATTTTGATATGGTCATCACCGCGTTAATTTAAATAAACAGGTCACTGAGCTAATGTTTTCATCCGAAGCATTAGTTGATATTTATCATTAACTTAGTGAGTGATTGTTAAATTCAATTTTTCATTACTATCACGGCTGTACAGAAAGTTATCTCGCCATTTGGTTGGTAAATTTTGTCCTTTTTATCAATTATTGTTCATTTTCTCTTTTCCATGGGAAAACTTTCATGCTCTTTCCGACTTCAAATTCACTGACATTTTCTTGCTCTTACAGTTTTATGTACTAAGTGGGCCGTTGAAACTCCAACTTAGATACAGTAATTAATGTATCGCAGCTATAATCCTTCTAATAACTAAAACCGCGCAAAAATAAGTTAATTTCTTACTTAGTTATTACCATCCCCTCAGGGAAATACAACTAATGTATCTATGGGAGTTACCTTTCTCAGGGGGGATGTGTGAGGTCCCGAGCTGAGAGTTAGATAGACCTTCGTTTAGTTAAAATAGCTTAGGTTTTTTGTTTTTTATGGATTTTTTTTCGGTTCAATGCTATCCTGTTTTTCAGCACCTACTACTTTCTTTTTTCAACTGTAATCTTGTTTCACGAATTTCTTTCTCAACTTACTGTTTCAGTGGACCTTGTGCATAAATTCCGCGTTCTCTTAACTCCATTCTTGATGGTGCCTTTCTCCTTCCTCTCTGTGGAAAGCCTATTGTTACGGTTAGGGAGGCTTGAACCAACATCTAATCTAAGTTACAAACATATACCAGGCTTCTCCTCCCAATGGGAGGGTAGCCGACAACAGGCCACAGTCAACACTATTAGCACTAGGAGGCGAGAGACGCAGCACTGGCCACCAGACTGCCAGGATCGGCAGCAGCCCAGCACAATCACCTTCCGCAGTCAAAACTAATCTAAGTTATTGCCATTTAATATCAGAGTTCCAGTTTCTGTAGCCAACCCTATGCGATAAGTCTTGATTATCTTCCTACGAAACGCCAATGCTCCACTCTTAAAGTTACTCGTGTTGGAAATTTTCTCATCTCTAACGGCACTCCCGTTTTCTTCATGGTGTCGATATTCGCCTCATCCTCTCGTATAACCATTTGTTTCTTCGTAAACCCTCTATGTCCTTTGTCACTCGCATTTCCCTCGCGCACGAACCATCGCCTTCACCTCAATATTTTCTTGCAACCTCGGCGGTTCTTTCCCCCTGATCCAAGTTCTTTTTCTGACTCGATTTCTCTTCATTCTCATTCATATTGCTTCTCCCTCTTTCCTCCTCTCACTCTTCTATCATTCACCCTACTTCTTTCCACATCACATTTTTCCTTTCACTCTACTAACCTCTCCCTGACTCCCTCAGACAGCGGAAGCGGACAACGCCCAGCGCCGGAAAATCGAGGCGGCTCAGCGCGCGGCGGCGGCGGCAGCGCAAAAGAGAGACGCAGCTGCGGCCGCGGCTGCTGCTGCTGCAGATGTGGCCAACGCCAACCTCAACACTGAAGGCAGCGCGCGTCATCACCAGGTTAGGCAATTGCTCGTGCGCACCGTCAGCAGTGATGTACGGTAGCTTCGGGTGGCACTTTTCTTCACCTGCCACAATTAGGTGACGCGGAGTTCTGTGTCCAAGGTGATAGGTGTGTTTATTTCAAATTTTGACGAGAAACGTTTTATGTCTTTACCTTTTCTATTGCGTTCTAGCTGTTTTCAGTACGCTTAGGATTCCTTAGTACGTTGAATTTATCAATGGAAGGCTAGGCAGTGAGCACTGTGAACTTAGGTCCACGGTTGTAGAGCGTCAGCTTTGGATCGGTGGTCGCGTTCATTACCTTCGCTATACGGACAGCATTAGCAAAACGTGGGCAGTTTATGTGCAGTGTCTATCGTAGTCATGATTGTTGTGCGTAGGCTGCCATTTAGTCAGCATGTTTTTACTCAGGTTTTATGCGGTCTCCGATAGCGCTTGTGGATTAGTTTCACATCCATAAAAGTTATTGGAAAATACTGAGTAGATCACACTCCGGATTTCCTTGTAGAGAACAATATCCGTGGTGAATTATTCTTAATACACTGCTTCGTTTGTGCGAATCGATAAATTTGTACGCATGATTGATCTCTTTCGTTAGGCAGTCCATCCAGAATAATTGAACGTGTATTAACATAAGGTTAGAAAAATATAAATTAAATTTGATTTTTAGAGAAAATTAGGGAAAGGAAAAAATTACGGAAACTGTATGACGTGGATTACTTGCTAGTTCTAGTTGGCGGTGTACAGTTACAAGGTGAGTGAAGCTTTATTATTGTCGTCTTTTATTTTTACCTACATCCCACACTTTTTCTAGTCCCTCGATTTCATTGATAAACGCACTGAATTAGGTGAAGAACTTCACTCTGCACTTATTACTCCATTGAAAATTTTCTACTAAATTGTGTAAAGACTAACCTCCACAAGTAATTTCACTCTATTTATTTCACGATTTAAGATTTTCAAGGGATTTCTAGGTTTACAAATGACGAACTGAACGCAGTTGCAAACGCTACATTATCTCTCCATTGTCGCTACCTACAGCTTATTTTGTCTGGCGTATATTTTTTTGCGTGTGAGCCACACACTCGCCAAGTTGCAATGTCCACTCGAGTCACTACGCAACAGCAAAACAACTTCAATACAGTCTTTAAAATTTCAGACCCTCATTTAAGTTCGAATTCAAACTAACTTTAATTTCTGCCTGCTACTGAAAACAACTTGTACATTTTGAATACGTAATAACTCCTTTTCTCAATATTATCATTGCAATTTCTATTCAAAATTACAGTAAATTCGAATTTCCTGAATACATCCGAATCCAATATTCTTCGGTAGCTAATGCTAAGTCCAATTTTCTATATTTGTTTCCTTTAATTTATATAAAGGAATTAATACATTAATTCTTTATACTTATTAATTTCCTATCATAATTTCCGCACGCCGTGTCCCTTTAACCCTGATACTATCTTAACTTGAATGTTAGTGCAAACGATACTCTGTTGTTTTTAAATTGTATATTTATTTATAAAAAATCGTTGATTTTCTTTCTGTATTTCTCGTGTGTTCACTAAACCTGTGATAAATTGAATAATATTGGCCTTAAATTTATGATTGTTTCAATTTAGAAAGGATTTTAGTTACGAATTTTATCATTTGTGCACTGCATTTTTCTTGCCTAAATTATATTTTTTTTCAATCGGTATTGTTTTCAAGTGATGGATGCTTTCAGATCACCTGTGCACCTCCTGCTCGCTGCACCTATTAAAATAATTCCTCGCGTTTTGTGTCCATCCATTTATATTATACAGCCCACGAAAAACGGGACCCGAAATGAAAATAGTTATAATTCCAAAACTATTTGCTACATTTTTATTCTCTTTCGACCATGTTTTTTGTTGAACGCTTTTCAACAAATGTAAAATATCTTCAAAAATATTTCCCTGTAATTACTCAACTGAAGGCTGTCAGAAACATGTTTGCGTAGGGCAGTCAAACAATAAAATGTACGCGCCACAATTTAACCTAATTTTAAGTTTTAGAAAAATTAGCGATATCATCTGCCCATTGTACATATCTGCGACATTTGTCATACCTTGGCATACCTGACGTAAAGAATAATCATTTTTAGTACATTGCATTCGTTTGTGATTCTTTAAACTCTTCAATGTTTTTAGCAAGACCAAAATATGCCTTCATCTTTAAGTGTCCCCATAGGGAAAAATCACACGGTGTTAGATCTGGGGATTTTGGAGGTTACTCAATTTATTGATTTGATGCAACTAAGCGGTTATTAAAACTTCTCTTATCCGTGTTCATACGGCGAACAATAAAGTGATAGGAATAGTACTTTGATTCGGTCGTCCATTTCTGTCCACGCTCTTTTGAGCTCATGGTCGCATTTATGAAACAGCTCGTTTGATTAACTGCCAGTTATATTTTCTTTGTACATTGAATTTATAAGGGATTCTTTCAATTCTTCAGTGTTTTTACAGCTATCAGAACACGGCTGAGAGAAGTTTTTAATAACAGCATAGGTGTATTAAATCAAGAAATTGAGTAGTATCCAAGATCCCCAGATCTAACCCAGTGTGATTATTTTTTATGGGGACTCTTAAAGACGAAATGATATTCTAGTGTTCCTTAAAACACTGAAGAATTGAAAAAAATCGCTTACGAATTCAATGTACGTACTAAGAAATCATAGACAGTTAATCAAACGAGTTGTTTCATCGATGCGGTCAAGAGCCCAGAAGTGCGTGGACGACATGTGAAAGGAATTGGAGCTTAAAATATGTTCGCATTATTTTCAATATGGTTATTTATCACATAGTTGGAATGACTTCTTTTCTAAAAGTTAATATAAAGTTAAATTGTGGCTTGTAACATTTTATCGTTTGACTTTCCTGCGCAGACATGTTTCTGATAGTCTTCAACACAGTAATTTAAGTGTAAATATTTTCCGAGATATTTTATTTTTTAAGACATTTGTTGAAGAGCGTTCAACGGACAATATAGTCGAAACAAAATAAAAGTGCATCAAATAACTTTTGAATTTTATTATTTTCATTTTAGATTGCGTTTTCCGTGATACACCCTGTATAGCTGATTTATTTGTGTGTTTTGAGTGGCTTTTGTGCTTTCCTATGTCCAATAGTATTTCTCACTTTTCATGAATTACGATCACATCTCAGCACCTTGTTACCTACCCTTCTAATTTCCCCTGCAAAATTTGCACCCGCTCATGTTCACAGCTCGTGGAAGCATAGCAAAAGTCCTCGAACGCCTTCCTTCTCCCATGAGTGATGACTGGAAATTGTCCTTTGGAATTCAGCGATTCTCCTAAAATAATAGGTGCATTGCCCGAGCTTTTATGTACTTTTGCTGTGGGGAGTGGTTGATGTCCGCAATAAACTTGAGAACTTACTCTTGTGTGGGTTTTTATCGCAGAGTTGGTCTTGATATCTTTTCTTTCTTTCTTTCTTGGGGAGGTGACTGACATCTCATTCGGTGAACTCCTACTCAAACTCTTTTCTGTTTATTTCTTTTTCTTTCTATTTGTTTATTTTCTCTCATCATTTTTCGATAGATGGTGTTCTACGTTGATCTAAATGCTGCTTGATGGCTGAACTACTCGCCATCTTTCGCTATAACTTATTTCTACGCTATTACATGTTCTGTTTACTGGAGCCATGGTACATCACTCAAAAATTTCTTTTGGCACCCTGATGCCCTCCCTCAACGCTCCTTTGCGGAATGCGCGACACACAAAAGACAACACCTACAGTTCTTAAGAGGTCGAGTTTGTTGCCTATCCATTGCCTTCTTAGTAAAATGAGATGTTAGGTCATGCCACTGACGCCCCACTCAGCATTGCGATATACGAGAGCACTGTAGTAGAACTGTTGTTTATTACTTGTTTTGTCATTTTAGACTTGTGGCTCCGTTATTAACGATTCATATTCCTTTTCCGTGGGCAGCCCGCCTTTCCGCATTCGCAGTTTTTCAATTGGGCGAGAAGCGTTGCAGGTGTGCCTCTCTAGTGAGGATCGAAAGTCCCTAAGTTGTGAGGAGCGGCCTGAAGAACTCTGTAGCAAACTTAGAAGACGTCTTACCTCTGAAAGCGCAGTAGGTTGAACGAAGGCTTGGTGATGTGGCAGTCGGATCTAACTGTGCGCTGTAATCGAATCAAACTTAATTTAAATTCACTAAGTGATGAGTAAATAACTTGTTAGCAAAGGACAAACTGAAAATTTTCGTTCCCGTAGCATAATAATCTCGTTCGTTTGCTAGTAGCCTGATATCATGTGTGCGAATTGAAATAGCTACTGCACCTCAATTGATAATTCTCACAATAAAATGAAAATTGCACGATCGTGAAGAAACAGTCATAAATGTAATATCGTGTTAGAGCTGAACCTTCCTTAAATTTAAAGTCTTTCCTCTACGGTTCACGCCCTTCAACATCGAATTTAAGGTTCCTCCAGTATGTCCGTCGTTGAAGTTGACCTCGCTACATAAGATGAAGTTCAAAATCTTGCCGACTTGAAAGGAACTTTGTAATTGCTGCGATGATCCGAACGTCAATCGAGTCTTCAATATCTACTTGAATTGTGATTTTAATTCTCAACTCGGGACGAATTTGGATCTGTTAACACAAGGAAGAAAATTCCCCACTGGTTGCTGGTCACGGACCCGACAGACTAATTTCCGAAAGATATAAACGCTTTTGCTCCATCCGTCTTCTGCAAGTCAACGAGATTCCGACGACCTACCGGCGAGCTTTCCACAAGGCGATGATTCAGGGTACTGTAGAACTGCGAGAGCATCCTGCATTTTTTTCTTTTTTTTTGGAAAAAACACACGAAAGAATTTTATTTTTCCTCTCTTCGTAGTGCATCCCATCCTTGTAGTTGTCACTGCATCCAGCTGCCTCTTTGCATCCCTCATTGGTATCGGTATCTTCATCCTGTAGTCGTTGCATCCTCTTCGCTATGGATTTTTTCTTACTCTCCTCTGAGGTTTTCGCATGCTCCGTTTTTCCCAGAAACGTAGATTTTTTCGTCGCTTGAGCTTTGAAAGTGTGAAGTAGAAATCTTCCAGTGTCATTGTTTCTCTACATTAATGGTGATGGTTGAGATAAAAATTTTATTTTTTTAACATGATGCCTATCGCTAGCAAATTTTTCATGAGCCAATGTATGTAATGAATTTTTCTGTGACTATTGACCTGTGACTCTTGTCACTATTGACCTGTGACTCTTGTCACTGTTGACCTGTGACTCTTGACATTTTCATAATCGCATGTTGCATCAAGAGCTGTGCTCCATTGTTTATTCTTTCTTCTGCAAAAGGCACCATACTAACCAGCTTTAACCGTGAATATTGGACCAGTGGTTTGCTTTATTCTTTCTGCTCACATGTAAATTGTATTCTCGCTTGTGTATGTTTTTGCAGTGCTCACAAGAGTTAGAGATACATCGGTGAACGTATAGTGCCTCATGGTGAATTTATCAACTAAGGTTGCGTCTATGCTTCCCTCTTGTTCTTTTTACAGAGCTTGACATGTTCGTGTTCATTATAATTGCAGAAAAGCGACTGAGTGAATGCTCCAGAGGGTATCAGAGTTTTCTAATTGATGTTAATTTAACTATTAACTAACGATATTTGGGTTTTCCATATCTCTCCTTATAAGTAATGGAATAAGACGAATAAAGAGCTATATTTTCCAGTATGATCTTCTACTGACGTGAGTATTGGCTGCTTAAACTTTTTCCAGGATTTTGCTGACTGGATCTGCCTTTGTCAGCGTTGTTTTATTCCTTCAGTCTAGAGGCGTCGAATGAAGCCTCGTGTATTACCCCCTTTAGTTTTACAAATTTGTTTTTGCTGCGTAGTTTTTCCCTCGATCCAAAGATACATCTTATTTCGAATATTTTTACGACTGATAGCTCTCTTATCTGAAATTCGTACTTCTTTTCATTAATTCACAAATTTTCATGCAGTGTCAACGATTACAATGGTAAGATGGTAATTACGGTATAACCCCTCCCCTTTGTTGTTACGCAAAGTGATAAAAGGTAATAGTGAAATGAATTTATTTAATGTACTCTTTCCTTCTTCGGTTTTTTAACTCAGTATGTTAGAATTTATTAATGGCTTCGATGAGCATGGTACGCTATCTCCTTTCTACTGTAATTAGTATTTTGATTTTTTCAAGTATTTTGCTGAAAAATTTTTGTAAAGAATGTTCAGTATTAGGACTATCTTATACTACATTTGTCTTTAAGTTTGTATTGAGCGGGTGCTGGAATATCGGCTGTAAATGTGTCGGAGGAATGAAATTTAATTATGTGATAGATCATCAGGTAGTCTAAAATGTGCCAAGATTTTAAAATGGTTAGCTGAGTTGGCTCAGGTTTATTTAACGTGTATATATTTCAACGAAAAGGTTATCGTCCTTTACCAAACGGATGTTTCTTGATTCAAGTCTCCAAAGTAAGTCAATTTGAATTTTCTCTTATGTCAGCCAACTTAGGGCTTCAATACACCATCTCATTAATTACCAGTATAACTTTTTTACCACTCCACTGAACACTAAAATCAGTTGAAAATAACTAACGAGAAATCAAATAATATTCATAATAATCGAAAATGACTTCACATTGATTCATGTTCTTTTTATACGCAACACCGTTCCATCTCACGTGAAAAGCTCCTTTCTAGAAACTTACTCGAAAATCGGTGCCATTCTGACCATGCACAGTTACCGCTTTTGAGATTGATTTGAGCTCATTTTTTGCCAATAAACACGAGACTGGTTGGTGCAGGCTGCGGTGATCGGGGAGCTGCGGGCCCGAGGTGTGGTGGCAGACCGTCGCCTGCTGTCCCAAGAAGATGTGTACCACGGGGCGCTAGAAGATATCCTCATCGGGCTGCGCAACGAACCCTACCGCCGCGCTGACGCCCTCCGACGCAGCCATAGGAAACGGGACAACGCCGTTAGATTATCGCGCACCAGTGATGATAATCTCGAATTTTGAGGTTGCACTGAACGCTATGCTGCTCCCACCCACACATCTCTGTGGCACAAGTGACGCGGCTGGTTGGAGCGATGTCGCACTCCGACTTGATGGTCGTACCTTGTGAGGGTAGTGAGAACTCAAAGCTATCCTATCAACTTGCAGCTTAAGCCATCAGATACAAGTGTCGGTATCACTTCACTGCTACTTGGATGTCATAGCTCCATTTTGTGAGGGTAGTCAGAACTCAACTCAAAGCTATCCTCACAATTTGCAGCCATCAAGTAGAAGTGCCGACATCACATCACTGCTATTTGGTGGTCATAGCTGCATTTTGTGAAGTTGGTAAGATTACTCGTCGAGCATGAAACTGTGATGGTCTCCTTCTAGGCATCACATGTAATACTGGGAGCACAAACTACGTGAATATATTCTCGGGGTCTTAGTAACGGATTTGTGAAGTGAACGTGTCTCCATAATTGGACGTACAATATTTTCAGCTCAAAAATTACCTGAAAACTCAATAAATGCATACTCGGCATTCTAGTGCCTCTTTATAGAACTCGGTCAATGTTGGGAAGTATTACTTTGATAATTTCATATTTTTAGATTATGCACGGAGTGTGCTATTGAGATTTTGTGGGTTTCTATTTTTGTTGATAAAATAGTGTTACAAAGCCTTTCGAAAATGGTTTAGATATAGTGGTTGTAAGTGATTTTGGTGATGGAATAAACTTGGTAGTATACTCCGCTGCGACAAGTGCAAGCGCTGGAAAGAGAACATTTGTTTGCGGTTTACGTCAAATCAATTTCGATTGAACGATTTTATTGTTAACGCTAACGTCTAACCAACTTGCGGACAAAAACGAATGTTTGCACGATGTACTGCAACTGCGTTATGAACGGACGTTACGTGCCCGTTGTACTTTCAACCCGTGTCTCGTACAGCAAAACTGGCTTCGGAAGTCGTTTGTGACTACTGATTTTCAGAATGTAATGACTGAGAAAAACATGAAATAATAAGTGCTTTGCAGTGTATACTTTGAGATATGTGAATGTATGTAGACAAATATCTAATTATTGGGAAGCACCGGCTGGTAGTGCTGTTTTTCCGAAAATAATACATTTAGTGTCTCATGCGATGCATGGATTGATTTGCTTCCTTGTTCAGAATTTTCTCAATATTTGTTATTACCAATAATTTATAAATCGCTTGAGATTTACGTGTTCGTTATTGAAGAGAACAGTGCTTATGCTAATATAATTCATGACTTTCCTCAAGTGAGCATTTCACGTGGTAATCACCATTCAAATGAGTTCAAGTGGAGACCTAAGCTTTTTGCGGCTCGCAAGTTACGAGACCAATTCGATTCCAGTAAGTATTATCGATGACGCGGCCTTTGTTAAGTGGCCTTCTTCCTAGCACAGTGTTAGTCGTAGACTCAACACTGAATGCTAGGCTCTATCAAAAATGCGATTGCCTATAACGAATCTCATATTTTTAGGTGTATTATTAAATATTCAGACGTAGTTTATTGACGTCATGAGTCGTGTAACTCACTAAACAAATATGACAAACTACCTTAGCTGTAAGATAAAACTTGATATGCCAAACTTTTTCCAATTTTTGTACTCGTGTATCTTCGTTAGGATCTTCAACAAATCACTTGTTAGACATGTAACGCTGAACGGCGTTTCACTCTACACTCAAGAGCAGTATTGAGGTCTTCTCCATAAATTTTCTCTTAGTCAAAGTTGTCTGTTTTCTGTGTAGAAACAAAACGCTGATAAATGTTAGAGGTTTTCAAGATTGGCTGGGTACACCTCGAAGATTTTCAAAGTTTAGTTTTTCTGAAAATTGTGGATGAGCATGCGAAGCATCCTCTCGCTAATTATTTTAGGTAGTATTAGATAGGTAATATCGGGTCACGTCACCGTGTGCCTTGTGTTCCTCGCGGATGCCTTCTTTTTCTCTTCGCCCTGTCAATTTTATCTGTTTTTGCCTTCTTATTAGTATGGCTAAATGAGCTGACAACCTCCAGTGAGTCATACGTTAATTACGTAGTAATTTGACAGTCATGTTTTCATGATTTTCTTTTTTCAAATGTTTTTGAATGCGTATAAATCTTAATTTCAAATCGATTGTGAATGACAATCGTTAGTTGGAGCCGAATCCTAGTCTGCATTGTTCATTCTAACGATATGAAATAGAAAAATTAGGACTACGTATCGGTGAATTACAGGTTCCATATTTGTAAGCACATCAGCGCCAAATTTAAAATTACGCCATTATATGGAAAAAAAAATTATCTAGCCTTAGTTGCATATTTGAAGTGTGTTCTCTCTCTATGAAGCATCTTATTTTTCTTTTTTAGAAGGACATAAAGCCTAAAAGGTCTATAAACAAATATCAAAAAACACACTCTAGTTGTTTGTTTGCTCACTCAAATTCCGAGGAATTTTCATGTCTACAATAATGTTTTTACTTTAAAAGCTGAAGATGCTTTTTACTTTGTGCAGATCAGAAAATACTTGTGAAATTGAATAATTGGGAAATGTATAGTTTCCGGATAATGAGTATTATTTTAGCCGATACAATGTGATGTAACTTTTCAAACGTTTGGGTACTTCGTTGATTGCTGCCGAGTAGTGTGTTTGTGTTTAATAATTTCAGTTGAAGTCAGTGTGTGAACCAATGATAAATATCTCGATTAATAATGAACACCTTTGAAGTAATGATTCTAGCAAAAAATTATTGTAAACTGTGCAAATACGAATCTAAGTAGGTAAATTTGCGCAATTAGTATGTGTACAATTTATTGCATACTCCATGGCATTCATATACTATGTACAGTTGAACAAGATCACTTTCGCTGGAACTTATCTACTTTGTTCGTTTTTTTAGTAGTTATTTCAAAGTATGTATGTATTCAAAGTATGTATTCAAAGTATATAAAAAGATCCAAATGCTGAGTAAATGAAAAACAGGATGATTTATCACATTAAGCATTTGACTGAAGTTTGATTTTATTTGTCATCAATTGCTAGTAATCATTTTTACTCATTGATGGGATCGTTTATGGGTGTTAGTTATGTCCCTAATGCTCTTTGTAGCTTATCATTTGAGCGTACTTTTGGCAATGCGGCACTCCCTTGGCTAATCGGCTACTCAACAAACATATCTTGAAAAGCTACCAGTAGAACGAGTGAGATTATTTGCGTGAAAATGCTTCTGCATTCTTATTTCGTTCCTTGTAAAATACGCATTGATAGTGCTCGCTTCTGTGCATTTTATTTGAGTAAGCTCTCGGTCGATAAATAATAGAACAGTTTGCTATGCTGTCGAGCGTCTCCCAACATCATGTGATCAGTAGCGTCTTGAGAAGAGTAATTTTCCTGTTTGGTCAATACATTGATATATGTACTGAACCGAAGCATTCTCACCTACATCTTCTTGGGCCCATTTTTCTCTTAACTTATGCTTATTGATTGTTGAGATTGTGTAGGATTGATGAGTTTTCGATTTTTTTGATTTTTCGAGTTTCGGAAGAGATGCACCAATAACCTATTTCGAATGTCGTGATGCAGAAATATGAAAACATTCGTTCTACAGCTCATGCTGCAGAGAATATTTTGAAATTCCAGTTAGATGAACGTACTGCAAATCTAAGTAAGACTCACTGATACGAGTATAATGAAACGTTTGTGAATTACTGCTTTAAAATTCTTTTGGATTAACGTTATTGATTTGACTTTAAAATATAATCAAGTTGAAAGAATGAAAATAATTTTTTGCATGAGAGATCTGAGGCCTTGCTAGTCTAGTGTAGGTTTAGTTTTAATGTTATATTGTGTGAAAAAAGTAGGCTGGTACTGGTGGTCGCTTGAAGCTACTCTTTGACTGTAACTTTCTAAACAAGATTTCATTTCAATTCCGTACTCATTTTGACTTCGAATTTTTTTCTTCTGTGTTTTTATGATTACGTTTTTGGGCAAAGTGAACTTTAATTCTACGAACAAAATTATTAACTTTCACGTTTGCGAGGCCAACTCCAATTTAAAGTGATTATAACTTTTGCCTGCTACATATTGTGCTTCAAGTATTTTAATGTTTCATCAAATAATGCTCAAATGAATATGGATTTGTTTCTTGCGGGGTATGTTATTCCTTAGCTCCTGAAAATAGATTAGAAATTATATTAGAGTTTATAACTTTATTCCAAATATAGCTGGTATTTAGCATTGAGTTGCCTTCTCTAGATTTTCTACCAAACTGACCGTCTTGGTAGAGAAATACCTTGTCAAATTTCTGTGGCTGCACTTTTTGTAACAAAAGTTTCAAGTAATCTAGTTAATTTACGCTGCTTATTCTGCGGGCGACCATACAATCACTTTCATACTGGTATTATTTCATGGTGAAAGAATTTCTACGTTTACATAGCTGCAACGGTGTTCGTTTAACTTCTGGGAAGCGGAGAAAATGTTGTACACAAACCTTTCATAACCTGACGATGCCTGGCCAAACCGCCCAATACAGAATCAGTAACACTTATTACACAAGTTTGTTTTGGATTTAGATATGTATTTAATTAGACCTTATTTCTCATCCTTCAATTTTGCCTCTTTCATATCACAGGGAATACAAATATTGTATCCATGAGAATAAGTTCCCAGAAAGAAGATGTGAGGTCCCAGTCTTGAGTTGAAGAAAAGGTAGGCCTCCCTTGTTTTTTACGCGTCTTCTTTTTTCGGTTCACCTGTCTTTTTCTTCAACGCTTTTTGCTTTCTATTAAGCTTTTGGTTTGCAAACTTTCAATCTAGCTGTTTCAATGTGTAGTGTAGAGACTTACCTTTGCTTATTCTCCTAGTTTCCTGAAATGCAAATAGAGATAATTTGATATTTTTTCAATTAGAATTAGAAATTATTTGTTCAGCCACCTACTCTAAAAAGCATCAAATTTTCAAGGAAAATGAGCACGCTTGTGTAAGAGGGCATCATCCCTTGCTCATGTCAGGGTAATTTTATATGTATGTGAGGGCCCTGATCGACGTCCTTTAATTTTCTCCCCGCCGTTATTAACATTTTAGTGCAAAAAAGTTAGACTTTTAATGCCTAGCAACTCAATTACGCTTTGTAACTCACACGTAACGTGTGCCCGTTTCGGGGGATTTCCGCCGTTTTCTGCATTGGGGAAAAGAACATGTAACAATAAAGGTGACGTAGGTTAACCGTGTAGGGAAGTTCCTTTCCTCATCATACCCGTGTACAGTTCCATCCACTCAGTGCGAATTTTCCACGAAAGTATATTTCATAACTTCCCGGGTAAGGCGCTCGGCCAAAGAGAGGGAGGGCTGCTGGAACTCCCACTTGGGGGGTTTTAGCTAGTGCCATTCATGATTACCTAGTGTGAACTAGGGGGGTCCATAGTTGCAAATTGCTGGTGACCCTGGTGGAAACTCAACCCTAAATTCATTATTATTCATAACTTCCCTTTTTCTCTACGTTCTATCCTGAAGTCTTGTCTGTGAGCTTTTCGTATCAAATATCTGTGCTTCCGTCATGGGTAACTAAACCTCTCACTTTTTCATTAATTTAATGCTATCGTTCATTTTTTCCTTGGTTTTATATGATTGTCACTTCGTAATACTGCTTACCTGACGTTTCAATAGTATCCGCAAAATATGTATACTTTGTGTAGGAAGCAAAGCCTGCCAATCTTTGAAACATTTCTTGGAATGTTTATCAGGTTTAGTGTGCTGTGCAACTGTAAATTTGTACATATTTGTAATTTTTTATTATATTAAATTTAAAATATATATAGCACAAACATTCATAATCTTACTTTTAACTTCAGCGTATTTATAAATAACAGCGTAGTTTTTACCCTTCATTGCTGGGTCTTTTGAAGTTGATCGATGGAGATGTGATTATCTGTTTTCATCAAATTTGTCACTCACTCTTTAACGTGTAAACTTTACTATTCAAGACTCGTTCAATTTTTTTCATGTTCGTCCAGTTGAGCTTTGCGTTCATTAGCGGGCCGAATTTTGAAGTTTTCGTTGTATTAAGTTTGATTTGGTTATCGTTATTTTGAGAAAAATTGTATTATACTACTTCATATCGCATCAGGGGCATACGACTAACGTATCTGTGGGAATTTACACTCCCAGGGGAAAACGTGAGGTCCCGAGTCAAGGGTTAAATAAGCCTTCCTTCTGTTGAAATAGGTTTTTGTTTTGTTATGGACCCCTCAGGGGGATGCAACTATTGTATCTATGGGAATTAGCGCTCCCAGGGGAAAAATGTGAGGGCCGGAGCTGAGAGGTAGGTAGGCCTTCTTTTTGTTGAAATAAAATGTTTTTTTGTTATGTTAAGGACCACCTTTTTTCGGTTCACTACTGTCCTGTTTTTCAGCACCTCTGACTCTCTTCTTCAACTTTTATCTTATTTCATGAACTTCTTTCCCATCTTACTATTTCTATGCCCTTTCTGCACAGATTCCTCTTTTTCTTATCTCCATACTAATTGGTGCCTTCCTCCTTCCTCTCTTCCATACGCTCTATTTTTGCAGCGGTTAGGGAGGCTTAAAGTAACTTATAATCTAATCTATAATCTAATCTGTTTTGTTATGGACCATCTTTTATCGGTTAATTGCTGTCCTGTTTTTCAGCACTTGCTACTTTCTTTTTCGACTTCTATTATATCGTTTCATAACCTTTTTTTCTCAACTGAAATGTTTCCATGCACTTTAATGCAGATTCTGCGTTCCCTCAACTCCTAACTAATTGGTGCCTTCCTCCTTCCTCTCTTCGGAACGCCTTTGAGGTTGGGGAGGCTTGAATAAACTTATTTGAGTAAAAAATTCAATCGAAATTTAGGATATTAAAATGCTTCAGTTCAAGGGGAAGTTCGTGTTTGAAGATGACCAGTCACAGAAAGCCGCTGTTTGAGTTTGTACCAGTATCTGTAGTTCTGTGTTCGAATTTTTCGATGTTCCGTAATGGGTAGGCAAACGTTTAGTAGAATTTCAAAACGTGCGGAAATTCTCTTATTACTAATAGCTTCACCGTTATCAATTTCCTGGAGTTGTTTTTCGTTGGGTTAATGTACATTGGTTTTGAATGAAAACGCTTTAACTCCGCGACAAGCTTCGTAAAAACTTGACTTACTATTTCCGCGTGGATTTGAATTGTCATTCAAGTTTCTCGTATTTGTACAGTCCTTGCATTAATATTATTGATAACCGTGCAATGCTCTAATTTTGTCGAATTTCCTGCCAAAGATTGGTAACGATTTTATGTAGATATAGTCCCATCGTTGCTCGACTTGCGCTGCGCTTGAGAAGACAAGATGCCTCATCTTTATCTACATTATGCTACAAGTGAGCTCCACTTCAAGAAGAAAATTTTTAGTTAGAAGTGAAATATTTGAGCCGCCGTACGCTTTAGAATAGAGATGGAGATGTGATACAAGTGATTGTTACATTAGCACATTTTTCGTTCTAATTTCAGAAATCTTTCGTTAAAATTGGTGAATGAAGTGAAATATGAACATCTATTTATTAGCGTCGAGTTCATCATAAATTACCATTGTAAACGTGTGACAGGTAATTTTATTTTATTTTTTGCTGTTTTCAAACCATTACCATCATGTCTGCGTACGACTGATAATTCTCGATTATTTTAATTTGTTATCTCTGTGGATCAAAATTAGCATAGAGGACGCATGTTTGACGAGCTAAATATAGCCAACAATTTGGAAGAGATGGATGAAGGACACAACGTTGAGGTATTTTGCAAGTTGGTTTAAATTTGATGTTAGAATCAGAGGTTTAAGTAGTTTGAGCGGATGCCGTATGAGATGCACTAAGCTAGAGAAAACATACGTCACTAGAAAGCATGCTATGAAGGGCGAAGTGATTGAGGAGTGCATCCCTACTACAGCGGTGTACCTCTCTATCATGAGAGGTCTGTTCATTGAGAGCGAGGCACAACTGCGGTCTTGCCAGTCATAATTATCGTAGAAATTCTTTCTAGAATTATTTACTTGATTTGTTTCTGAATTCCAATAGTTTGTATGACGCTAGCGAACATCCTTTATTTTTATGTACATTGTTCGCTCGTAATGTTATTTTTTAAAAGGCTTGTATTAGGGTCAACACAAAATTTCTTGGGAAAGTTACACAGCGCAATGGTTTCCAACTTCGTGTTTCCTCTTCCCTATCTCGTGCTGTGGCATTTTTAAATTTATTTTATATTTCAGTAACTACGAAAGGGCCAATTCAGTATAGCGCATTTATTTAGGAAATATTGTATTTTGAATGTTATTAAGTAACTGAGTTACGAGAATTCGTCGTCAGTGATATAGAAACAAGTATGGTTCCAGTAGGATTCTTCCGTGATATGCTCAATTGCCCAAGTATTGTGTTCGTTTCTACTTCACGTGATCTATAATGAATGTACTGCAATTACGCTTCAGGCACCACTTGACTGAATCAACAGGCATCTTCAGAGCCTTCTGTAATCATAAAATGTCATGGGGGGTTAGAGAAGAGTTTCATTTCGCATCTTCAGAGCGTTAGTAGAATTTGCAACAAGTTTTCCTTAATGCGACCGATGAGCAAATTAATGAATGTAAAACTGCCTTTTATCGCCATGCACTCCGTCTATCAAGTGTCTTATCAATCATATCAAATAAAAGCATCGATTACGAAGAGAAAGTTTCTTATCCACAACTTGAAGCAGAATAATGATTGCTAAAAATAACAAGCGAAAACGGTTGCAATTGTGGAGTAGATTGCTATCTAGCAACATTCAGCGTTATAAAGTTTTACATTGAGTCCAAGCTGTGCACTGCAGGCACATTAGCGATAATTAATCACTGCAATATGTTCATACTTTGGAGTTGCCATTTCAAAAATTCAAGGGGTATATAATGGAACTTTGTTTTTAAAATTTCCACCTTTAATGTTTCAGAGTTCAACATTTATCTAAAATTTCAGCGAGCTAATCAATGTTTTCGAAATCTGTAGGTTTTACTTTAGTTGACTTTAAACTGGCACAAACATTTCTATAATTCAATATCAATCAAAATCGTGCTGATCTAAGCAGCGCCATATCAACTGTTACTCGGTTCTACCTTAACTGTTAAGCGAAAGTGTTAAGAGAAAAATTAAAAATAGGGCTAAGAAGGCCTAATCCGTGCTATTTGTTCATACCACTGAAAATAAAAGACAAACTTTGAAGTAAAAATTACAATCGTAATCCAAAATTGATTACAACTAGACCGTTAACAAACATCGAAATCAGAAATGCATCCTCACGTAGAACACCATAACCAAGTCACTGGTTTACCCATTTCAACTTGCATTTCCGCAAAAAAATTCAAATTGTTACGAGTATCATTTTTTTCCATCAAAAAAATTTGCTAAGTTTCCAGATAAAACTAGAAAATACGCATACCGCAAAAATATTATGAAGCGTCGATACATATTGCTAGTTAACCAACATTCATGACTCTTTCGGAGTATAATTGCACGCGCTTAATTACTACATAGAATGAATCATAAGAAATCTATGATAATACAATAATCATAATGCTGACGTTAATCGCACGACTTTAGATTAATAAATTGAAAACCAAACTCCATTTAAGATTCACAGTTCATCAATTTTGAATAAATAATTGACGTTTTTCCCTTCTAACAGCCTCATTTTCTTCTAGTTTTCGTTTGAAACCAATTTTTGGTGTGTGTATATCTATATATATATATATATATATATATATATATATATATATAAGAAGTTTACATGCATAAATGACTATGCAGAAGAAATTTGACTGGACGTAATGTACCGAGCCTTGTTTTAAACCACCGATCTTGCAGATTCATTACTTTCAAAGAAAAATTTGCTTTTTAAAACACCGGCAGGTAATCTCCAGATTAAATCTACGTACAGAGCAGAAAACTTGAATACAAACTTTAAGAAACCGGTTACGAGAACCTATACCGTACCCTAAAAGTAACTCATTGCGCTATCACAAAAAGACGTTTACATGAACGAAAAATGATAGAAAAAGAAGAACCTTAAGAAAGAAGAATTTTAGCCGCATATCACAAAACAGTTACAACCAAAACTAAGGAGAACTTGAAAATCAGCAAAAGCTTTTTTCAAGTTCGTTGAAAATGTGTGTGAAAATCGTTGTAGGAACGGTCTCACATATTTGGACTCTTATTTTCCTTTTCCTAGATAATATTTTCCACAAAAGCAACACAAACCAAAGTTTTCGCATAAAATCCGCAACCGGACAACTCGTCAAATAACCTTGGAACGAAATGTTGAATTTAAAAAATTATACAATCCTTTCACAAACTTCAATTCCACTTCGATGAATTATTTTCATCCTTAATGAGCGATATTTCGATGGGACCACTTCAGTTCTACCACTGAAGAAACTTCACAAGTGTTTCAAGAATGGCGAAGTATTTCAAAAAGCTGAAAATCAGTTCATGAAGAACACACGCAACATCGCAACTTATCGGAGTCAAATGCATAGCAAGGAAATCATCTAACGAAAGAGAGGAGCAAGATAATAGCAATAATAGTTAACAGCAACGGCCATTCGGAAAAAAAACTTATCGGCTAACCCATTTCGGTCTCGACGATAAATTGAGTATACCAGTAAAAATTCGGCAAAGCAAGATAAATGTTGGTGCATGTTCTATAGAAAAATGAGAACCCGTGAAAATAAACCAACCTACCTAAACAACAGCCGTTCGTAACACATGTGGTAGTAATCCTTACTTAGCCTCGCAAAGAACATTAAATTCCTACGATCACTGAATGACCATACACTCAATGCGCCTACACCTTTACAGATGGCGAAAATAAGAAAAACCAATGAAGCCTTCCTAAAAGATTATCAAGAACCTTACTTATAGCACAGCCCATATGTTGCTGATCCTGCAGTCAACAGTTGTTTATCCATGAAAAATACCTTACAATCAAGACTTACAATGGTTGCTGGCGAGAATACAGCAATAAAGCTCAAAAACAAAACCTACAACTAGCTTTCTAGCTATCCATCCATCCGCCAATCTGAGAAGCAATCCTTAGTACAATTCTTGGGCACTGACTGGCATGGCTTACTTGACAAAACATTCGCATTTCAATTAGCGAGGGTGTGATCCGCCGTTCACGGTAAGCCCAAAAGTGGTAGAACCCAAAACTCGTTTCCCTCCATTCACAGGCTGGACATTGTCTACGCTTCGAACACATCTACGTTTGGGAATAGCCCCGATAGATTCCAACCCTGTAGCAGGAACAACTTTCGAAGTTCCATTGATGATTAGATCTGTCGCTGCAGTTGATTCGCAGTGACCCAATGACAATTTAGACACAACCGAAGGTAACTCACTATCACCCCGCGCGTTGTTCTCATTGCTCTTAAACTGGACTTGGTCAGCCTTGGATTCACATCGCTCGTGCTTCAAAACTAAATCTCGAAGCCTCGCGTTTTCTGATAAAACCCTCTGATAGTTCTCAACCATTTTCTGCATCTCTGACATAAGTTTTTCGTATTCAGATGAGCCTGGAAGCTGCTCTTTTTCTTGTTGGTTTTGAGGATCAACTTCTTCCATGCACGGTTCTTGTTTTTCGCCTCCACGGCTTGGTGCTTGTTGTTGCTCGAATTTCATACGTTGGTGCTGCCGCTCTTGCTCATGAAGCGTGTGCTGCAACGTGAATGCAGGTCGCTCTTCCCTCATAGGCTTGACAGCACTGGGTTTCCGGCTACCACGAGAATAATCTAGGGACATTTCGGTGATATCACCACCAACATTTGCGTCAGCAACAGTTGACACGGCAGGAGACACAATCTTCAAACACGAGCCACTACTGACTTTCTCCTCATTCTGAAATTTTTCAAACAAAAATTGTTGCTTCTTTTGAAGCAAATACTGCGCTTTGAGATGCTGTTGCGTTTGCTTCTGTTGAGCCAGTTGCAGTTGTGATGGCTGTGCCGCCAGTTGCGACGGCTGCTGTGCCGCCAGTTGCGACGGCTGCTGTGCCGCCAGTTGCGACGGCTGCTGCTGATTCTGTTCTTTAAGCTTTTGTCGTTGGCGACGCAAAAGATTTTCTCGAATCTCCAAAAGTTTGATTTGATTTTCAGGCAGTTGTTTTGTTTTATCCTTATCCAGAGGTCCGTTGATCAAAGAATAACGGGGAACCGCCACGTTAGAAGACGCAAGACTCCTACCTGTGGATGCACATACAAACAATTCTTAAAACTTCAACCGTATCTTGTCCCATGTGTGGCACACGGGTGTAATTGCATTGCTCTGCCCTGTATCTTGTACCACCATCTCTTAATGCCAAAATTTTTATTTACGTGTTTGAACTGCGAAAACAACGCATATTATTAAGATCTTCAAATATCATTTGGGATAACGATTATGATTGTCAACATTGTGTGCAAGTACGATACATTTTATCATACAACACCAGTGCTTCTACAGGCAGCAATCCTCGCCTGTCAGTACGAGTCAAAAATAAATGAAGGCGCAGCATAGGCATTTCTATCGCAGATGAGGTTAAAATATAAAATAAGCAAACCCTGTACTAGGCCAAAACCATTTACACTTGCGCTAAATCTTTTAGGATATTGACCTGGTAGTAACATGCTTGACATTCAGACGGAAGACACCGGGTTCAAATCAAAAAATTGAGAACGTGCTTGCTTTTTTCAAATGGAATATCAACAGGAAAACAAAAAAGAGAAAAAGTAGCCTTTTTCCTCGATTTGGACTAAAGATGGCAAACTTTTACCGGTTTTCGTAGTGTTAATAGTTAAACACTTATTTTTCCCATTGAATTATTATGAAGTTATAAGCGTTAGTTTTACAAACACTTCCACGCCCCCTAAAACCTGTGGCTTGTCCTTGAATTGGCTCTAGAGCACTATTCAGCTATCCAATATGTCTCATCAACAGGATGTAATAATTTTTAGCAATTTCATTAATGATCTCACGAATGAAAACTGCAAACAAACATCCGATTTTTAAATGCAATGGACTTTTAATTTTTACTTTCAATAATCATAAAGTCTACCAGTATCTTGCTAGGCTCTAGTCACGCTTCTTGATAATGATCTTATGACAAACCCAGTTAAATTCTTAACAGGAGTACAACCAGTACTTTAATGAGATAAATTAAATAAAATACGTAATATATACTTATCCATCTGATCCTCTTAAATGCCATTGACTAACAGATTGATTCAATAATCTTGATTTTGCAAAGCTAAATCTACATAATGCTATAAACAGCAAATAAACAACGCTGTCCAATCATCATACGCACAATTACGCCACAGAACATGCAAAACCCTTGGTTTGCTCATGACATTTTAAATGTTAAAAAACGTCAAACATACATCAGACGTGCGAATGAAAATACACCACAAAAATCAAATAGGAAACAAAGAAAAACTACTTCACGCACTAATGTTCGATGTTCGAAAATAATAAAAACCGTGCGTTTGCTCAATTATGTTCATAAGGCAATGGAAAATGAGGCAAGGAAAATTGAACCTATTGTTCAAGAACATGAAACTTATCCAGAGGAAAAATACATTGCATGTCTTTTCAACAAATTTAAGTAAACATCACTAGATAAGATTTCAATAGAAGTTTGTTTAAACCCTCCCTAACCACAAAAAAGGTAATCCTAAGGTAGAAATCAGGAAGACACCATTTAGTATGAAATTAATGAAACGGAGAATCTGTGCACAAAGTGTGTCCTCACACCTAACCAACGTTAACTGCAAGATTGAGGTAAGTTTATGGAACAAGATATAAATTGAAACTGAAAGCTATTAATACTGAATAAAGAACAACAAAAAAAAAAATATGGTTCAAAACAAGAACTCATTCTATTTCAACAAAAAGAAGGCCCTACCTGCCTTAAGCTCGGGATCTCACATCTTCCCGTGATGCAATTAACCCCTGACCCGTGCTATAGTCCACCTCTTATGATTTGTCTGCCAATTTAGGGCATTGATGTTGAGAAATATTTAAAATCCAATTTTTAGTAATGCATTTCATGTAGACTTTTTTAAAATTCTTTTTTTCTTTTTCTCCTTTCCAGTTTTTTTCTTTTTTGAGCACTTATTCCATTAAAAATTATTGGATCCCCTTAGGAGATGACAAGAACACGATATTATTATTATTATATAAGAAAGTTTTAGCCTCCCTTAACCACGACAAAGATGTTCCAAGAGAGGAAAGAGGAAGGCACCATTTAGTATGGAGTTGAGGGAAGCGCGGAATCTATGCACAAGGTGCACAGATACAGTAAGCTAGGAAAGAAGTTCATGAAACAAGAAAAAAGTTGAAGAAGAAAGTAGTAGGTGCTCAAAAACAGGACAGCAGTGAACCGAAAAAAGATGGTCCGTAACAAAACAAAAACCTATTTTATTACAACAAAAAGGAAGCCTACCTAACCTTCAGCTCAGGCCCTCACATAGTCCCCCTGGGAGCGACAAGAACACGATAACCGAAAGAAGTTTGAACTCGTGTTATTTCGCTTAAATGTTGAAGCTTCTCCAAATTCTTCACTAAACAGAGACATACTCGTACACTAGGGCACCGGTTGCTGAACCTTTTCCACTAACATGCAGCACTAAATACATTTTATTGTCACTGCACCCATTAAAAGATATTTGAAATTGAAACATCTAATTTTTACAAGTTTTAAGTTCATTTTTAAAATCTATTGGAAGTACGGTTACGCAAAACACATGTATTCAAACAATGTAAAAATGCACTTCTGACACGATTTTTTAACACTGAAGTTCAACCCACTAATCCAATTCACTTACCCTTTACTGCCTAATTTTTTCACTCTTTGAACAAATTTTTTTCAGAAACAATACCAAGTGGCATGCTAAGGGTTGGAATAGAATTTAGCAACAGATACAAGAATAGTGTCCCATACTCAAACTGCTCGCTAACTATGCTTTCAAACAAGCGAGAATCACATACGCAATCTTGAATTTCCACGCACAGACCCTTGTAATTTCATTTTAAAACAATTTCTTCATACGAGGCCGTTACAGAAAGCTTAGTCAAACGGTTCTACAATTTTCTTCGCATTCTTAGTAATATTAAAACTGTCTGAAGATGTGTTCATTTATTGCTCATGTTAACGCTATCGGATGACATTACTAATGAAATCGGAAATATTTTGCATTAATAAACGAGGTGGTGATCTGGCGACCATTGACACTTTGACCATAATTGGTTTAACTGAAGTTCACTATTCAAGTAAAATTTAAAGTTAATTGTAGAAAGCAATTTTGAAAATATCAAACATTAACTGGATCATGCGTTCATTTAGCTTTAATTGAACACATATGAAAACTAAGTTTGTGACCACTGGTCCGTCAGCAGCATTATAAAAATTCCCTATAAGGCAACCCGCCGGTGGCGCACGTTGCGTTTCAGGCATTTATTTAGTGGTCAGACAACCGTAACTCTAACTCTCACCTCCAACTGCAGCAGCGGTGGGGGCAGGTCCGTTGTAGTCTGGCAGTCCGGAGCAAACACCTTCAGGGATTGAAAAAGCTGCCCGGACTTCAGCGCTGAAAGGTCTGCAACAGAAATTGTCCACAATTTTAAATACTTTTTGGTATGAAGCGTTCTCTTTCCAAGCTTGATTCAATTCAACATGGAAAAAATGACATCTCAACATCTCACATTAACTATAACGGTATAAATGAAAAGCGTTTAAGATATCATATAGATGGTTCGAATGGTTGAAATCGAGAATACTTCACAGCATACTTGCAATATTGTTAACAGCAGCGCTTAGTTCTTTAATATTAAAATTAATTTTTCGGAACGGGTATGTAATGGAAATTGTACTATGTAGTTCAAATTTTGGGGACTACCATAGCGTGGAGTCTACCGCCAAATACTGCCTACCCAGTTGCAGTTTGAGATGTACAAATTATATGTTTATCGCTGAATTAAATTTATGGTATGAAAATATGTAATATCCTTAGTAACTTAACCTCATGCTCTAGTACTAGCTAGAGGTAGATGTCCTGCTATCGTGCGGTAGACCTCACGCAATCGTGTGGTAGACCTCACGCTATAGCGAAGTAGACCTCACGCTATAGCGAAGTAGACCTCACGCTATAGCGAAGTAGACCTCACGCTATAGCGAAGTAGACCTCACGCTATAGCAGCATCGCATTTCGTAGGCTAAACTCGCACACTCACGTTCCGTCATTGAGCTCCTTGATGCGCTGCTTGTCCAGAGCCACCCACCGCTGACGTGCCCGTTTACTGAGGCCGGAAGGAACTTTCCTGTCGGTCAAAACGAATTCCATTATAGATAGGCAACTCCATACAGCACGCTGCCGACACTAATTTTAATCCATCCACATGAAGTTTAAGCACTTTCGGCAAAAACGCGTTTCACCCAAGTTCGTGACGAATGAGGTGCTAATGCATTTTTGGTCATACCATGCAACGCATAAAATGGTTATCCTATGGTATTTTTTTTGCCTATCTCCAAGCATTTTAGCTTTCATTACCCGAAACGACATTAATGCTCTGGTTCAAATCCCTTTTGAATGAATTCCAATTTATCTTTTCAAAGCATGACACTTGTCCTCGAGATCCGGAGAGAAAACTACCACCTGTTGATTTTTTCTAACACTGATCAGATTATATGTAGTAACATATACAACAAAGGCGTTTCTAAGAGAGGAAGGAGGAAGGCACCATTTAATACGGACTTTAGGGAACGCGAAATCTATGTACAATGTGCTTAGAAACAGTAAGTTGAGAAAGAAGTTCATGAAACAAGATGACAGTTGACGAAGAAAATGGTAGGCGATGAAAAACAGGATAGCAATGAACTATAAAAAGATGGTTCTTGACATAGACATTTCATTTCAACAAACGAGGCCTACTTGACAATTTGCTCAGGATCTCACATTTTCCCCCTAGGAGTTGGATTATAATTAGATTATAAGTTAGTTTAAGCCTCCCTAACCGCTACAAAAATAGAGCGTATCGAAGAGAGGAAGGAGGAAGGCACCATTTAGTATGGAGATAAGAGAATGAGGAATCTATGCAGAAAGGGCATAGAAACAGTAGGATGAGAAAGAAGTTCATGAAACAAGATAAAAATTGAAGAAGAAAGTCAGAGGTGCTGAAAAACAGGAACAGTAGTGAACCGAAAAAAGGTGGTCCTTAACATAACAAAAAACATTTTATTTCAACAAAAAGAAGGCCTATCTAACTCTCAGCTCGGGCCCTCACATTTTTCCCCTGGGAGCGCTAGTTCCCATAGATACAATAGTTGTATCCTCCTGAAGGGTTCCCCCTAGGAGTGCAAATTCCTTTAAATACAGTAGTATTTGAAGATGGATGCCAAAAATGATTACACTAACTCTAATCAGAGACAGAAGGTGATGATGTAGTGCTCAATAATGTAAGAACACACTTTCCTTAATTCACACCCTTAGTTTGTAAAATGAAAACTTCAAATTGACATTCAAGTTAGATCAGTTACTGCGACGTGGACATTAGTGGCGAAACAATGAATGACCGCGGCTTATTCAGAAGTTAAAATCTTAATCCTATTTCAGTATTGGGAGGTCTCATGTTACGTTTAAGTTCTTTCTGGTGACAACTCGTCGTGTCGCTCTAAGCCTCTTTTAGTCAACCAGTACTTTAATAGGAATCGCGAAGTTAATTTTCATCGTCAGGAGATTAGATTAGAACAGTCGTTCGTTTTAGCCTCTTTTCCCAGCAACAAATGCGACCCAAAGAGAGGAAGGAGGTAGGCACCATTTAGTATGGAATTAAGAAAACGCGGAATCTATGCAGAAAGGGCATAGAAACAGTAAATTGTGAAAGAAGATTATGAAAGAAGAAGTTGAAGAAGAAAGTAGGAGTGCCGAAGAGCAGGACAGCAGTGAACCGAAAAAAGGTGGTCCTCAACATAACAAAAACATTTTATTTCAACAAAAAGAAGGCCTACCTAACTCTCAGCTCGGGCCTTCATCGTCAACAACTCTAATTCGCCGGGAATATAAAATCTTTATGATGTGAATAACAATAATCAAGAAATAGTCACTTATTCCACAGCCTATGCAACTCATGAAAGTCTATTGATTAGGCCAACAACATAAAATTAATGCATCTTCATTTTTAGTCGATGGCTACACCCTGCAGAAATTCAGTATCTTTCATTCACAAAGCCAAAAAAAAGGCATATTAACGTCGCATGAGAACATCAACTCTTGAAACTGTCAAATTTGTCATTTACAGTTCACAGCACAAATCGACGCAGATATCTAATCTTCCACTAAAACTTTCGAAACTATTCAGCAAAACATAGACGCTCCTGACACGGTGATTGGGAGGCGTCATTCAAAGGGGTGATCAGTTTTCAGATCTCATTTATTTTTGGAGCAAACTTACATCCAAGGTTGAATTTCTCCTGCAGTTCCAAACATTAAGAGACTGAGGGACGATATTAATAACATTAAATTAATAAAAATTCCTCTTTCAGAACATACCGTGTTCTGTATTTTCAATGTACATTTAAATTTACACAAAGAAAAAGCTACTAATTTGTGATGAAAATTATTATTCGAATACAAATCCCTGATATTTCTTATTAGATTTTTAACTATCTAGTAATAATTTCATGAACCTATTGTGCTAAATCAAAATGATGAAACCTGTTTTGTTTTCAAGTCGAATCTTAGAACATATTTTAGTTTCAAGGAACACGTTATTTTTGTATTATTTACAAGCCTTCTCACTTCTTCAGTAATACGGGATAAGTGTCCCAAGTGTCTCCCTTTATTTTCAAAATTCATCCGCAAACAAAAATTTGTAGCTTCAAGTCCCATGTAGATAAAGAATATTTGGGATTGACAATGCCCTAAATTTATTCAATGAAGGTATAACTAAAACAAAAATTTTAATACCGGACAAAACGGCTGAGGAGTGATGCCACATGAGCATCATATTTGCCGTGCTCGGAAGTGGGTTCAATCCAGTCATCATTACTGGTTTCCTGCCCAAAAAACAAAAAATTATATCGCTTAGTCATCAAACTAGTTACATCTGCGTGACAAGTTAACTTCTCGTAAATCCGAAATAAGAAAAAAATTTAAATTATAATACATACATGATATAATATACAAAAAAACATTTCAAAATGTACAGCTGCAGGATTGGTCCTATTGAGAGGGTATCCCCAAGCCTGGTATGTGGGAACAGTAAAATTGAAGATTAAGATTATAAGTTAGTTTAAGCCTCCCTAACCGCTACAAAATAGACCGTATCGAAGAGAGGAAGGAGGAAGGCACCATTTAGTATGGAGATAAGAAAATGAGGAATCTATGCAGAAAGGGCATAGAAACAGTAAGATAAGAAAGAAGTTCATGAAAGAAGATAAAAGTTGAAGAAGAAAGTCAGAGGTGCTGAAAAACAGGACAGTAGTGAACCGAAAAAAGGTGGTCCTTAACATAAAAAAAACTTCTTTCAACAAAAAGAAGGCCTACCTAACTCTCAGCTCGGGCCCTCACATTTTCCCCCCTGGGAGACAGTAAGATTGAACTAAATTTATGAAATATGATAAAAGCTGAAGAAATTAGATAAGCGCACAACAAATTTTGTCAAGTTTTCCTCATCCTTAATAGCTTCCTTGATAGTTGTTCAACCTATGTACAACTCAACCTATGTACAATTTTTAATACAATAATGAAATACAATAATTCAACCTATGTACAATTTTCTTCAAGGTAAGAATGAATGAAAAGAGTCACCTCTACACCAACGACTGAAGGCGCCACAAAGTCAGACTCATCATCATCGTCGTCGTCGTCAAACGATTCAGAAGATGATGATGAACAGCTGGAGTCCTCTTCTTGTTCTTGCACTGTAAATAAAAAAATAGATATCACTGTTATATACCCGCCAACTTCTTACATTGCTCTTGGTTATACGTCTTTTTGGGGCTAAAAAACTTTGACAGAAATGAAATGCAAAAATCCTGAACTTGTTTGTTTTTTCACTTCAAAAAAATACCCTGGTTGTCTCAATACAAACATGAAAATACAAAACTCCAGTAATGGGTCACTCATCAACAGATGAACATCAAAATGGATAAAAACAAAGAATTTGCACTAAAATATTATAATTCTAATCATCACTGGTTTGAGTCATTTTCACTATATTATTTGACATCAATAATAATGGAAAACTATCCAAGAATGAAGTTAATATTATTGCAAGAACAACATTCAGAGAGAAAGCAATATAAAAACACACTTGCTGGGTGCAGCTTACTAATAAAATAACGAAACATAAAAATTAGAAACATCTGAACATAAAATAGACTACACTTAAACCATAAGAACATACTAGTTCATTAGCAAGTCAACTTGGATTTTAACCTGTACTGAAGCAGTTTTTATAAGTTACTAATTAAGTTAATTTTTTATCATACTAATACTGTAGAACTTCAATGAATTAAAAATTCCCCATTCCAACACCTGAATACAACTTCATTCCTCACGCTAAATCCACCGTTGACCGATACTATCGAATTCCTGTAGAGTGGCCTTCTGCTGTGTTCTTCTACTGGACTACCATCTTGAATAGTTCAAATCCAACATGCTTCACTTCTGCAGTGAACTTCTTTAAGCAAATGAACTGATAACAGTTTAAAATTGATGCACAAACAACTTGATAAATTCTAGCATAAGCAATACTGATGCGCATTGTTTAGTTTATTAGTTAGTTTAAGCCTCCCTATCCTCAACAATGAGATGTAAAGAGAGGAAGGAAGAAGGCACCATTTAGTATGGAGTTAAGGGAACGTGGAATCTATGCATAAAGGGCACAGAAACAGAAAGCTAAGAAAGAAGTTCATGAAACAAGAAAAAGTTGAAGAAGAAAGTAGTAGGCGCTGAAAAACAGGACAGCAGTGAACCGAAAAAAAGATGGTCCGTAACACAACAAAACCTATTCTATTTTAACAAAAGAAAGCCTACCTAACCTTTAGCTCGGGCCCTCACATTGTCCCCCTGGGAGCGCTAGTTCCCATAGATACAATAATTGTATCCCCCTGAGGGGTACTGATGCGCATTACCTGTGAATAAAATTAAATGGATAAGCCATAAAAATTTTCTTGAATCAAATAGTATTAGTGACAGAAAGATCAGAGTAATTTTTGGTGGTTTTATATTAGTTCTGATTCAAAATAATTTGTTGACCACTAGTAGTTAAAGATGACACTATCATTCAACTGAATACCTATAATATAACAGGTCCAGAAAAGTTGCCATTACATAAAGAATATTCTTATAAAGAAAAATAAATCTCATTATGTACACAGATTGTACCCTTATTTTAGTGTTGCATTTTCTTCCCAATCCAAAGGCTCTTCATCTCACATAGAAGCTGACATTTGCAATTGACTGTCCTCAGATAATTGATAACTCGACTGCCTCCCACATATTTAGTATCTTAATTACCGGAATAGAGATCACTAGCACTAATGCTAAGCAATAGAATATAACTTACAAGCGCAAACATTTCTCAGAAGTTCAGAAATGCAATAGACTGCCTCCTACATGTTTAGTGTTTCAATTGCTAGAATAGAGATTAGTACATATATAAACATGCAACTTACAAGAGCGAACATTTCTCAGAACAACAGCATTGTCAGGGCAATCAACAATGTGAGCCTGAAACTGATGGGTAGGCACACGGTGGGTGGCATTGAAAGGGCATATCTCCATCTTCATATTTTGGTGGGACTGAAAAAGAAAACAAGGATGTCAGGTGATGGCCTCAATCTGAATCAACTGCTATATGCAAATTAACTCTAGTACTGACAAAATGTGCTTAAACGGCAGCTAAACTAGAAATTCCACAGATTTATCCAAGAACACAAGTAAAAAATTTTCAAACTACACTAAATTAATTTCATTCATTCCTAAAAATAAGATTAGATTAAGTGTTAGTTTAAGCCTCCCTGACTACAACTAAGGCATTTCAAAGAAGGGAAGAAGGAAGGCAACATTTAGTATAGAGTTGAGGGAAAGCAGAATCTGTGGACAAGGTGCATAGAAACATTAAGTTGAGAAAGAAAGTCATAAAACAAGATGAAAGTTAAAGTAGAAGGTGCTGAAAAACAAGACAGCAGTGAACCAAAATTTGCTAGCCAATAACAAAATTAAAAAAACCTATTCTATTTCAAAAGGAAGGTTTATTTAACGTTCAGCTTGGGACCTCGCATATTCCTCAATCCTCGGGGAATGCTAATTCTTACAAATACAATACTAGTATCTTCATGAGATCCTTCAAAATAATGTGTAGTTATAATCATGATGGGAAAAGATTTCTAGACAAACTTCCAACGTATATTTTCATATCTATACGGTACACACATTTATATAAAGCTAGGCATCACTTATGCAAATTTTATTTGTTCACAAAAATTGCAGCTGCAACAAATGAATTTGTAGTACCCAGAGACAAAGCCTACTATTTTTCTAATAAATTATTAAGATGAAACGCAAGAACTCCTTTTGTTCGTCTGGTAACATTTAGCCCATGTATCAGCTAATGCCTTTACATCTGGTTATGCCCCACATCCGGATAAACCCCAGACTTGGTCCCACATTCCTATATAAGGTGAACCAGCTACACTTGCAGCTCACTCACTAACAGCATTCCTTTTGTGTCCTACACTGAAGATTGCCTAAGAGTTGCCTCTTCTTTATTATTGAACCATAATCATGTGATTAGATAGAACTTGATCAAGCCAGATATTATCAGATATCTTTGTTCAACTTGTTACATTGATTCAAGTTTTGTTCTAAATTAGGCTAGAAGGTATTTCTCATAATTACCGAGTACTCTATGTTAGCTCATTATATTCTGCCCCTTCAATTAGCTTCATTTGACGGGTGAGGCATTAGCCATTATATTAGTATTATTGTACTCCACAAAACCTAATGCTAATGTTCTTGTTCCTCACCAGGTAACACCTGCTGGAACCTCATGTTTTCATCCCTCAGAAACAATACCCCCACACACATATTAACCCCTAACTTGACTGATCACATGTGAAGATAATCATTTTTTCCCCAGTCACTACATTTTGCCTTGGCATTTTAAATTTTTTGAATAACATTCATAACATTGCAATACTAAGCATTGAAGGAGTACTCCAAAAGAGGGCTTGAAGCACATGAAAAAAATCTGTACTTCCAACAGCCATTCAGTATTGAGGAGACTAAAGATTAGATTATAAGTTAGTTTAAGCCTCCCTAACCGCTGCAAAAATTGAGCGTATCGAAGAGAGGAAGGAGGAAGGTACCATTTAGTAGGGAGATAAGAAAATGAGGAATCTATGCAGAAAGGGCATAGAAACAGTAAGATGGGAAAGAAGTTCATGAAATAAAATAAAAGTTGAAGAAGAAAGTTAGAGGTGCTGAAAAACAGGACAATAGTGAACCGTCCTTAACATAACAAAAAACATTTTATTTCAACAAAAAGAAGGCCTACCTAACTCTCAGCTCGGGCCCTCACATTTTTCCCCTGGGAGCGCTAATTCCCATAGATACAATAGTTGTATCCCCCCGAGGGGTTGAGAAGACTAAATTAAGTCTCCATTAGAAAATACTTCTGCTCATAAAAGGTAACAAATACAAGGTCCAACGAAATAACTATCTACATCAGTTACTTGAAATAATATTTTTAATTCAAAGGTAGAAACCAATTGCCATTGGAGAAATTATTTGGTATAAAAAATAAGATGCAATCAATAAATGAGACATACAAATTCAAGCTACTCAGAAAAAAAATTTTCACAATAGTTAAAAAATTATCTCAGAGGATACCTTTAGCAGAACAGCTCACAAACAAACCAATGAAATTGTTAGCAAAAGCAATACATAGGTAAAATCATTCAAAATTTATTCCAAATTACAAATGAGGATAATCAAATGAAGTACTGAACCTCATCACTTGAAAATTATGCACAGGAACAATAAAAAACCTATCTTCTCATAGGCATAAGTAGAAGTCATAGTGAAATGGAGCTTGATTGTGCTTCAGCAAAAGGTCACTCTTACCTTGCCACACTTGATGATGTGAATGGCCATTCTAGTGGGGTTGATGCGATGCGCAGGGTTGTAGGGGCATGATACCAGGTTGTTCATGAAAGCCATATTGGGATATGGCATAGTTGACTAAAAAGAGAAATCACTGAGCAAGGTCATTGAATTACACAAGCAAATTTCCGTGCATGCTATCTAAATAAAAAATACTATATACCAAGTGCTGTCTAATATATTGTAAGTCCCACAAAAACCCAAACTGAGTATTTATAAATACTCGGTTTGGTTTTTTTGGGGGGAACTATTGGATATGGTCTATTTATTAATCATTTGTGGACCACTATTATATTATTTCATTACAAAAAATACATGAGAAACTAGCAAATGAAGCATTTAGTACTTGTAAGCAAATTGAACAAGTGGATTTTCAGTTTTGCATAGAAATATTAGACGTTTATCAAACTCTAAGCAGACCACTTCAGTGAACTATTAAGAAGAAAGTTCACTGGACCCTTAGTTATTGGACTTGATGAAGAATTATTAAAGTTGAATACTAGAAAGATTACAAATCATGGATAGAATATTCTTACGTTTTTCATAAACTTTTCATTATACAATTATACTACATTAGTAGTTAGGGCATTTCAGTTTTTCTTATAAATAACATGAATTGTACAATCAAACAGCTGGCAGATTCATAGTAATTTAGGTAACATTTCTATTATTTTTCTCAATATGAATTAAAACATTCTGATCAACATTAATAAAAACAAAAAAATCTAACATTTAAATTAATTCATTCATGTTTTAGCTAACTGCTCATCAGGATTTAATTTTAGAAGCTAATAAAGATCCAGTTTAACATACTAATCAGATTATCAAAAAATTGGAAAACATGACAGAGCAATGACAAATTTTAGAAATAGTATACTGAATGATTTATTACAGAGCAGTTTATATAATATTTATATTTTATTTTCTGATTGGGCTATTCAATTTTAATGCATTACTTCTATCCAGAATTTACACTTTTAAAAAGTAATATGGTCAATGTTAAGTTTAATGCAATCACGGAAAATAATAATTTTATTCTAAAGCATCACTAAAGGAAACCCATTCAAGAACGTTTTACATGAATGACATTCTGCTCGCTGATGCGTTATTGTCGAATTATTGAACTTTGAAGTTGGACTTTGCGCCCAAAGGAAACGAGCGTGCAAAACGGAATTCAATTAATAACGAAAGCTATTACAAACGTAAAGAGGTTGGGTCGTGAGGGGGAGGCACAGTTCTTCTAGTGAAAATTATAAATAAAGCTTCTAACCCACCCATTAGGGTGACGACCGCAATCTTGTTTACATCGGCTCCAAGATGGCGACCACCATGGGCGCCGCCATCTTGGAGCCGATGTAAACCAGATTGCGGTCGTCACCCTAATGGGTGGGTTAGAAGCTTTATTTATAATTTTGACTAGAAGAACTGTGCCTCCCCCTCACGAACCAACCTCTTATCGTTTGTAATAGGGGGTTAGCTTCCGTTATTAATTAAATTCCGTTGCTTCCTTTCGCGCGTGAAGGCCAACTTCAAAGTTCAATAATTTGAAAATAACGCATCAGCAAGCAGAATGTCATTCTTGTAAATCGTTCTTAAATGGGTTCCTTTAGTGATTCCTAGGATCGGAATTCTTATTTTCTGTGATTGCATTAAACTTACCATTGACCAGTAATATTTCCAGGCTACTAATTTTACACATTTTTGGCATTACCACAATTTTAGTTGTGTATAAATATAATTAGTACCTAGACAGTAAACTTGACTTTTTACAGGCAAACAAATATTTAGTTCACAAATATTTTCTTTCATCAATTTATTTACCACAATAAAGCAGAAGATTTTTCTCAAGTCTAGTACAACCAACATATTTGAGTATAGTTACTTGTGAGCTTTAACAAGTTCAGCAACTTTAAGGAGACCTTCCCAGGCCCCTGTTGCTCAGGTGGTCCTCAGGTGGTCATTTTTCATGTTTTTGTTGGAAAAGAACACTTAGGTGGTGGACTATTCGGTCCTAAAATTTTATGGTGCTACGGACAACAGATCCCCCCCAAGGGGGGTAAGGGAACCAAACTCTTTACCTTTGAGCCCATTTCAACCTCATAAAAAGAAAACAAATGGGAAATGTAAAAAAAAGCCCATTTAAGCTGGTTAGGAATGTTCCAAGGATTCTAAAACTGTCTTTGTTTTTATTCTAGCATCAAAACTTGATGACAAGTCCCATCTTGAAACATCAATATCAGTGAAAAAGCGCCAAAATTTTCAATTTTTGAGCCAATTTCAACCCCATATAAAAAGAGAACAAATGGGAAATGGAAAAAAGCCCATTTGAGTTTGTTAGCAATGTTTCAAGGATTCTACAAAGGTTAAAAGGTTAACATTGGCATCTTTGGGATGCTTTATTTCCAATCAAGCCTGAAACATATGATCTTAGCATTGGTTTTTCAAATGTCTTATAACTAAGCCTATATATAGGACACCATGACGGTTCCCCCGTAATGCCGGTACCCATTTCCGACACCTGGATTGAGTGGGGTATTGTGCTTGAGCTTTCCCTTATACCCAACGGGGAAAATCTCCGCGCCAGCGCTGGGAACGAACCCGCGACTTCCAGCATACAAGTCCGATCCCTTAACCGCTGTGCCACGGAGAGCACGGAGATACAACTGTCTTTGTTTTTGTTCTAGCACCAAAACTGAATGAGGAGATACATCTTGAAATATCAATACCAGTGAAATATCAATACCTAAAAACCAATTGGTCAATTTTTTTCAAAAACTAAGGCCCAAATCAAAAAAATGAATGGAATAAATTGTTTCTTTTCAGAAGTTACATTTCATAGTCAAATTTCATAAGAATCAGATTGAAAATAAAAAATTTCATATATATGAAAAAAAAAAATTTTTTTTGGTTTTGGAAATCACAATTCATAGTGTGAATATGAAGTTACGTATGGAAATTATCGTAATAAAATTAAAACTGCATTCAATTACATAAATTGTTCATTATATTACACTTCAATAAAAAATTTCAGTTTATGCTTATACCCAACACTTCAAACTTTCAACATTCAAAATGGGACTAGTCATCGAGTTTTGATGCTAGAACAAAACCAAAGACAGTTTTAGAATCCTTGGAACATTCCTAACCAGCTCAAATGGGCTTTTTTTCCATTTCCCATTTGTTCTCTTTTTATATGAGGTTGAAATGGGCTCAAAGTTAAAGATTTTGGTCCCCTTACTCTAAACCCCAAAAATTACTGTTATAAGAAATTTTAAAAATTTGAAAAAATAGAAAAAATTTGAATTTGAAAAAAAAAACATTTGAGTTTGTTAGGAATGTTCCAAGGATTCTAAAAATGTCTTTGGTTTCGGTCTAGCATTAAAACTTGAAGACGAGTTCCATTTTGAAATATCCATAAAACATACCAAAAAACTAATTTTTTGAAAAAAATAAAAAACTAAGCCATAAATCAAAAAAGTGACACGAGTAAAATAGGTTTACTTTCACAAAATACATATACTGGCCAATTTTCAAACAAATCGGACGAAAAAAGTTGAAAAAGTGGGACGGTCTCCTTAAGGGCATCCAATCATTCACGCTGTTTCAAGGTATATAATTATGTTAAACCTAATTCATGTAACCAAGGTGCATACTAGAATAAATAATGAATTGATTCTTTTCAAGTTAAAATATACAAAATTCCATACAAAATTGTAATATTACACTAGCAAAAGAACAGACCAAAAATTGACTTTTATTCATCCATTCTAAATGATATTTTAACCAACAAATGACTTGAATAGAAATGCAGAAACCCAAGGAATAAAAAGTAGGTCCATGACATTTATTGGTCACTGTTGGGTTTAATGCAATCATTAAATCAGCTCCAAGATGGCAGCAACCATACCAAGTGGCCACGACCTTGGAGCTGATGTAAACACAATTGCGGACATGATCTTAATGGGTGGGTTAGAACATTTGTTTATAATTTTTACTAAAAGAACTGTGGCTACCCGTCACGACCCAACCGGTTTATGTTTGTAATAGGGGGTTAGCTTCTGTTATTAATTAAATTCCGCTTGGCGCTTGCTGCATTGTTGGAACATCCTATCCTTTGACGCGCAAAAGTCAACTTCACAGTTGAATAATTCAAAAATAATGCATCAGCGAGCAGAATGTCATTCTTGTAAAACGTTCTTAAATGGGTTCCTTTAGTGATTCTTTTGAATATAATTCATAATTTTGGTGACTGCATTAAAACCGACATTGACCCATTGTCCCATTCATTATATCTACACAGCATAAGACATTAACCAACATGAAGAAGTTTATTAACAGTTCATTATTTAATGAACTTCAGCTTAATATTAAAATTTAATGCATGGTATTTAAACAACTGACTACAAAATTTTGTTAACCATTCAATTTAATTTTGTTCACCATTTCTAATACTGCCCAACAGCAGGAGGGAGTTTAAAGCCTACACTAATCATGAGGGTCTAACAAATTATTTACCCAGTCATCCATATTAGGTACCTAGTTTAGGCAACTCCCAACATACTCTCCACGGTTATGAAATAAAACCAATTAAATCCATTAAAAGCCCCTTTGTTGTTAAAAAATAACACCAAATTCGCCTATACCATAGGAAATCAGTTAGGCTAATGAGCTAAACCTTCATGAAACATACCTAACTGTTAACTAACGTCCACTCCTACTATGTAGATGTGAGCTTTAAGACCGACTCCCAAGAAGCCTCTTGCAAGTGATATCAAAGCCTACCAGATTATGTCTAACACGGTGCATAAGATCTTTCCGTATACCGTTATCTCCAATTAAATTACGCTGTTAAGTTTTGTCGATAGTACATCAGTAGTGGGTGGCTACGCTACTTTGTGTGTCGAACACGCACTTCTATACGTGTATGGTGTATGTGTAATTGCACATACGCTTCAAATTTTTTAGAATACCATCAAACTCTCAAGAACAAAATCTTCATTAGAAGAATTGCACGGCGGGCTTCGTGGCAATAAAAACACATTCTCAACACTGTCAATGGCTAGGCGCCTGGCTACAATGGCTACAATGCCGCACACGGAAAACCACTCTCACCACACCTCAAGCGGCTCAACCCTCGTTTCTCGAGAAACATGGTCGTCGGTTGTCACACTTTGTCTTCATATGAATGTAAAGTTAGAGATCGATTTTGTTCATTTGTATGAATAATGTTATTCTCCATCTGATATGAGTGCTGAATAAGTGTCTTTCATTTTCTGTTATGATATAAATGATAGAATTTTGCTCTATCTGCATCTATTTTGTTCCGCTCATGATGATTAAAAACAATAATTCATAATAACTGTAGCCAGTTTCCACGTTTGTTAGCCTAAATAATCTATATACATATTCGTAACAGTTCTAAACAAACCTATTCTATTTTTAAATAATCCATTCAAACCCAGTTCAATATACTCTATTTCAAAATAATCAATCCTAACACAACCAAACCAATAGAAATATATTCTTAGTTAACCTAACATAGTCTAAAAACCTGAGCCCATAAAAAGCCACAGTTATTTTTTGCAGCGCAAGTAATTTAGCTTACTTCAGCAATATATCTCAACCTAGCATAGCTTAACTCACTTGAATCTATCATATCTTAATGTATTTTAACCTGTCTTTAATTCTCGTTAACTAACCAAACGTACATGAAGGTGCCCTAACCCCATGACGACAGTTGTCTTGAAAGAACTTACGCAACGAGTTGAAAAATCCGCCACGACGTAAAATCTTCCAAACTCTTCAAAAATTCGGCCCCATATGGCTACTTTGACGTTGTACTGTTCATTTCGTACAGATTCGTAAGACCCACTTATAGAAAATGCTCCGCACAACGCGCTTTATCTAATTTTATAACATGTATGATACTGATTTTCTAAACAACTTGAATAAATTCTCAACTAGAAAATTTTTGCAAGCATAGCCCTCATGGATACGTAGACGAAGGTGAGGTAGGTACAACACACGACTAGCTGGGTCCATGAAAGATTTCACGGCCATTTTTCTAATTTAATCCTCAGGTATCAGAATCTTTTATTTTCATTACCGCCACTACATCCACCGTTATAAAGCTGGTGTTGGCATCAAGTTGACAACCAATAACCTGATACATCCCAACCTAACCAATGCTAAAATATTCCATCATAATTTAAGCTTTTTTAACTTTTAGTACCAACCCCGTTTAGCCAACCCCAAGAGTCCCTAACTTATTATACCCTACCTACAAATTTTATGTTAACAAAATGAGAGTTGACCCAGTAACGTACTTAGTTTACAGGCTGACGCTCAAATTGCCTTATACTTTTTCCTCTTGTAATTTTTTTAAAGCGTAGCATACGACATGGCATTCAGTGAGACAGACAAACCATAATCAAACTTAAAAAGAAATCATCAGTTGTGATCGCTCCATAATTGGAATCGGGTTTGCGATCGAGTGGTTAAGAATGAGCCCTTCTGTGAAGGTGTCGGCTGTTCGAATCCCGGCGCTGCACGGTGATTTCTCCATGTTGGGTAGAGGGAGAACTCAAACACAATGCCCCACTCTACCCATGTGTCTGAAATGGGTACCGGCTTGACCGGGGGTAATCGTCATGGCGTCTTGGTGTTAGTTGTAATGCATCTTGAAAAAAAACAATGTATAAGATGATATGTAGGAATTCACTTCTTGATCCCAGGTGAGTGCAGAGCAAGAAAAGAAAGAAAAAGAAAAATAGTATATTTCCGATATAGATGGTACAAAAGTACCATCATTGGTTTTTAAAATCTCTTAAAATTAATACACTTAGATGATACACACACACGAGTATTGTAAAACTCGTGTCACTAGTCGAAAAGAAATGATTGAGGGCAATGTATTCCTAATCTTGCGTAATCTACATTTGATAATACATGTAATGATAATTATAAGAGACAACACAATTTCATGGACGATGCATTTTCATTGTGAGGTGAAAACACTCTTGACAGTTTACATGTACATGACATAAAACTTCGCAATTCTTGACGCCAGGAAATAATACATGAATCGCTTGTTTCGGCCAATGGTCAAAAGTTTCATTTTAAGGAAGCATGAAAAAAAATATATATATAAATATACATCCGCATATATGTACATATATATATTCATACATATATATACATGTACATATACACACATACATATACATGTATACACGTACACATAAGCATGAGGACCAAGAAGATTATAAGTTTTGTATTTCTAATCCAACAATTTTAACATAGCGGTCATTAGTTAATAAGCATTTATTTAAACAAAAAGTGGATCATCGCACAACAAATGTATAGTTTTTACATGAATGCTTTACAATAATAAAGAGATGACGAGCTAGGTAATGATACAAGTTGAGAGTGAACAGAAAAAAGACCATTATCTCTAGTAAAATGCTAGTTGTCAGTCTAGTACACACATGTGTGCACACATACATGCAAATACATACACATACACATGCACGCACATACTTACACCAAACTCGTAAGGATACACAAATGCATTTCTATGCATCGAGGCAATACATACGCATTCTATTTAGTGTCATACGCATAGCGCGCACACGTACACATATATACAAGTACGCATGTGCGCGAATATCAGCGTAAACCAGTCAGTATAAACCAGAAATTCCAATCGAGGGAAACGGAGAAAATATCTTTTATTATGGCATGAATTTTATAAAATTTCGTACTAAAAATAGTGGCACAAAACAGTCTACCTAAGTCTGAAACATGAAAACGATTGTGGGACGTGAATAAGAAAGAAAACATTAATGTCCTATAAAGGTTTCATATTAGAAAAAAAAAGTGCCCTCGAATGCGCACCTAAAGTAACCTCCTCTAACTTCTTTTGTCAGTCATCTTTGTTTGATATCTGTTAAATAGTACGTATGGCAGTCCCTTAGTTCGGGCGCCACTTTTGTTAAATTGTAGGTTGTGGCGTATCCACATTGGGCGCCAAATTGTTAGATATTTTGGTTTTGGCAATATCCTCTTTGGGTGCCAAATTGTAGATAGTTGCAATTTTTGCTGGTCCTTCTTGGGAGCCAGCGAATTGATTATTTAGGTGGGCTAGTCCTGTTTCAGCCCGATTGAAAACTAGATTGGTCCTTCTTGGGAGCCGAAATTTCAGAGTCTTCTTATCCCGGAAGGATCTTCCTGATATCTTCAGGGAAAAATGGAAAGTCAGGTTTTGGCGACTTAATTTATTAGTTGGGGCTTGCCCACAGGTTTTCAGGAGGCGAATTATTTTCCAGCAGTTGAAATTTAAGCCGATATAAAAATCAAGCTTTGAAGTTTTAGAGCCGAAGAATTTCTGGCTGCGAGCTAATCAAGCTTTGAAGTTTTAGAGCCGAAGAATTCTGGCTATGGAGCTTTTCACGCTGGTAATGCAGCCGTCGAAAGTTAGAGCCGAAATGAAATTCGAGCCGTTGAAATTTTGAAATCTGTGATGGATATAGGGTTCGCAAGTATCTGTGATACGCCAGTTCGATTATTTGCGAGAGAATTATTTTTCCTCCCGCGAAATTACAAAGCACTAGTCGGCATCTCTGACAATAGCCTGACAATATCACCTCTAGAGAGAAAGCATGCGGTCTATTAAAAATACCACAGGTTCCGAACTGAGATATAATAAGTGTTTTTTCTTAGTTTGAAGGCTGGTGCGCAATTTTCCGCGCCTCGAAAGAAACGATTTAGTCCAAATTGCGTATTATTTATCCTCCTATATTACTTCCTGCTTACTTCCAGTTTGTCACTCGTTTACGTAGTTGATCTCCCCATCTACTCTCACAATGTAAACTAGATGCCTCAACGCCTCACTATGGCAGTGCATATATTTTTTATTATAACCCTGTGTAGTTATTGATTCATTGCAAGAATGAATGGCTTTGCCGTGGTGCGAGAGGTAAAGCGTCACACTTGGGAGAATGAAGACCATGGTTCGATTCCAGTCCAGTGCAAGCAAGATTTTTCCCTGAGTTTGAGCAGCCATTCAGGGGATTACTGTAAATTGAAAAAAATGCTTTGTTCCTGGTATTCTTGCAATTTTAGTCTCAATAATGCTGTGTAGATCTTCCAGGGTGGTGAGACGGCCGCAATACACCTTCGACTTCAGATAACGCAAAAGAAAAAATCGCATGGGGCTAAGTTCGGTGAGCGTACGGGCTAGTTGAGATCCGAGAGATATGCCTTCCAAGAGACGTTTGCCTCAAAAAATTCATGATAATGCCCAATTATCCCCATGCAATTTTTATTTTTGGGGTTACCTGAAGTTGAAGGTGTATTGCAACCGTCCCAGCATCCTGGAAGACCTAGAGGACAATATTGAAGCTGAAATTGCAAAAATATCAGAAGACATGCTTGAAAGAGTGCATGAAAATTTCAGAAAACGTCTGCAGCAGTGTGTGGATAGTGAAGGTGGACATTTCTCAGATACACTGTTTAAAACGATGTAATTAATAAACTTCCATTATTGACCAATTTAAGAAAATTAAAAATGTTAGTTTTTAGGAGTTCGTTATTTTTATTTCATTCTCAAATCAGGAATTTACCTCGCTCCCCTTGTATGTGTCATGCTAGATCACTCCCATCGTCAAAAAATTACAAACAAGTTCCTTGTTCGAGTGCAGTGCCCTCGAATGCGCAGTACTTCATCTATTGTAATTGTTGGAAACCTAAAAGAGGGATGAGAGATATTACGGCACTGAGAATTCTATTCAATGCGCTTCTACTTCCCTACCTTTCCATTAGGCATGAAAGAACTTTTATATTAATTGCAATCAAAGCGTTATTTCAAAAATGGTGTGGTTAATTATGGTATATAAAACAACGTGCTAGGGAGATGAGGTCTTTTTTTTTAACCTACTGTATTCCATACCGATGCTATTTGATATACTTCGTTCAGTTAGCGTATTTTCTACACATTGTTTTCTGTACAACAATTTTTACGAGAATTTGTGCATGACTCATTTACATTATACCAAAATGACTGCTGAAATTTATATTTTATTCAAATATAAATTTTCTTACAAAAATTAATTTTACCCGTTGAACGGTTGCTCAATTATTGCACAAAATGAAGCGCTATAATTAGTTGTGTGCATGATATTAGTTTATTAGTTTATTAGTTGGTTTAAGCCTCCCTATCCTCAACAATGAGATGTAAAGAGAGGAAGGAAGAAGGCACCATTTAGTATGGAGTTAAGGGAACGTGGAATCTATGCAGAAAGGGCACAGAAACAGAAAGCTAAGAAAGAAGTTCATGAAACAAGAAAAAGTTGAAGAAGAAAGTAGTAGGCGGTGAAAAACAGGACAGCAGTGAACCGAAAAAAGATGGTCCGTAACACAACAAAACCTATTCTATTTTAACAAAAGAAAGCCTACCTAACCTTTAGCTCGGGCCCTCACATTGTCCCCCTGGGATGTGCATGATATTAGCCAATCCATTTAAAATCCGCAAGTTTCTTTTCGGAAGCAATTTAAGCTTGCAGGGAAATTTGATTAATCTAACTATTGTTAGCTATTCTGAGCTCCAAAACGCACATGACTAAAATTTTAATTTGAAATAACTCTACCTATAAATTTAAGCATGTTGTTCTGTTAAGTTGCACGAGCTCCATAGTCCCCTCACGAAATTCTGCTGCATCAACATTATAGTTTCCACAATGTACTATTCAGTTTAATTTTTTCCTGTTTTGTTGTTAATGTCTTTTATTTCCTTACTGCATCATTTTTCCTGTTCTTGATTTACTGCGCTCGCCGAATGAAATTTTTTCCAATAATGTTGTTAGTTTCTTCTCCGTGGCACAGCGGTTAAGGGATCGGACTTGTATGCTGGAAGTCGCAGGTTCGTTCCCAGCGCTGGCGCGGAGATTTTCCCCGTTGGGTATAAATGAAAGCTCAAGCACAATACCCCACTCAACCCAGGTGTCGGAAATGGGTACCGGCTTTACGGGGGAACCGTCATGGTGTCCTATATATAGGGTTAGTTATAAGACATTTGAAAAACCAATGCTAAGATCATATGTATCAGGCTTGATTGGAAATAAAGCATCCCAAAGATGCTGATGTTAACCTAACCTAACCTTAACCTATAAGCCGTTGACGAATCTGCAAGTAAGTCATCTGATCCAATGGGTGTGTAGTAAATAAATGGTTATTTTGTCTTTATTTGTTGTTCCTACTTCATATCGGTTGCATCACTATTTCTGTATTTGATAAGGACATTGTAAGACGAATCTAAATATTTAAACTATTATTCGTATTAACAAAATGAGAATACAGAATTTATGATTCAGGCGTCACAACCCCAGATGTACAAATATGTGTTTAAATCTCGAGCATAATTGGGCGAAATATATTTTCACGTCTGAATGAGGAAAATTAGAATCAAGATAACTTGAGAAGTAGTGAATGATACTTAATACAGTAGCCAACCTGATTCAAGTACATCTGGCTCGATTCCAATGAGTGACTAACAGTCTCTATCACATATTAACTTGAACATTCCCCAATGAAAATGTAAATCCAGAAGAGAGTGACAGAGCCATGGACCAACTTAACCCTTTAACGCTTCAGAGGACATAAGTGTCCTCTTTCAAAAATGCCCTCAATATATTGTCTTTCTTGTTCAATTAGTTCCCTAAATGTGTTCTTTGAAGTTCTCTGCCAAGTGGCGGTTCCTATCCCATCCTGATATTGGTGACTGCCTGATGCCAACGCCAGTTTAGTGACGGTGGTTGTGTTAACGGAAATATGAGTACAAAAATTCGGACGTTAAAGGGTTAACAAAACAAGCAACAACTGTGCATTGTTAAATAGTGGATCATTCTCTTCCAGTTGAGAAGAATAAGTGATGAATATAGCAAAAACTATACTGTTGACGCTGCTTGCAGGCAGTAGACAACGGAAATCCTCCCGTGAATAGGATTAAAATGAAAGCAAAGGCCTATCTGATATCAAAACCAACCCAATGAGAGCTGCTCATTCCACGGTGAGTAGCTATAGTTTTCACTGTGGAGCGCTAAGACGCTGACCCTCAGTGAACATAATATATTTACACAAGTGTTACAATAAACTTTGAGCAATAGACATTCCTAATCATAACCCTTGCCTCGACGTGAAAATTAAACTGACTTTTCTCCGTGAAATGAATGAGGGCGAGTTCAGGACAAGTCCACAAGAACTCGAAATGAAGGGAAATTCTAAGCGATAGTCTATAAGGTAAGTCACAGAGGAAAGAAAACATGAAAAGAAAGGATGTTTTATTCTAATCAAGCATGTTACATATCATTTTGTATATTGAGTTTTCAAATGCTTTATAACATCAGGACGTCATGACGGTTACCCCCAGTCAATCCGGTACTCATTCCCGACACCTGGGTAGAGTGGGGAATTGTGGCTGAGTTCTCTCTTTTTCCAACGGGGAAAATCAGCAGTTGGCACCCTTGGGATTTGAACTTCCGACCCTTCTCGTGAAGGGCACTGTAAGCCACTCAGCCACGGTGAACACGATGAATGTCGCACATGGTGGAATTTTGTGCAATTTGACAGAATAAAGGACAGCATGAGTAGAGTGATAGTGGGAAGGAAAGTATGAGGGAAGTGACAGAGGGAAGGAAAGTATGAGGGAAGTGACAGAGGGAAGGAAAGTATGAGGAAAGTGACAGAGGGAAGGAAAGTATGAGGGAACTGACAGAGAGGAGGAAAGTATGAAGGAAGGTTCAGAGGGAAGGAAAGTATGAGGAAAGTGACAGAATAAAGGAAAGTGTGAGGTAAGTGACAGGGGGAGGGAAAATATGAGGTTAGTTACAGGAGGGAAGAAAAGCATGAGGGAAGTTACAGAGGGAAAGAAAGTATGAGGAAAATTGAGATATTGAAAGCCTGAAACGCATTATAAAAACAAACCAGCACCATAGACATTCTATTGAAGGAGCAAGAACCCAACACTGGCTGATTGATGCTGAGGTAAAAGACCTAGAAGAGTTTGGCAGGAAGTGTCAGGAAAAGTAATGGATATATAGAAAGAATTTGAAGGCAAAATAGGTGCATTGTGCATACAATGCAGAAGGATACTGTTGAATGTTAACAGGAAGGTAAAATTCAACATCAGCAAATTATAAGAGACATTAAATACATTTCAGTCGTCTGCCAACAGAAAAAAATTGCACCCACAGCATTCTAGGAGAGATATTGAATTCCTGGTATTTCAGTTCCACGGAGCCAACTCCACTGATGAAAATTTTTGATGCCCCATGAAACTCAAACCTGCGTCTGCCCAAAATTTTAACTTTTTTCCAAATCTTGCACACTCAAAATTATCCACAATGAGGAAACAAATACACCAAAGTCAGGAAAAAGTGTTTCTTTCCAGAAAGAGAGGTTAGCAAACAGAACGGACAATGAATTAACACTTACTGCAAACTTCTTATTGAACTATAATAGACCTCAACAACATCCCTCATGTAAATGCATATCAAAGTTAAAATTTACTGAAATACACACTCAGGAACCACAATTAAAATTTCAATGCTTTGTATTACAACACCCACAATTAATAAGCAAAACACAACTTGAAGTGTTCTTCACAAACAATGGGAGCCAAAAAATTGGTCGAGTTGTGTCCTCTATGGTTGTGTGATTGTCGAGCTGTGTGATTGTTGAGCTGTGTGATTGTTGAGCTGTGTGATTGCCAGAAATAGGTAAAAACTAAAAAGTTAAAATGACTGCTATAAACAAGTAAAATTGAGGTGAACTTTTCCTGAGCAAATCACACGCAAAAACATTTTCAGAGTAAAACCTTCATTGCATTACCCAAATGCTAATTTTTTCCTTCCGCGCAGCCTGACCTCGTCCAGCTTAGCTATCGTCTCAGAGGCAGAGCGGCCTCCTGAAGTTTCATATTCTCGAAGCAAGGTGAACACAAAATTCTCAGTATCAGGGTGAGTGCTCAAAATAGCCTTTTCAAGAACATACAGATCCACGGCTTTATCCTCTGCTTTTTCTTCCATGGAACTAAGTCCAAAATCTATGAGAGTAATGTCTGAGGTTTCAAATGGTTCAACTAGTAGCATGTTTGATGTAGTGAGATCACCATGAACTATGTTATTTTTGTGTAATTTACTTAAAACTGATCCTATTTTACAAGCTAGGTCATTCATAAAAATAGACAAACATCTGAAGCCATTTTCCTGTCGGTCTTCACCATCAAAACATCTATTCTCATCAACATATTTATAGATGAGGTTTCTAACAGTGATAGATTTCTCTATCTTCTCCATGATGAGCTCCGAGGTATGGAAGTCAACGTCGTACAAACATGGAGCTCGGATGCCAACAGCCCGACAACGGACAATAGCACGAGCCTCGTTCTTCATCCTCTCCTTGGAGATGGAGCTGTCCAGCTCAGGCAAGCGATACTTCTTTGGAAACCTGCAAAGGAATTTTTGACATTGAATGCTGGAAAATTTACACACAACTGTTTACAAACACAAAATTCTAGTCATAGCTCCACACAAAAAGAGGCAAAAAAACTGAGGAAAATAACTACCTAAATATTTAACCTAGCATTACTTTGTATTAAAAATTTGTACACTCAATCTGAATACATGGTGATACTAAACTTGTACTGCTACAACAATAATGATTGAAAACTCCTTTCAATTGAATAAAAGAGAACATCCTAAAAAAAATTAAAACTTCAACCCAAATAATGAAATTTTTTTTTAGAATAAAGAGTATTTCAAAACTTCAAATTCAAGTTCCTAAAATTGAACATTAATGATGAAAATCACATTTAAAATAAAAGAATCTTGTTCACATTATCAAAACAGTAAGTGAATAAACTGAATTTCCTCTTAAGAAAATTTTTACTTACATACAGATTATTACACCTTTAGCAACTAGTTGAAAATAAAATATTCAATTTTCTGTCAGAAAAATGGCACAAAATTTTTGTCAGAAAAATGGCACACAATTTTTGTCAGAAAAATGACATACAATTTTTGTCCAAAAAATGACACACAATTCTTGTCAGAAAAATAGCACACAATTTTTGTCAGAAAAATGGCATGAAATTTTTGTCACAAAAATGGTTCAAAATCGAGTTTGACTGCATGTTAAATACAAATGCTCAGTTACTTTAGTAATTTATTCTTGAGTGAATTTGGATATCCAGAACAATAGTAAGACTCTGATGCAACATGGTCAAATCAGTTCACTAAAGAAGGAATTGTTGAGAAAAGCAGACAACTAAAATCAAGGTTTAGCTACGTATTATGCAACATGATTTATTATATCACACTGTAGCATTAACCACATCTGCAACATTACTCATATTACAATGGAGCATTAACAATATTTAGAATCAAGTCAATACATAACTGTCTCTTTAGGGTAATCTCAAAACGTGCAACAAATTCGTCAAAGTGATAACTTAGATTACCATAAAAATGAGTTCATGGTATCAGATTAGTTAGTTCAAGCCACAGGGGCCACAATAAATGCAATCTCAAAGAGAGCAAAGAAGAGGAGTCATTCAGTATGAAATGTAGAAAATGGACAATTTATGAACAAGGTGTGTTCTCATACTGGAAGACCTTCTCATAGAAATGACTAGTTAAAAAGGAAAAAGAAAAGATAAAGAAGAAACAGCAAAGCATGCATGCACACAGACTGAAAAAAGCTAAGTGGACATAAAAATAAAAGCCTACCCGTAATTCACATAACCTAACCCCAAAATAATTTTATATACTCTCTTCTAACAGTGAAAGCTGAAAATAAAATTATGTACAATTAAAAAAAATAATACTAATTGTAAAAATACAATGCTGTATTCTATCATAAAAAAGTATCAAGTCACAACTAACCTGTGTTTGATGATAGCAGGCAAACCTAGCCATTCTCCTTCATAAACTTTGGCTTCAGCTCCTTGGAATAAAAGTTTTCCTTTCATCTTGAGAGAGTTAAAAATTGTTCAATTTCAAAGTTATCAAATAAAATTGAAGGGTGATTCTGAAAATGAAAAACAAAATTGAATTATATTAATAATTTTACAGGGAGTATTCAATTTTGACAAATTTGAGGATTGACAAAAAATTTCAATAGAAGTACAATTTTGAAATGTAATGGGAAAAATCAGTCACTTTTTAAACTGGCTATGCACCTAGCATTAACAATGATACAAAGAAATATGTAAAGCATGACAATTGAGTCTAAACAAGACACTGCATTTATATGCAAGTGGATACCCTAATATTCACATGCAAGTGAATATTCTAATATTCACATGCAAGTGAATATTCTAATATTCACATGCAAGTGAATATTCTAATATTCACATGCAATATTCTAATATTCACAGGCAAGCGGATATTCTTATATTCACAGGCAAGCGGATATTCTTATATTCACAGGCAAGCGGATATTCTCATATTCACAGGCAAGCGGATATTCTCATATTCACAGGCAAGCGGATATTCTTATATTCACAGGCAAGCGGATATTCTCATATTCACAAGCAAGCGGATATTCTCATATTCACAGGCAAGCGGATATTCTTATATTCACAGGCAAGTGGGTATTCTTATATTCACAGGCAAGTGGATATTCTTAATTCACAGGCTAGCAGATATTCTTATATTCACAGGCAAGCGGATATTCTTATATCCACAGTCAAGCGAATATTCTTATATTCACAGGCAAGCGGATATTCTTATATTCACAGGCAAGTGGATATTCTTATATTCACAGGCAAGTGGATATTCTTATATTCACAGGCAAGTGGATATTCTCATATTCACAGGCAAGTGTATATTCTCATATTCACAGGCAAGTGGATATTCTCATATTCACAGGCAAGTGAATATTCTTATATTCACAGGCAAGCGGATATTCTTATATTCACAGGCAAACAGATATTCTTATATTCACAGGCAAGTGGATATTGTTATATTCACAGATAAATAGATATTATAATATCCACAGTGACAATCTTGAACTACAATAACAACTTTCCTTAGATTTAGATAATGAAACTGCATTCAGTCCTACTATATGAGAAGTTAATTTCTAGATATTCAACTCTAAATTTTATAAACACAGTAAAATAGGCTCTCTATTATCCAGACAGTGCTAAAATGCTTATTTTTCCGCAACTTTTTCATGAATAGTTTATTATTAGATTTTTTTTCATGAGTTTGATAATTCAACTAAGTTGCAGTAGCCATGATACATAAAACCAAGTTGACACATTCATTTAGCTTGCACATTTTTATACTTTACTATCAAAATATCCCCACTTTCAGGTTCAATCAAAAAATAAATATCTCCTTATTTCAGTCTTTAAAATCAGTTCAACTCCATTAACTTTCTTATCCCTTAAGACATTCTTAATTTGTCACTTGATATTCATTGTCATTATACATTATGCTTCTCTATCTTGTATCTGAGTGACTAGATCTCTACTACACCAATGCAATGCAGTCATCCTCTTTCTAGTTCGTTTGCAAGATCCTACAATTTTCCTGACTTCCATGTAGTATACTTCTATTTATGCATTTAACAATTATATTACTGTTTCTGCACCAACTTATGCTTGCCAGGCTCCATAGGTTCCTGTTCATACTCTACACTGAGAGCAGGCCACCTCAATTAATACATTTTAATTTAACCCTTTAACGCCCACATTTTTATACTCATATTACCATTATGACAACCACTATCACTAAACCGACACTGGCATTAGGTAGTCACTGTTATCAAGATGTGAAAGGAACTGCCACTCGGCAGTGAAGTTCAAAGGACACATTAGTGAACAAATTGAATAAGAAATATGATATATTATTGTTATTTTTGAAAGAGGACCGTACAGTCCACTTGGGCGCTAAAGGGTTAAATATAAGCAACCACTTCAATAATAGAATACACAATCCAGTCTTTCCTCGGCAAATTTTCAAAACAAGACACTAATCGATTTTCAAATTTTTGTTGCTGTTATGGTAATGGCATCAAAATAAAAAACTTTTCTTCTATGCACTTTCCGTCGCAAATGAGTTTTTAACAAGTTATGGAGGTAACGTAACTTAACTAATCTAACCTAACTCAACCTAAACATAACCTTACCGCACGTAACCAAACATCTGTAATCTAACGTAATGGTACACAAGTTTTGTAAAAGAAGAGGCAGGCAATGATGTCATGGGCCCAGAACAAATAGCAACACAGATAAAGAGAGATGCACCATCTGTACAAAATGCTGCAACAGATTGAATAAGGTATAAAAATCTGCTCCAGCTTCCGTAATTTATTTTAATTATTAAAGGGTTTTACATCAATTTAAAATTAAGAGCGGTGCTCAAAATCTGCTGCTAGGTTGAAAGTCCGAGATAGGTCGGTGCAGAAGAGCGAGCGAACACCATGCAGGCACCAGATTCGCCGCAGCTGGCACAGACGCGAACAACCTGTGTGACAACAAATTATACGCATGTAATCGAAGTTTGTAGACAACTGGGATAAATTTATAGGTCAAGGTTTAAGAATGACCTTGAGACTTTCAGCAAGCTTTCAAGTTTATAGAAAGCTTTCAAGTTTATAGAAAGCTTTCAAGTTTATAGAAAGCTTTCAAGTTTATAGAAAGCTTTCAAGTTTATAGAAAGCTTTCAAGTTTATAGAAAGCTTTCAAGTTTATAGAAAGCTTTCAAGTTTATAGAAAGTTTAAGTTTATAGAAAGTTTAAGTTTATAGAAAGTTTAAGTTTATAGAAAGTTTAAGTTTATAGAAAGTTTAAGTTTATAGAAAGTTTAAGTTTATAGAAAGTTTAAGTTTATAGAAAGTTTAAGTTTATAGAAAGTTTAAGTTTATAGAAAGTTTAAGTTTATAGAAAGTTTAAGTTTATAGAAAGTTTAAGTTTATAGAAAGTTTAAGTTTATAGAAAGTTTAAGTTTATAGAAAGTTTAAGTTTATAGAAAGTTTAAGTTTATAGAAAGTTTAAGTTTATAGAAAGTTTAAGTTTATAGAAAGTTTAAGTTTATAGAAAGTTTAAGTTTATAGAAAGTTTAAGTTTATAGAAAGTTTAAGTTTATAGAAAGTTTAAGTTTATAGAAAGTTTAAGTTTATAGAAAGTTTAAGTTTATAGAAAGTTTCAAGTTTATAGAAAGTTTTCAAGGTTCAAAGAACGTTTTTAAGTAAAGTATTGATTTCATTTGCGGATAAAATATTATGAGGAGCAAAGCACCCAAATTTCACACTAGCCCCCGAAAAGACCTTATTTCACTAGAAAAGAACGAACCTCCGAGGGCCTCGGGTGTTTTCCGCCCATGCGACGCAAGTTGCCCGTTGCCGTCCTCTCGCTGCTTTTGGTTTTACAAGCTCATCTTATTGTAGATTTCTTCCGGTTTAAAATTTCCCCAGAGAATTTTGGGGTCCAGGTTGCCGAGTTGAAAAAACCGTAGTAAGTTTCTGAACCGTTGAGCCTCCTGCCGCTGCTAACGAAGAGTGTCTCGAGGAGAGTCCTGAAGTGCTGCTGAAGAGTACCGAAGCCCAACTGATAATGGCCGGACCAAATAGCAGCTCTGACGCTTGACCGGACTGACACTCGGTTCAATAGGCAGCAGTTGCGTTGAACAGTAGCTCAATCGGTTCTGGTACGGGACTGCGTGGAAAATGAGAACTTCGAACGACATAAGTTTTTTTCGGTGGATAACAGTTCGAAGCTAATTTGGTCTCAAGGGGGATGCGAAATTTGAATATTCTTTGTCTCCTCATTGATTGAATGATTTATTTATTTTAGTACTAATATTTACTGATAGATCATTTATTTACCTTAATTATGCACCATGTACATTTTAGATTTTATTTAAATTGGAACAACTTAATCTAAGCTGCAGATATTCTGCATACTCCCCCAGCGGGAATTGTCTTCAGCGAAAAGAAACGAGCTGAAGACAATTTACAAGAAGATAAATTATCAGTAACACGAACACAAGAATTAATTATTAGTAACAAGGAATTAAAATTTAAAGAATATTTATCATTAGTAACACGAACAAACACTTATGTACATTAAGCAAGCCCGTCCTCCAAGAGAGCACGGGTGCGCTCGGCTGCGGCAATTGCCGCCTTGCGCCGAGGAAGAGGCGAGCGCTCGGGAACAAAGCTATTCTGAGGCGAATCAGGCACTTCCTCCGCAGTCTCGTCCTGGTCAGCAGGGATAAGGAGAATTAGTGAAGAGGAATGACGATATACTTTCTCACCTGTTGAACCTTTTTTAACCACGGCTGCCGTCGTTTCACCTAATGAATTTATTTCAGTTTTAACGACAATGCCCAGAGGAAATGAAGCTCTCTTTGTATATTTTTCTGAAATTAAAACTACGTCTCCAACTTTAAGAGGTCTATGATTAACTGGGTCATAACGACCTTTTCGATCTGTAGCCTGATGAATTAAAGTTCGAAGAAATTCTGAATGATACAGGTTCACAGCGCGCGCTCTCACAGCTGCCAGCTTATTGAACGCCGTCTTTAATTCGTCCGGTGAACGTGCCGCATCATAATCAGGATCAGCATGATCATTCTCCACCTGCAAATGAGGAATTACATTTACTGACGGCAACTCATACCCGTGAAGAATTATTTCTGGCGTTATAGGCGCAATTCCACTCTCCACGTTCGTTCGCAGCTGTTCCTTGAAAGCCACAGGTCTCCTATTAACAAGATGAACAACCTGGGCAATGATGAATTGAAAGTCAAAAATGTTTAGAATGGAATTTCTAATTGACTTGTATATTAAACGTTTTGAAGCTTTAACACATACCTCTACTAGTGAACCTAGGGCACTATTGCCTTTGCAGAATTGGTTAAAATTCAATCTTTTAATGCCGTGCTCTTCCAAGTATTTAACGGTTTCAAAATCATCAAGAAAGCTTCGCAGGAGGTTAAATCCTGCTGATATTTGACTGCCAAGGTCAGCAGTGCAAGTCTGGAAGATACCATATTCAAAGACGTGAAGTTGTAGAGCTCTCAAGAACTCGTTCACGTCCGCCTGCAAACAGACCTTTAAATTAATAGCACGGCTCCAAACGCACGTGATCACCAAGACCCAAACTTTCTGTCGAGTCTCCCCAACAGTTACGGAGAAAGGTCCCATGTAGTCAATAAATACTGAAGAGTAAGGCTGCCTTGGAGGATCCACTCTCCACTCTCTGTAGGCACTCTGGTTCAACCTAACCGCTCTTTCATTTACACGGCGGCAAAGAGTACATTGTCTCAGAACTCTGCGCACTACTGAGAAGGGATGCTGGAAAAAGTATTTATTGCGTAGCTCATTCAAGACAGAATACACCCCAGAATGGGCACTTTTTACATGAGCATCATTTATAATTAAATTCGTCAGCTCATTTTGCTTAGGCAAAAGAATGGGATAGGAGGAGCCTTTCGACTTTGGCAGTTTGCATTTAACTCTAAGCAAGCCATTAGCGTCTCTGAATATATTCAGTTTTGACATCAGGGGCGGAAATTCTCTCAAGGCTTTATCCGCCGAGTTCAAGTATGCAAACACCTCTGGAAAATTAAAACTCTGCTCAACAGAAATAATTCTATTCAGCGACTTGGCGTAGAGATTTTCGTCCGCGTCACCATCCGAATCAGCAAGTGCACACAGTTTTAGCTTTAATTTTTTCGCGAATAACAACACGTTCCTTGTCACATTTACCAGCTTCGAAAGACGGGAAAATTTGTTAACCGGCACCAAATGAGAAGGCTGCGTAGAAGCGCCGGTCCATTCCTCAGCACATACCTGAACACAAGCACTGTGACCGGGATCAACGGAACAAGGAGCTCCCGACTCACCACCCTCGCGAACGGAGGAGCACAAGAAGGGCATCTCGTCAGAGCAAGTCAACGGGTGAGGCAGGGTTATAGCGAACTCGTCATCTGTGGTGAGAGAGTCTGGGTTAGTCAAGATTTTAGGACCAGTGTAAAAGTGAGAGCGTTGCAATTGTTTAGCACTAACAGGGCGGCTTACAAAATCTGCCGGATTCTCCTGTCCAGCGGTAAACTGGAAAGAGACAGGGTGCGTCGAGCACAGGGTTTCAATTTTTTGCAGTTTATTCATTGTGAACACGCTTCTCTTCTGCATCTTTTCAAATTTCAGAGAATGAGATTGCAACCAGTGCAACGCAACCATGCTGTCAGAAAACAATTTAAGATTAGTTATGCTTACAGGGATAACAGCTGAAGGCCCGCTCAAGTCGTTCCAGCAATCTATCAAGGTTTGAACCCCCAGAGCCACAGCCACTAGCTCGAGGACAGGAATGGTTTTAGATGATAACTGGTTGTCTACTATTTTGCTTTTTGCCGACAAGAAGCTAACCTTGTTAGTGACGTTATTAAGCATATACAATACACAACCATACAAAACCCTGGATGCGTCTGTAAACACCACGAGAGTATAGCTGTCACTGCGCTGGCCAACAAATCTATCAACGCTTACCAAGTTGGACTTGTTCACCTGTTTAGTTATATTATGCCATTCTTTTTGTAACTCGGGGGAAAATTTGGTGTCCCAGTCCAGACTCCTGTCAAGTTGCAACTTGTGCACAAACAAACGAGCTCTGTTTAGGATCGGCCCACAAATATTAAAAACGTCATAAATTTCATGAAGAGATTTCAACACTAATCTCTTGGTATTAGCATTTGGTTCAAGTTTTACAGAGCAGGGCTTGAGGGTATCGTCCCCCCTGTTCCATATCATCCCCAGTAACTTCACCTCATCAGAAGTCTCAGCCTCAGTGACCGAATCTATTTTACTCTGTAAATCCGGCTCATTCGTCACAAATTGTTGCAGTTCAAATTTATACGGAGAAAAAATGTCTATTAACCTGCGGAAAGATCTGTGCAAGTCGTCAATGTCATTAGTAGAATAGCCACCATTATCCATATAAATTATGTTGTAAATAGATTTTTTCAGATTTACGATTTCTGGTGGGTCATTATCAACATCTAGCATAAGAATTTTATAGAGTGCAATCATCAAGATGCTAGGACTCGGTCGAAGGCCAAAGCTCAATCTCAAATTTCTGTAACCGACAACCGTAAAATCCCCTCTCTCGACATTCTTATACCAGAGAAACAAAAGCCGGTTTTGGTCAATTTCCCGTAAAGCAATGGTCAGGAACGCCTGCTTCAAATCAAAGGTTACTAAAAATTTATCAAACCTATGAAACAAAAGTGAAGTAAATGGTTTGTGATTCAAACTGGGACCGGGTAGCATTGCTTGGTTATGGCTAACGACAGAATTAGATTTCTCACAAAGATTAGCCAAAAACACCACTCTGCATTTCGTAGTATCTCGTGCCATCTTGAATACACCCATGTGAGGAAGGAAGCTACATTCCGGGTGATCGGTAACGAAATTGTCTAGGTTATCAATTTTTTCGATGATGCCATTTTTCTCCTGTTCTTTAAAAACGTTGTCATACATTATCAATCTATCTCTGGTTTTGGAAAGTCGATTGTAGTTGGTCTTCAAAATTTGATGGGACAGCGCGTAATTTTTAGACAACCGATGGGAAATTTTGTGGTTCCACATCAAAGGCATTATCAAGCGACCGTTCGTTTGTCTCTCTGTATTCTGAAGAACGTAATCAACAAGTTTTTCGTTAAGTTCAGTTTGTCTTTCGTCAGCAAAGGATTCGCTACCAAGTAGTTTAGTACACTCTTTGTCCAAGATTTCACCAGTAGCACGAAGAATCTCAGACTCTTCTATTTCATCGACTTTCTCACAGGAAACTCCCGCTAATGTTGAAAAATTTAAATTCTCGTTATTTACCTCCGTGCACTCCAATTCCAAGTCCTCCTCCGAAGGCAGAGTATGCAAACGTTGACCCGTCTCCCGCGCAGCTGCCGCAACATCTGCAACCGTACGGCAACCAGCAACAACAGGTGAAGCTTCTGTAATTTTACGGGGAAGAAACGGAAAATTTGTTATTAGACGAGGAATATTACCGGTAAGTAAAATCCCGATTTGTGATTCAATATAACAAGAGTGAACCGATTCACCGAACTTAACGTAAGTCATTTCCAACAAGTGATCAGACTCAGTGCCGATTATCATCCCAATTTCATCAATCTGGTCGTTTTGTTCAGTTTTGAGCAGTGTGTCTGCTAAAATGAAGCCTTTGCTCTTGAAGCCGTCAATAACCTTAGTTAGACCAACCAAAGACAATGAAATGTTAATTTCTGGGATGCACACTGCGTTTACATGATGAAGTTCCCGTCCGATCCTCAATGGAACTTCCACAATTTTGGTTTTCAAAGTTTTTGTTGCATTAAAGCCGTGAATAGTGAGAGTAACTCCAGGATCAATCACGGTCAAGTTGTGAAAGTCGGCCAAAGATTGCAAAATAAAATTTCTCTGACATCCCCCATCTTTCAACATGCGTACAACGGATGTTTTATTACCCTTTCTTATTTCTGAAGTAAAAGTAGGCAAAATATTACTGCAATCGCTAGTTTTGTTGTGCAGCAACTCGCTCCACACAACTGCACCAGTCGTCGAGACACCGTGTTCCTGATTGAGGGAAAGGTTTGGTCTTCTAGAGCATTGAGCACTTTGACCAGATTTTCGGCACAGATACGACATATGCTCGCCATTGCAGTGACGGCACTTTGAATTAAATTTAAATCGGCAGTTAGAAGCAGTGTGATTTTTGTAGGAACATTTGAGACATGCGTTAATAGCTTTTAACTTTTCCAATTTTTTGTTAGCATTATCATATACCACACAACGGGCAATAGAGTGATTGTTGGCCTTACCATCGTGCTCGCAAAGATCACAAGTCGGAGTGTAACCTCTCTGCTCACGCTGACGCACATTTACCGCCAAAGAAGTTACGCGTGCACCCTTCGACTCAAAAGACCCAGCTTCCTAGGCTGCGAACTTTTCGTTTTTCGTTTTGGTTTCGTTAAATTTTTCGTTTTGTCTTAAGTACCGTTCTGTTGCTTCAAAAATGTTCCCTTCAATTTGCTGAAGTGAAGGTTTATTGGTATTCGTAATTTGAATGATATGAGTTTGAAACCGCTCATTCAATCCGTTCCACAGGAAATACGCTAAAACCGTATCGAGATCAATGCTAAGTGACTTGAATGAATTTATGATGGTTCGCATTTCTCCAATGAAAGCGTACGGGTCACCCGAGGAAGACAACTTAATTTCGGCCAATTTCTTAATAGCAGAATATTTCTGAACAACAGCAGAAGCAAAGGCCTGCGATAGAAGATCTTTGGCAGTTTCATAGGTTTGCTCCGCAATATCCAAAGAATCCACCAGAATTTTAGGAGCGCCAGAAAGCTGGTTTTTCAAATAAACAAATCTTTCATAGGTACTCAAGTTATGCTTATTTATGATGCTCTCAAACCCGTGAAAGAATTTTTCGAGGCTTTCGTGCTTGTCATTCGAAAATCTAGGTAAAGGAACTTCTGGTAGCTTAAGTCTTTGTTTTGCGCTGACACGACCTGACACATTCAAATCAAGAGAATCTCTGGACAAATCTCTGGCAGGCTCAATACTCACTGGTTGCAGTAGAGACAAGGCGGTCAGAATCTGGTCCTCGTAATTCTCCTGCTCCTCCACCGTGGTTTGAAGCAGCTCATCCTCGGCTCCATCTCTGACCATCGCCTCGAAGATCTGCTTATCCAGATCTCTGACCTCAGAACCGAGAGACTGTAGTCGCGATTTTTGTACCTGTATTTGCTGCTCACTAAACGTAGCATAATCACGATTAATAACAGAACAAGCTTTGGTAATGCGCTGGCGAACATACTGACGCGTTTTTATTAAAATCCGTTGCTCCGAGTCCCGAACCTCCACAGTTGATTTTCCACTGGCCATGGCTGTAATAAAAGTTATAATTTTTTCGACAAACCTGGAAAATAAAGTTTAAGAAATATTAATAAGCAGCAGGACTGGCTTCAGACCCCAGGCGTCGCACGTACGGTTTGCTGATCCCCATACTGGCCACCATGTACAAAATGCTGCAACAGATTGAATAAGGTATAAAAATCTGCTCCAGCTTCCGTAATTTATTTTAATTATTAAAGGGTTTTACATCAATTTAAAATTAAGAGCGGTGCTCAAAATCTGCTGCTAGGTTGAAAGTCCGAGATAGGTCGGTGCAGAAGAGCGAGCGAACACCATGCAGGCACCAGATTCGCCGCAGCTGGCACAGACGCGAACAACCTGTGTGACAACAAATTATACGCATGTAATCGAAGTTTGTAGACAACTGGGATAAATTTATAGGTCAAGGTTTAAGAATGACCTTGAGACTTTCAGCAAGCTTTCAAGTTTATAGAAAGCTTTCAAGTTTATAGAAAGCTTTCAAGTTTATAGAAAGCTTTCAAGTTTATAGAAAGCTTTCAAGTTTATAGAAAGCTTTCAAGTTTATAGAAAGCTTTCAAGTTTATAGAAAGTTTAAGTTTATAGAAAGTTTAAGTTTATAGAAAGTTTAAGTTTATAGAAAGTTTAAGTTTATAGAAAGTTTAAGTTTATAGAAAGTTTAAGTTTATAGAAAGTTTAAGTTTATAGAAAGTTTAAGTTTATAGAAAGTTTAAGTTTATAGAAAGTTTAAGTTTATAGAAAGTTTAAGTTTATAGAAAGTTTAAGTTTATAGAAAGTTTAAGTTTATAGAAAGTTTAAGTTTATAGAAAGTTTAAGTTTATAGAAAGTTTAAGTTTATAGAAAGTTTAAGTTTATAGAAAGTTTAAGTTTATAGAAAGTTTAAGTTTATAGAAAGTTTAAGTTTATAGAAAGTTTAAGTTTATAGAAAGTTTAAGTTTATAGAAAGTTTAAGTTTATAGAAAGTTTAAGTTTATAGAAAGTTTAAGTTTATAGAAAGTTTAAGTTTATAGAAAGTTTAAGTTTATAGAAAGTTTCAAGTTTATAGAAAGTTTTCAAGGTTCAAAGAACGTTTTTAAGTAAAGTATTGATTTCATTTGCGGATAAAATATTATGAGGAGCAAAGCACCCAAATTTCACACTAGCCCCCGAAAAGACCTTATTTCACTAGAAAAGAACGAACCTCCGAGGGCCTCGGGTGTTTTCCGCCCATGCGACGCAAGTTGCCCGTTGCCGTCCTCTCGCTGCTTTTGGTTTTACAAGCTCATCTTATTGTAGATTTCTTCCGGTTTAAAATTTCCCCAGAGAATTTTGGGGTCCAGGTTGCCGAGTTGAAAAAACCGTAGTAAGTTTCTGAACCGTTGAGCCTCCTGCCGCTGCTAACGAAGAGTGTCTCGAGGAGAGTCCTGAAGTGCTGCTGAAGAGTACCGAAGCCCAACTGATAATGGCCGGACCAAATAGCAGCTCTGACGCTTGACCGGACTGACACTCGGTTCAATAGGCAGCAGTTGCGTTGAACAGTAGCTCAATCGGTTCTGGTACGGGACTGCGTGGAAAATGAGAACTTCGAACGACATAAGTTTTTTTCGGTGGATAACAGTTCGAAGCTAATTTGGTCTCAAGGGGGATGCGAAATTTGAATATTCTTTGTCTCCTCATTGATTGAATGATTTATTTATTTTAGTACTAATATTTACTGATAGATCATTTATTTCCCTTAATTATGCACCATGTACATTTTAGATTTTATTTAAATTGGAACAACTTAATCTAAGCTGCAGATATTCTGCATACCATCTGGTAGCAATGCATGAAAATATCCAGTCACCTGTATGACAACTTGGACAAGAATAATGTCATGACGTTTGCCATTTGACAAAGGAAGACGGAAAATTACCTTACTCAAATAAATCGTTATATACTCGCTTGCGACAAAAAATGTGTCAAAGAAAAGTTGTTTATTTTGATGTCATCAACATTATATATGCATCAAAATTTTAAAAAATGATTAATATGTTTTTCTGAAATAATACTCTTTCATACTTTCTGTCAGCTGATTTCTATCACTTTTTCCAGTCAATATTGAGTTTAATGCACTCACAGAATTTAAAAATTCTGTTCCTAAGAATAACTAAAGAAGCACATTTAAAAATGATTTGCATGAATGACATTTTGCTCACTGATGCGTAATTTTCGAGTTAGTCAACTTCCAAGCTACAGGAACGTTGAATATAAAAGTGATGGAACGGACACGTAGATATGCTGTAATACGGTATTGACGTAACGATGGGTCTTGATGTTAAATTAGGTAATGTTAGGTTAGTTAAATACACTAACCTAAAATAACATAGATCAACCTAAAATAGGTTACCTCATCTTATCCAAACTGACGTTCTTTTTTTTCCCGCCAAAAAAGTGGGAGTGTTCCAACAATGCAACCAAGCAGTTGACTATATTATGTTATTCCTACCTGAACGTAATTATTGCTATATCTTAAAAATTTCAAATGGTATTTGTGAAGGAAAGGACTATCATCGATTTTCCAATTTTCGCTGCCTAAACATAGAATTAGATCGAAATAAACAATTTTTTTTGGTTAATGGTAAGGAGATGCAACTAATCGATTTTTGAAATTTTGTGGCCTATCTCATAGTAATTGTATTGAAATAAACAACTTTAAATCCATGCACTTTTTGGGGCAAATGAGTTTTTAACGAGTTATAGCGATAAATTACTGACCGCAGCTCTAATGTTTAAAGCGGCAAGTAATTCATTGAGCCCGTCGTATGGCAACACTGCAATGGACTGCAATGGACCTACCGCTATAACTCGTTAAATACTCATTTGCCCCACAAAGTGCATAGAAGAAAAGTTGCTCATTTTGATATAATTACCATGATACAGGCAGCAAAATTTCAAAAATTGATTAGTTGCATCTCCTTAACATTAACCTTTTTCTTCTATGCACTTTTGGGGAGAAATGAGTACTTAATGAGTTATAGCGGTAGGTTCAGTTTGAGTAGAATACATTTGGGTACTTTGTAATTTATTAATTGCCAGACCTGCGGAGCCTGAACTCACTTCTAGGGTCTTTTAGTTAATAACATAATAGAAATTACCATCCAAAAATAACAAGTTAAAGCAGTATGTTAACTTTCGTCTTAGACGGCAGGAATCCACTCGATTATTCAAGCGCGTCAAAAGGGAGAGTCCATTGCAGTGTTGCCATCCGATGCGCTTGATGAATTACTTCCTGCTTCAAACACTAAAGTTGCGGTAACTAATTTACCGCTATAACTCCTTAAATACTCATTTACCCCCTAAAGTGCATAGAAGAAAAATTATTTATTTTGGTCTAATTAACTATGTTTAGACAGCAAAAGTTTGAAAATTGATGATTGTCCTCTCCTTCACATTTACCTTATGCATTAGCAATCAGAATGTCATTCTTGTGAAAAGCCTTTAACACATTCATTGCGGTATGACCCACCGGTGGGTTGTAGTTAGGTTTTTCCTGCTGCGAAACGACCCATCGATGGATCATTTTGAAAAATTCTAACAACCTTTCTAAATTACTGGTATTTAACAGGCCCAGTTAATGTTTGATATTCACAAATTTGCTTATCACTTTTGACTTTGAATTTCAGTTGAATATTGAACTTCAGTTTAACCCATCGCAACTAACATGTTAAATTTGTTCTTCTACCAATTCTTAGAAACCAAATTTAAAAATTCTGTGAGCGCGTTAAACTCAATATTGACCCTTTTCCTATTAGGATATTCCTATTCATCCTATCTGTGAGTTTCTCAGGATGTACATAGACATTTCTCACTCCTTTTCCTAGACATGCAGACTTGTGCAATCACTACTTCTACTCAAAATAACATGCATAATTATATTTTTTGGTCAATATTGATTTTAGGGGATTCACGGAAATTCAAAATTCCGTTCCAAAGAATCAGTAAAGGAACCCATTTAAAAACGTTTTACACGAATGACATTCTGCTTGCTGGTGCGTTGTTTTCAATTTATTCAACTTTGAAGTTATAGGAACGGGGCTTATGAAATGGCTTTTGCGTGAAAAAGGAAAGGGTGTTCCAACAATGCCAACAGCAAAGAAAAGTTATTGTTTTTGCAATATATGGCGTAATTTTTTATTTGACAACTCTACGGAGCCTGAGCTCACTTCTAGGACATTTTAGTTAATAACACAGTATAAATTATCATTCAGAAATATCTGCAAAACTGAAATAGTGAAAACTTGAATCAATATGCCGTTGACATCACTCTCAAGATGGCTGCTACCATAGAACATTAGCAAAACCGTAAGAGTGAGTACTGTAGATTTAATATCATAATATTTTTAAAACGTATCATTTTTTGGTAATAACCATTATTGCGCTATTGAATAAAACATCCTAAAAGTGGGTTCAGGTTCCGCGGGGTTAGCAAATAATATAACACAAAGTACTTAAGCGTACTCTAAGGGTGCCTGCACATCAAAAGATTTGAGGCGAGAAAGCGAGCAAGCTTGAATTGATATACATGTATTCCTATGGGAGTGCGCACACCACAAGAAAGCTAGCAAGAGAGTGAGAAAGATTGAAGATTGGCTGAAGCAAGAAAGCAACTCGAAGATGGTTTCACGCTTGAAAGCTGCAGCGGGAAACGTCTGGCAGTGCATGGTGAGATGTCGACAAGGAAGGTGCGCAGCTCAATTCTTCCAGCATAGACTGAACTCTTTATATCCAAAGTTTATGCTGTATTTTACATTTGGAAGTCAAAAGATCCAAAGCCCAGTGACAGATTACATGTTTCAAAGCAATGGGACAAAGTAGGAATGATACTCAACAATACAAACACATGCTTGTTCTGCTTATTTTTGTTATAGACCTCTCTCCATGACATTTAGGAGCAAACTGGCTATCTTTTGGTGTCTGATAGATCTCTTCTAACATCTTGCTTTGTCGCTTGCCGTCTTTTGGTGTGCAGCTGCCCTAATGGCTCAAGCGCGCAACGTAACTGCTATGGAGGACAAAAATTTCAAAGTTAAATAACTCAAAAATAATGCATCAGTAACCAGAATGTCATTCCTGTAAAACGTTTTGAAATTGGTTCCTTTACTCATTCTTTGGAACGGAATTTTAAATATCCGTGAATCTCAAATTCAATATTGATCTATTTTTCCCCATACTAATTCCTAATATTCACATCTCTTATTTTCATCTATCAATCTATCTTGCACTTCTCTTTACTGCTCTTGTCAAGCACTCCCCTCTTCCTATTCATTTAACTTCCTCCAACACAATTTCATCTATAAGCTATGCATCTGCTAACTTGCAAATCCATATTGTTTTCATGACACTACCCTTTACTGTTTCTATCTTATTCACACATCTACTCTATATTTGATTCATCAATTTTAACCTTTCACTTCTATCTTATTTTTTTTTTTTTACAGCCTTTTCTCATCTTTCAGATCATCCCTCATACAACTACTTCTAGACTTTCATTCTCTATTACTTTTTTCTTAAAATCAACTTCACTGCATATAAACACTAACATCCTCATTTTTCTCTGATTCAGCTTACTCACACCCACACAATACTTCATATCCATCTACATCTTACACGCTTAACGTTCTATCTCCCTCGCTTTCATAATTGAGGATTCATTATCACCACGAGACAAACTTTTATGCTAAGAAACAGTATTCAACAAGTCCACCACAATACTCACAGCTTCTTTCTAGGAAATATTCAGCTCGTTAACAAAAATGATTTCAATCAATCAATAGCAATCATGAGCACAAAAAAAAAATCAGTAGCACTTTATTTTGCATACTGGCTCTAAAAAAACAGCATAAAATGACACACTTTGACGGGCTCAACTCTTGGCTTGGGGGTTATTGGAGATTCGAAGTCTGGTCCATGTAGCTGTTACTTTGACGGGCTTAACTTGTTCGTGGAATAGAAGCAAGAGGCACTTGAACTTGAACTTGAACTTGAAATTGAGGGCCGACATCGTCGGGGCCTTTGTAACGGCCTACAATTCCCTCCACAGTTATCACACAACGAGTTCAGCGCCTGGTACCAGACTTGTCCACTAAACTACTCAGGATCTACCATTCCTTGTCACAAGCTGCCATTGGATGGCGTCACTGGGATAGCCAGTATGTCAAAACACCATCCCCAGGCATATTGGGTCATTACTGACTATTCTACCTGACTGGCTCATTCCAGTCACTGTCTCTTACTCCAGGCACGCACAAGAAACATTTTCATAGCTTCAATGATACTCAAATTACACTCCTGATCCAATCCAGCAAGACAGCTCATACCGCAATCATCTTCAGCACATCTGGCATACCACTCATTCTCTCCATACTGCTCAAGCACCACATTCATAAAACTTTCTCTCTCTTGCTCATACTTACTACATTCCAGCACAAAATGCTCAATTGTTTCCTCCACTCCACTAATACACTGCCGACATAATCTGTTATTATTCTCATTCCACCTCCATGTACGTCTGTTCACACTCAATGACTTACATCTCACAGCAAACAAGAGTTGACTTCCAAAACTACTATCATAGAACATCTCAAACTTAGGTGCTTCTTTTTTCATATACCAGTCAAGTGTAGGCTTCCGCACCATGCTAAGCCTCCACTTATTCAATCCATACTCTTTTGTTTGCCTCTCAATCTCTTTCTTCCACCTCTTGCAGTCCCACTCAGGCCCTACACCTCCAGGATTTATTAAACTCCAGTCATCCACAGGTCTCCCAATTCTAACATAAATAATCTTTTGCATACTAAGCTTCCTTGCATGCCCCCAACACACTTTCTCCCAATAGCTTACACTCGGATTCCATTCAAAAATTCGCTTTACCCATCTGCTATTCTGCATTCTTTCAATTCTCACCTTATAATTCAGCACCGCTTTCATCATTCTTTCTGAAAATAGGCTCCACCCTAGGTCACCTCTAATGGCTTCTGTAGCTGTCCATTTTGGAGCACCCAATGCTAACCGTCCTACCTTATTTTGTATTACATCCAGCTTTTCAAGATCACTTCCATTCCAGGCAAGAGCACTCATACCATACATGACACTAGGTACAGCAACATACTTCCACATTCCTCTCACACATTCATACTTGTTTGCTCTGTATCTGGCCACGCTACTTAATCGTCCACTCCACTGCATAGCTTTTGCCTTGAACTTGAACTTGAACTTGAAATTGAGGGCCGACAGCGTCGGGGCCTTTGTAACGGCCTACAATTCCCTCCACAGTTATCACACAAAGAGTTCAGCGCCTGGTACCAGACTTGTCCACTAAACTACTCAGGATTTACCAATCCTTGTCACAAGCTGCCATTGGATGGCGTCACTGGGATAGCCAGTGCGTCAAAACACCATCCCCAGGCATATTGGGTCATTACTGACCATTCTACCTGACTGGCTCATTCCAGTCACTGTCTCTTACTCCAGGCACGCACAAGAAACAATTTCATAGCTTCAATGATACTCAAATTGCACTCCTGATCCAATCCAGCAAGACAGCTTATACCGCAATCATCTTCAGCACATCTGGCATACCACTCATTCTCTCCATACTGCTCAAGCACCACATTCATAAAACTTTCTCTCTCTTGCTCATACTTACTACATTCCAGCACAAAATGCTCAATTGTTTCCTCCACTCCACTAATACACTGCCGACATAATCTGGTATTATTCTCATTCCACCTCCATGTACGTCTGTTCACACTCAATGACTTACATCTCACAGCAAACAAGAGTTGACTTCCAAAACTACCATCATAGAACATCTCAAACTTAGGTGCTTCTTTTTTCATATACCAGTCAAGTGTAGGCTTCCGCACCATGCTAAGCCTCCACTTATTCAATCCATACTCTTTTGTTTTCCTCTCAATCTCTTTCTTCCACCTCTTGCAGTTCCACTCAGGCCCTACACCTCCAGGATTTATTAAACTCCAGTCATCCACAGGTCTCCCAATTCTAACATGAATAATCTTTTGCATACTAAGCTTCCTTGCATGCCCCCAACACACTTTCTCCCAATAGCTTACACTCAGATTCCATTCAAAAATTCGCTTTACCCATCTGCTATTCTGCATTCTTTCAATTCTCACCTTATAATTCAGCACCGCCTTCATCATTCTTTCTGAAAATAGGCTCCACCCAAGGTCACCTCTAATGGCTTCTGTAGCTGTCCATTTTGGAGCACCCAATGCTAACCGTCCTACCTTATTTTGTATTACATCCAGCTTTTCAAGATCACTTCCATTCCAGGCAAGAGCACTCATACCATACATGACACTAGGTACAGCAACATACTTCCACATTCCTCTCACACATTCATACTTGTTTGCTCTGTATCTGGCCACGCTACTTAATCGTCCACTCCACTGCATAGCTTTTGCCACTTTCTCACCCTTAGTTCTAGTGCATCCATCTTCACTTATCATACAACCTAGATATTTGTATTCTTTTGTTCTACCTATTCTGATTTCTCCAATATTCCACAGTCTGTCTCTATCAGTCTCATCACTATTTATAACCATAACCTTGCTTTTGTCGGCACCGAAGTTCATCTTGAAATCTGTACTATATCCGTTCACAATGTCAAGCATCCTTTGCAGTTCATGTCCACATCCACTAACCACAACCACATCATCAGCATACAACAAACAGCTCAGTCTCTCATTACCAACTTTCAGTCCTAAGCCACTCCTTCTCAGTCGAACTGCTAATTCTTCTGTGTACAATCCAAACAACAGGGGAGACAGAGTACAGCCCTGTCTCACTCCTCTAACACTCCTCACTTGCCCCGTTTCCAAATTTCCTAACCTGTATATAGCGCTTGTGTTCTCATACAGACTTTGTACAATTTTTACTATTTTTCTGCTAAACCCAACTTTTCTCAGAACTTCAAGGAGCCTAACCCGATCCACTCTGTCATACGCTTTTTCAATATCCAGGAATGCTAAATACACCTTCTTATCATCCTTCCTCATTCGCTCAATTATTTCACTCACTACAAACAGATTATCTTCCCCACGTCTATCCTGCCTAAAACCATTCTGTTCTTCACCTAGGACTCCTAATTCCTCAACTAAATTTTTCATTCTCTCATTCAAAATACCACAAAATATCTTACATACAGTGTCACCCAGTGCAATTGGTCTGTAATTTTTAAGTTCTTTCATACTCTTATGTCCACCCTTATGCAACAGAACTACATTACACTTGTTCCAGTCATCCGGTACTCTTTCACTCTTCCATATCTCATCAAATAAACATTTCAACATACTGACCACACTCTCTCCTCCAAATTTATAGAACTCATATGGGATCTTATCAGGGCCACATGCCTTTCCATTTTTCACTTTCTTCAAAAAACTTACAATCTCTTCACAAGTGATTTCGTCTTCCATTTGCAGTTCACGTTCATCAATCAGAAAATTTATGGGTGCATTATCTGTAACCTGCTCATTCATTCCACCAATGTCCTCCCAGTATTCTTCAACTGCTTTCACCAGTTGCATCCTATCTTGCACACTGCAACCATTAACTACTAATTCATCAACTTGAACTTCACTACTTCTATCATTACCTTGTATAAACTTATACCAATCTTTTATTCCATCCGGACCTTTCTTTCTTAGATTTTCAACTTGGTGTCTCTCCTCTTTAACTCTAGCCTCATTAATCATTCTCCTTACTTTCTTCTGCTGGTCCTTGTACTCATTCCATGCACTCTGCCATTCATCCTCAGTAATTCTGTTTCTTTCATACATTTTCCTCATACTGCGTTGTTTCTTATTTAAAGTCTTTCTTCTCATTCGTTCTTCCTTTATCTCACTTGTAAACCACCTGGCATTCCCTGTCCCTTTCCTACATTTTATTCTACCAATCTTTTGCTCTGCCACATCATACAAGGTTCTTGCAATCTCACCATTTAGGTCATTTACATTTCCACACCTGTTCCAGTTATACCTACTCAATTCATTCTTAAATTCTTCCCAGTTTGCCTTTTTTATCTGCCAACTTTCTTTCACACTACTGACCTTTTGCATTGACTCCTTTCTACCCCAGTTATATTCAAGCACAAGCATTTTATGGTCACTATCAATATCAAAATCATCTTCATCTACAAACATTTCATTGACACACTCTCTTGCTCTACTATTCACAATCATATAGTCAATTGCAGTTTTCCATTCCCTGCTTTGCCATGTGTGCAAGCCATTTCCTATTGTTACATTCAGGTTTTCAAGTTCATTCTCATCACAAAAATCTATCAATTTTTGTCCATTTGCATTCACCGGCTCACCAAGTATACCAACATGGCCATTCATGTCACCCATCACAATCAGAGGGCACCTGCAGTGTTCTCGTACAATCCTTGTTAATATTTCATACTTTTTTACATTCTCTTCATGAGCTAAAATTCCATCAGTTGTCATATAACATACAATCACAACAATACATTCTCTGGCATGCATTCTCTCACACTTAATCGCTAACAAATCTTCACTTTCAGGTTCATTTCCAACAGGAAGTTCCTCTAATTTCCAATTTAGAGCATTCTTTACAATCAAACCAACTCCACCACCTCTTTTATGCCAATTTACACGCCCTTTTCCTATCATATGATACTTATTCTCCTTACATGTTAAACTGACTCTATCACGCATTTGGGTCTCTACTACACCAACACAATCCAATTTTCCATTCTCAAATTCTACTACAAGGTCATCTAACTTTCCTGCATTCCATCCACGCACATTTATACTTCCAAACCTTACAACACAATTGGACAATTCCAGACGTTCCTCACTTTTGCTCTGACGGATTTTCATTCATCCAGTTCCAGCTTCCATTATGACATGAGTAGCCCTGATCCACCGGATATATTTCTTGGAGAGTTTCATCTCACCTTCTTTTGTAAGATGGACTCCATCTCCAAGAAAACACCCATCCTGGATCACGCTATCCATGTCAAGGAAGCTGGAACCCAGCTCACGCTTTCTCACACTCTCAGCTCTCATACTCATAATCCTTTCATGCAACTCTCTATTCACCTCCTTTCGCACCCTTTCATACTCCTCATCACACGCAGGCCTTCTTAGGAGGCTAGTCACTGCCACTCTAACATTCTTCTTCTGCGCCCTATCAACAACTTTCATAATTGCATTCACCGTACGTTCTCTCCCACATTCAAGCAACCCATTGCCACCTCCTTGCAGTACAACCATTCCTTCATCCATTCCATCTATCACTCTCTCAGCATGCCTACAAATCTCCTCCACTCCTTTCCCTCTCATGCTCATACATCCACTACTGTCACTCATACATACAAACCTATCAACATTCTTCACCATGCTATCTCCACATATTCTAATCATAGGTCTTACTCTCCCTTTCATGCTACTCTTTCGCTCACTTCTTTCACTCAGATCATTCTTTCCATTCATCTTCCTTTCATTCGCTTCCACTACAGGCTCCTGCACCTCATGTGGCACCACAACAGGTGGCTCATTCACTCTCTTTCCATTTTTACCTCTTTCATCATGCTCATTCATCCTTCTACTCTCATCTGTCACATTTGCACCATCATTTACTTCATTCACACTCCTTGCACCATCATTTGCATTATCATCCACTTCATTTGCACTCCTTGCACCACCATTTACCTCTTCATTCACTGCATTTGCACCATTCTCATTCTTTCCTTCGTTCAGCTTCCTTTCATCCTTCAAGTCAGCCTCTAAAGCAACCATCAAAATTGTCAATCTCTCAACCTCCTCTTTCAACTTCTTACTCTCATCATTCAAACATTTCCAGCACGTAAACACAAGATCACTCAACTTTCTCCAACTCATTTCTCTCAAACCTTTGCATGCATCTATATCTATCCACTCTTTACAAGTCATGCACTCAATCTCCTCATCCATTCCACTTGCACCTCCCTTCCTATGACCAGTCCTATTTCTTGCCATCCTCAAACACAGACTTCTCTCTCAGTACAAATTTCACAGGCAGAAGAAGTCTTCACTCACCAAATCTACTGAAAATCAAGTTATCAAACCAAAAGAAACAAAAACGTTTCCTACTACTCTCACAGTCACTCTCTACAATGTCACACACTATACTCTTTATATGCAAAGAAAGCTTACCAGTCAAAACACCTCAGTCAAAAATTGCAAGTCACCACACCAAAGTCCAATGCTCAGTCTCAACTCTCACGCAGCAAAAAAAACTACTCTCACGAGCACTCCATACAAAGTCACACACTGTACTCACGTGAATATACAAACTATACCAGTTTTTCAGCAACTTCACTTTAATTCACCACAATTTTCGTCGGAGAATTGGACGCACGTGCACACCGTATCAGCGTAAACTGAAACACGTGCCACTTTGAGGCACGTGCCACTTTGAGGCGTTGAGCGTTGTGTTTACATCAAGTGTCCGCTACGTTTTTTCCGCAAAAATATTGAATAAACTTCAATATTATGTCTATTATATTTTATTATCATAAAAATGTTTAACCGTGTAAGCAAAACGTGTATGCTCAGAACAGTGCGATTTTTTTAGAGAACCAGTAGGAACATCTTTTCTTAAAAAACAAACATTCACTGACCGTTCCGTTACTTAATACTACAGTCAGCGCAGCAACAGATTCTTAGCTTCTTAAATTCAGAAAAAGAAAAGCAGATGAGAGGAATACACAGTACAAAAAATTTTCCTATACCTAGCTCTTTCATGTTTTTTCTTCTTTCAAAAATTACTTTGGTAACTACACACAGAGTATACTAAAAAATATCGCAAGGCCAGGACAATGATCAGAACAATGTATTCCTATTTCAATGTTTCAAAAACTTTAATTGATGGGAACTGTCGAGTACGATGACGTTTACACAGTATTCTTCCGCTATCTTTCATGTTATAACCACCGGCCAAATTGATATAACCCACAGTCAACGTCGAGAATAAAAACTGTCGAATGAGAAGGTTCATAGTTCAATTTGTAGTTGCAGAAAACAGAATAGGGAACCGAAAAAAATGGTCTTTGATAAAAACAAAAATTTTTCATTTCAACATAGAAAAGGCCTACCTATCTTTCAGCTCAGAATCTCATAATTCATCCCTGTGAGTGCCAATTCCCAAAGATACAATAGTTTTACCACCCTAAGAGGTAATCCCCTGAGATAAGCTAATCAATCCATCTAGCACAGCCCTTCTCAACCTTTTCACCATGATTGATCCCCTCGGGTTCATATATTAAGTACATAAGAAAGAAAAAAACTTTATTTCCAATAGAGATTGTACAATATTACAATCATTGGTTTTTAAATATCTTGAATTCATACACTTAGATGATATACACACATGAGTCTTGTAATACCCATGTCACTAGTCGAAAAGAAATGATTGAGGGCAATGTACTCCTAATCTAGCTTAAATCTACATTTGATAATACATGTAATGATAATTATAAGAGATAGCAACATTTCATGTGTAAACTTCAAGTTTGGTGGCTTAACTCAAGTTTTACTTTAGACGGGTTTGAATTCTATGCTAAGGCGGGTCACCAGCGCACGTGGAGTGCGCATTGATTTCTTTGGGTTTGTAAGACTCAGAAGGAGTTAAGTGTAGGGGGTTCGGATGCAATCTTTCAGGCGTCTTTAATCAGAATCAAAACCTATAGTTTTTACCTCGGACTAGACCATCAGAAGGATAAGAAAGTAGATATGGTTATTTATTTCTGGCCTTTTTATTTGGGTGGCTGCAGATTGGTCTCTTCAAGGTGCGCCGATGTTGAGGTCCGATCTTGAGTAGGAACTGCAACAGGCTCACAGCTGCGTCGGTATGTGGGGAGTGTAATAGTGGAGAAGGTCGTGTGCAATGGTACCCCAATGGTTAGAGACGGCAAATAGCGTCACTGATAAGTGAGGACGGTAAGGTGCTATTCCTCCAATTTTTTGGTTGAATATAGACTTGCAGGTTAAGCAGCAGTTGGGTTAGCTGTAACCAAATAGGTCTCAATTCTGAGTGAGGTGGAGGAGGAATGCGGTACTTGCGCTTGCCGTCCAGTAATTGAGCGTTTAGTTGAAAGTAAAAAAAAAGAAACCAAGGAAGGAGGCAGTTCTTTTGCCAAGTCTGGCTACCGGGTTATTTTACCCTTTTGATATGATCGGGCAAGGTAGGTGACGTGGCAGTGGAATGTAAAGTGTCTCGTAGCTTCCTGTACGGGAATAATACACTGGGTGAAAATGCACACGGTATCTTGGGAAACCACATATCAACACATGCTAAGCTGCAACAATCTGGCATTAACATGCCGCCTCAAAGCGAGGAGTCTCTTCGAAAACGACCCCCACCAGCACTCTGGCGCCGGAGTGCAAGCGGGGATCAACTTCGGAGCACTGACAATTTTCTCGGGGCCAGATATTAAGCTTAATCTTTCTAACGGCATGAAGCTAAAAATTCTACACTAGTAATTCACACAGGCAAAACTTTGCCTGGCGAAACTAAGATGGCATAAGCAGTGAATTGAGTACACTGTCTCACTTAATTAATAGCTAATGGTAAAAATATCTACAACATCTGTTAATGCAAATTAATACGGAATTTCTAAATCAATACAAGCGCAGGAGGAAAACCTCTATATAAGAAGTTCCGGAGTAAGGTTACAACTATCTCAGCTTAGCACCAGGAAAAATGTTTCCCCAGTTTCATAACTGAAGTAATAAACTCTTTTGATTTTTACGTGCATAACTCAAGTGTTATTCACGCTAGGAATCAATGTACAATGACTAAGAATTATAAAATTACCATCTAACTAACCCTAAAAAAAACATCACTAATATTTAATGTATAAATACTGATTCTATTAGGAGAAAACAGGTATTTATTTATTGGTATTTACAAGGGTAGTTCTGATTACCATCACGACAAAGATTCACTACAAAATTGGTTAAGAATGTTTTTTTTAATGTTGACTGTAACATAAACTACAAACAATGTAATTATATCTAAAACCCTACTTAATTGAAAATACAGCTGTGACAAAATACAGCTGTAAAGAATGAGAGTGATAATTTGATTGCTTTGATTTGAAAAACAGCATTAAAGAATAAAAATGATAATTTGATGCAAGCCTAACTTGATCACAAAATAACACCATATTGAATATTGGCATAAAAAATTATTTTTGATACAAAAGGGGAAATCCTAATCTTGATAAAAATAACATCACATTGAAATGTTGACATAAAAATTATTTTAAGACGAAAAGGAGAAATTTTAATCTTGAAAAAAATAACATCATATTGAAATGTTGACATTAAAAATTATTTTAAAACAAAAGGGGAAATTTAGCTTGAATAAAAATAACATCATATTGAAATGTTGACATAAAAATTATTTTAAAACAAAAAGGGGAAATTTTAGCTTGAATAAAAATAACATCATATTGAAATGTTGACATATGAAGGTTGTTTTAAAACAAAGGGGAATTTTAGCTTGATAAAAAATAACATCATATTGAAATGTTGGCATAAAAATTATTTTAAAACAAAAGGGGAAAAATATTTAACTCACATCCAAAAATGATCTCTGTGGACAGCAAAGTGTCTTAACACTATGCTCAGCACTAAAAAATAACTAAGTAGCTGATGCCAACATCCTGCTTATACTGAAGCACAATCAAGAATCATCGGAGAATAGTGAATACGAAACAATGACAAAGATGGGCAGTGAGCTTGATGCTTGTGCCTGGCTAGCACCGGCACAAAGGAAACATAGTGGATGTTCACAAAAAATGAGCTCTCAACACATAGACAAGTCAATAATTATAATAAAAACACTTAATAACACTTGATACTTACAAATGCCCGCTCTGGGGCCCAAGAACTAAATCGGATGAACACACAACATGAATGACCAGTCTGCCTGGATGGCTGACTATCGAGAGCTTGCGAAATGGTTCTATGTGAGAACGCGCTGGAAATTGATGCTCGAAAAATGTTGAAATATTTTGGGTCAACTTTTAATAGATTTCGGGGTCATGTTGAATGAGAATAGTGATCTAAAATGGTAATAATAATTGCGTTAGCTTTATTTAATTTTTAAAAGGTAGTTTTATTAATTTATGAAATTTAGGCTGGAGAGCGGCAGAAGGCGTTCACTACACATGGACGATACATTTTCATTGTGGGGTGAAAAAACTTATGACAGTTTGTAAACTTTTGGTTGATGGGCGTAATTCAAGTTTTAACTTCGAAAAGGGTCAACAATTTAAACTTTTTCCAAAGTGGGAATTTGGTTAAAGGCCTTGCATTGGAAGCTTTAAAATCAAGTTGTTAGAATGTTATGATGATCTAGATTTGAGAGTTAAGGTTGATATTGAGGAATTTATCAAGTGACAAGGAAGATGAATATCAATATCTTTATGACAGACCCTAGTGATTTTCTTGCTGGAATAATTACTTCTGACTTATCAGATCACTTCCCAGTTTTTCTTATTAAGAAAAATGTCTATATTGCTTGCACCAAGGCACGGGCTGAAACTTACTCATATCGTAAAATAAACGAATCAAATCTTGAAGAAATGCGCACCGTTCTAGAAGAATCAATGCCTACATTGCACATCTCTCAACAAAACAATAATACTACGAGCATTGATGAAGCAGTAGTAAAGTTGACTGAAACTATAATGACCGCATACAATCAGTGTTGCCCAATTGTAACTCGTACAGTTACCCCGAAAAATAAACATAAGCCCTGGATTACTAGAGACATCGTGATAAATATAAAGAAACGTCAAGCGTACCTAGCCCTCCTTTGCGAAGGACGAATATCTAGAGAAACATATAACCGATTTAGAAACTATGTAACAAACCAGATAAGAACATCAAAAAAGAACTACTTTACGCTCAAGTTTACTCAATTCAAAACTGACGTTAAAAAGACTTGGCATCTCCTTAACTCCTGCTGTAAACCGAATAATGCCGATAAAAAGAAAATTCAATATGTTGTTCAAGATAATGTAAAATATCATGAGAAGAAAGAAATTGCTAATTTCTTTAACAACTTCTTCGTAAACGTAGGGAAAACAATAGCTGATGGTATTCTAAGTGAACCTACTGATCACCTGGAATTTATGGATCATATTCGAGAACCCAACTCCTTTTTCTTTACGCCTACAAACTCCTCCGATGTAATTACGTGCATAAACAACATGAAAAATAAATCGAGTGGGTTACAAACGTTTCCGACTAAAGTACTTAAAGTTATTGCTGACATTGTAGCCCAACTGATATCAAATATTATTAACCAGTCTCTCTTACTAGGCACTTTCCCGAACTCCCTCAAAATTGCTAGAGTAACCCCAATCTTTAAAAGTGGTGAAAAAACCTGTGTAAACAATTATCGACCTATCTCCATTCTACCAATTATTAGCAAAGTATTCGAAAAGATTGTGTATAAAAAAGTGTACTCTTATTTTGAACAAAAATCATTTCTTCACGATAAACAATACGGTTTTCGCTCTAAAAAATCAACAACACAGGCTATATTAAATCATTTACAATTCCTCTATTCTAATATAGATGAAGGAAAGCCTGTCTTCTCTGTATTTCTTGACTTCCGAAAAGCATTTGATTGTGTGGACCATAAAATACTATTATCGAAACTACACTGTTATGGCATTCGAGGGATTGCCCATGATTGGTTCAGATCATACCTAACAAATCGGAAGCAATACGTTGTCATTGACGACGCAAAATCGGACCCACAGACAATTAGCCATGGAGTTCCACAAGAATCTGTTCTCGGGCCTCTCTTGTTTCTGATTTTTATCAATGATATTGTAAAATCTACATCATTCTTCAAATTCATACTTTTTGCCGATGACAGTACGCTTTCTGCGGTCCTTCCGAACCAAAATCCTGCTATGATTGTGGAGAGTATAACTACTGAACTTCACAAGGTTTCATCGTGGCTCAAAGCTAATAAAATAAGCCTAAATATCGATAAAACAAATTATATTACTTTCTCATACAAGAAAGATGTATCTCTCCCATGCATTAAAATTGGCGAAGGTGAAATCGAAGAAACCAACTCATGTAAGTTTCTGGGCATCATAATAGATAAACATCTGACCTTCAAAGAGCACATCACTCATATTAGTTCTAAATTATCAAAATCCATCGGAATCCTAAATAAAGTTAAAAATTTTCTGCCTGAAACAGCTTTACAAATGCTCTACCGAACGCTCATTTCTCCATACTTGCAATACGGAATAGAAGCATGGCACGGAACTGATAAAAATAAAACCAACAAAATTTTTACTCTGCAGAAAAGGGCTGTCAGAGCGGTAAAGAACCTAGAATATAATGCTCACACAAATGATTCTTTCAAAAATTTACAAATACTTAAACTTTCGGATCTCTACAAAATCTCCATCTGTAATTTCATTTACAAAACATTAAGAAATGATGGCGACAATAGCCTAAGACAATTATTGACTGCGCAAACTGGTCATCACGACCATTTAACCCGAAATAGAAGTAAATTCATGCTTCCTTATTATTCAAAGGCCAGGTCGCAACACAGTATTCTCTTCGTTGGAACCAAAACTTGGAACTCTATACCTGCAGAGATCCGTGAATGTAATTCGTACACAGTATTCAAAAGACATCTTGAGTCTCACTTCCTATCAGAATACTAGTCGTGTAAGATCACCGTGTCGAAATCTTGCCTCCTACATGTAACTAATGATAATGTCATAATGTAACTTGCCTTGTGTACCATAACCAATCTTCTCTCTGCTCTTGAATCGTTTTATCGAACATACTGTTAAATATAGCCGACTTGACCTATATTGTAAAATACAGCATAAAATATCGAGTTAATTATCTCAATGATCAGTCTAATGCGAAACTAGGTTAAGTGAACTAGGTTAAACTTTTGTACACCCTAGAATAACGTGATGGTAGGATGCCCTAGAAGTCGCTGAACTTATTCGGGCCCACAGGTAGCTATACTCAAATTTGACCATTGTACTAGACTTAAGTAAAATTCTACCTCTGTATCACCTGTGGTAAATAAATTGTTTAAATTGTTTAAATGTTCTTTTGATAATGGCGAGGTCACCAGTGCTCGGGTAGAGCACATTGAATTACAAAATGAATGAATTCCGGCCACTGACTCAGAAGGAGCTTAGGATGGGGTTCGGACGTAATATTTCTAGCGTCTAATAATCCATGAAACAACAAAATTACCACAAGCCAACACCGGGGGAAAATGAGAGAATAGTTTCACTCGCCGGTATGGGATTTATTGAGGAGAAGATTGAACGCCGAAGTGCGAGGCTTGATTTTTGTTCGAGAGACGTCCTTGGGGAGAGTCCGAGGAGGTTGCAGGACTTCAGACGATTCGTTCAGCTCAGGCTTGCGAAGCGCGTGCTGGAGTGTGAAGTCGATGCTGGTGTAAGTGTGGGAGGTTCCGACACTAAGTGAGTAGTGAATTGAGTGCTGAGTATGGGATTTGTTACCGGTTGGGGAAACTCGGTAAGAAATGGGGGACTCTCGACCAAATGGTCTCAACTGGAGATTTTAGCGGCTTAGCTGCAGGGATGCAGGCCTTCCAGTATAGTGAAATTTGAAAAGGAGAAGCAACTGGGAGAAAGAAACTCGGAGGAGGTAAGCTCCTTAAATTAAGGGGTTAGGGTTTGGTTTCATACGTGTTTGTGAGTGCATGAATGTGTGGTCCAGTCGATCAATTGCCCCTCTGGGGCCCAAAACTACAATCGGAAGAAGACACAACGTGAATGACCAGTCTGCCTGGTGCTGACTATCGAGAGCTTGCGAAATGGTTCTGCGCGAATGTTTCCAACGGAAGTGACGCACGGAAACGTGATCGGCAAATATTTTCGAAACACAGTTTTGGTAAAATTTTGGGTTTAATCGAATTAATTTGGGCTTGTAAAATTATAAAAATAATTACATTTGTATAATTTAATTTTAGGATGTTAGTTTTTTATTATTTTATGAAATTAGGCTGAAGTGCGGCTGAGGGTTCACTACAAATTTACATGTACATGACATAAAACTTCGCAATTATTGATGCCAGGAAATAATATATGAATCACTTGTTTCGGCCAATGTTCAAAAGTGTCATTTTAAGGAAGCATGACAAAAATATATAAATACATATCCATATACATATATATATATGTACATATACATATATATGTATTATACATACACACAAACACACACACACACACATATATATATATATATATATATCGTGCAAGAAAGCGTTCACTACATATATATATATATACATATATATATATGTGTAGTGAACGCTTTCTGCCGCACTTCAGTCCAAATTTCATAAATTAATAAAACTACCTTCTAAAAATTAAATAAAGCTAACGCAATCATTATTACAATTTTAGATCACTATTGTCATTCGACATTACCCCGAAATTTATTAAAATTTGACCAAAAATATTTAAACATTTTTCGAGCATCAGCTCTCATCGCGTTTTCACGCAGAACCATTTCGCAAGCTCCGATAGCCATTTTTCAGGCAGAGTCGTCATTCTCGTATCGACTCTCCTGAGTAGTGCTTGGGCCCCAGAACGGGCATTTGTAAGTATCAAGTGTTTAATGTTGAGTGTTTTCAGTATGCCTAAGTATGATTCCGATAGCGTAAGAGTAGTGAGCAAACTTAGGATCATCTCCTCCTTTGTTTTTAGTCCGTGCAAGCGCTTAAGCGGGCGCAAGTGCTCAAGCTTACTGCGCCATTTTTGTCACTCCTTGTGTTTCTTTTTTTTTGTGTTTACAGTCTGATTAATCTTGTTCCTCAATTGTTGTATTGTTTTAATTAAGTTAGGTTTTCAATCAATTATAATTCTTTTAGTTCACAGTCAACGTAAGCTCATTCTGAATCAATTTACGTAAATCTTTGTTTTATGAAGTCTTGCTCAGAATTATCCTTATAAATACCTAATTACATTTGACAACATGTTTTCCTAATAGAATCAGTATTCGTATACTTAAATATTTTTTTCCCTGAATTTAATTGAGCGTTGTTAGTCTTTTGCTAAGTCACTGTAACTTTGCTTTCCAGCTTCAGTTGTTTTACTGCTGTGTCTTTTATATATGTGTGGTGGTGTGTCTGCACCTGTGGTGGTATGAACACACACCACCACTACCTTCGCACGCTTCAATACACCGCGCGGTCCGACGTGAAAGTAAACAGGCGTTCCCTCGCACGCTTCAATACACCGTGCGGTCCGACGTGAAAGTAAACAGGCGTTCCCGCCAATCAGAGACCCGGACGGGTAGAGTCAACCTCCAGTGAGGCCTATATAAACAGCCGCGCAGCCAGCGGAGCTCAGTACACTCGCAGCGTCCCTGGTGTTTACAACAAAGTCTCGACACTCAGCAAGCACCGCCTCTGCTACCGTCACCGCCTCCTCGACAGCCAGCCGCCACGTCTGGTGGCTGGCTAGTCGCACCAGTTCCCCGCTACCTCCTCTGGTACTCCTTGGTCAAGACCCTCGGACAGCAGCAGCCTCACCGGTCTGCTCTCGCCCCTCAACCACGCAGCGTTTCCCTCCGACAACCGTCGGTCCGCAGCAGCCTCACCGGTCTGCTCTCGCCCCTCAACCACGCAGCGTCTCCCCGACAACCGTCGGTCCGCAGCAGCCTCACCGGTCTGCTCTCGCCCCTCAACCACGCAGCGTCTCCCCGACAACCGTCGGTCCGCAGCAGCCTCACCGGTCTGCTCTCGCCCCTCAACCACGCAGCGTCTCCCCGACAACCGTCGGTCCGCCAAGACGTCATCTGTCACTGTATTACTCGACTGTAATATTCCCTTGTGTCATTATTGTCGGCGATCTTCATAATAATACGGCGTTTATTCCAGTTGTGTTTTCCTCACCTTGCCGGTTCGTTTGCACCTCAGGCACTCACTTCGGGCATAGATACCACAAAGTCTAAAGATATTTACATAGTCTGCCCGGAGTGTAAGGCAGCCAGAGGGAGAACACCACACTGGTGACCCCAGAGTGACCGGCAGGTTGAAGCATGGCTGGGAGAGATGTCCGGTTACCCGCCTTCAGTGGTGACATCAAGGGATGGCTCCTTCACTGCGATGTTTTTCTCGCACAAGTCCCGAACCTGGACGACGCTTCGAAGTTCGGTGCACTCCTCGGAGGGCTACCTACGCACATCATCACCGGAGTACAAGAGATACTCGGAAACTTAAAAAAACAACGGGGGGGCACCTGTGGTGGTGTGTCTGCACCTGTGGTGGTATGAACACACACCACCACAACCTTCGCACGCTTCAATACACCGCGCGGTCCGACGTGAAAGTAAACAGGCGTTCCCGCCAATCAGAGACCCGGACGGGTAGAGTCAACCTCCAGTGAGGCCTATATAAACAGCCGCGCAGCCAGCGGAGCTCAGTACACTCGCAGCGTCCCTGGTGTTTACAACAAAGTCTCGACACTCAGCAAGCACCGCCTCTGCTACCGTCACCGCCTCCTCGACAGCCAGCCGCCACGTCTGGTGGCTGGCTAGTCGCACCAGTTCCCCGCTACCTCCTCTGGTACTCCTTGGTCAAGACCCTCGGACAGCAGCAGCCTCACCGGTCTGCTCTCGCCCCTCAACCACGCAGCGTTTCCCCCCGACAACCGTCGGTCCGCAGCAGCCTCACCGGTCTGCTCTCGCTCCTCAACCACGCAGCGTCTCCCCGACAACCGTCGGTCCGCAGCAGCCTCACCGGTCTGCTCTCGCCCCTCAACCACGCAGCGTCTCCCCGACAACCGTCGGTCCGCAGCAGCCTCACCGGTCTGCTCTCGCCCCTCAACCACGCAGCGTCTCCCCGACAACCGTCGGTCCGCCAAGACGTCATCTGTCACTGTATTACTCGACTGTAATATTCCCTTGTGCCATTATTGTCGGCGATCTTCATAATAATACGGCGTTTATTCCAGTTGTGTTTTCCTCACCTTGCCGGTTCGTTTGCACCTCAGGCACTCACTTCGGGCATAGATACCACAAAGTCTAAAGATATTTACATAGTCTGCCCGGAGTGTAAGGCAGCCAGAGGGAGAACACCACATATGCCACTCCTTTTTATATGAGTGATTCAAGTCACAACAGCCAACTTGCAGCATTTAGCTAGCTACTTTCATAATACCTGGAAGCCAACCAGTAGAATTGAAATTCCATTTGCCAATTACTTACCGATTGTGTAACTGCTTGTGTTATCAAGATAGAGTTTGTGACCAGTTGGTCTGGAACACCGATTCTGGTGTTAAGATGATTCAGGCTGTGACTCGGGCGCTAGAGCTGCGGACTGGTCTTATCACCAGACTTCTGCCATTGTTCCTCCTGTTAATGTAGCAGTTAGCACAGTCTTGCACATGTGTATGAATAGACTCGTTACCGTGCAAAGTAATCCAAGTCACCTGCTCCCTCACAGGATCGACTGGACCACACATTCATGCACTCACAAACGCGTATGAAACCAAACCCTAACCTCTTAATTTAAGGAGCTTACCTCCTCCGGGTTCACTCTCCGAGTTTACTCTCCAAGTTTTCCTCTCCTAGTTCATTCCCCAAGTTTTTGCCTCTGAGTTGATTCTCCAAGTGTTCCCTATAAGTTTCTCCTCCTCTTCAACTTCACTAAACTGGAAGGCCTGCATCCCTGCAGCTAAGCCGCTAAAATCTCCAGTTGAGACCATTGGGTCGAGAGTCCCCTTTCTTACCGAGTTTTCCCAACCGGTAACTATTCCCATACTCATCACTCAATTCACGACTCACTTAGTGTCGGAACCTCCCACACTTACACCATCATCGACTTCACACTCCAGCACACGCTTCCACAAGCCTGAGCTGAACGAATCGTCTGAAGTCCTGCAACCTCCTCGGACTCTCCCCAAGAACGTCTCCCGAACAAGAATCAAGCCTCGCACTACGGCTCAACCTCAACTAATAAAACCCCCCCTAAAGGCGAGCGTAACTGTTCTCTCATTCTCCCCAATGATGGTTGTATTGCGGTTTTTATTGTTGATTTAAGACGCTTGAAATATTGCGTCCGAACGCCCTTGCTAAACTTCTGAGTCAGTTGCCATACTTAATTCATTTGCAATTCAATGCGCGTCCCCTCGCGCTGGTGACCCTGTCCAAAGAAAAACTTGAATTACGCCCATCAGGCCAAAGTTAATATATGTACACATAAGCATGAGGACCAAGAAGATTATAAGTTTTGTATTTCTAATTTAACAATTTTAAAATAACGGTCGTTGGTTAATAAGCATTTTATTTAAATATAAATGGATGATCGCACAACAAATGTATAGTTTGTACATGAATGCTTTACAATAATAAAGAGATGACGAGTTAGGTAATGTTACAAGTTGAGAGCGAACAAAAAAAAAATATTATCTCTATTAAAATGCTAGTTGTCAGTCTAGTAAACACATATGTGCACACATACATGTAAATATATACACATACACACACATACCCACGCACATACACCAAATTCGTAAGCATACACAAATGCATTTCTTTTCATCGAGGCAATTACAATACATACGAATTCTATAAAGTGTCATACGCAAAGCGTGCACACGTACACATATACACATAAGCATGTGCGCAAATATCAGCGTAATCTAATGAGTATAAACCAGCATTCCAATTGGGGGAAACGGAAAAAATATCTTTTATTATGGCATGAATTTTATAAAATTTCCGTACTGAAATTAGTGGCACAATTATTATTATTATTATTATTATTATATAAGAAAGTTTTAGCCTCCCTTAACCACGACAAAGATGTTCCAAGAGAGGAAAGAGGAAGGCACCATTTAGTATGGAGTTAAGGGAACGCGGAATCTATGCGCAAGGTGCACAGAAACAGTAAGCTAGGAATGAAGTTCATGAAACAAGAAAAAAGTTGAAGAAAGTAGTAGGTGCTGAAAAACAGGACAGCAGTGAACCGAAAAAAGATGGTCCGTAACGAAACAAAAACCTATTTTATTACAACAAAAAGGAAGCCTACCTAACCTTTAGCTCGGGCCCTCACATGGTTCCCCTGGGAGCGCTAATTCCCATAGATACAATAGTTGTATCCCCCTGAGGGGATTAGTGGCACAAAACAGTCTACCTAAGTCAGAAACATGAAAACGATTGTGGGACGTGAATAAGAAAGAAAACCTTAATGTTCTATAAGGGTTTCATATTAGAAAAAAAATCCCATTGAAATATGACGCAAATTGTCTGCAATTGATAAACATACAGATGTACATGGGTATCACATTATTATAAGCATATAACTATAAGCATTAAAAGCATATTACTGCAGTATAAATGGATGATCACACAACGAATTTATTGTTTTATTTTTACATGGATGCTTCACAATTTCATATTAGAAAAAAATCACATTATCTTGGTAATATGGTGCAGAATGTCTGCAATTGATAAACACACACAAATAGGTACCATGACGGTCTAGTTTAATGCTTGCAAAGAAACGGAGAGGGATGACATAAAATGCAACCTTCGACTGGTTTATCTACTCTAGTGCACACAGGTGTACATACACACATATACAAGTAAGCATGTTTGCAAATGGCAGCGTATAGGCAATCAAATTATAATACCTACGCATACTTCAAAACTGTTGTGTGATGTCTTGAATTTTAAGACAATGATCGGGGGAGATTGTTCAGCAATGGAGATACCAGGCAAATGAGATTCATCAATACTTATTCAGTATGTTCTGTAATTGAGAATTATTTTTGACACACAAGATGACGAGTTATTTTGGCTTTAAATTCTCTCGGTCTTTGAGGGATTTTAATACTCAGTGGAAGTTTGTTCCACAGTAAGGCGCCTGATATGGACAGAGCTTTCTGCCCTAAGTGAGATGAACGATAGTTGACTAAGACATTATTGTTTCTGTTCGGTTTTTGATTGGTTACAGTGGGTGGATGGAAACGCACTATCTCAGCATTGCTACGAGGAAGATATAACGAGGAGAATACGTATTGGGCCTTCTGCATGAGGAGCCTTTCTTGGATAGGAATCCAGCCGAGTTTATTGAGGAGAGGGGTTACGTGATCACTTTTTTTGAAATTACCGTTGCATACCACCTTAGCCGCAAAGTTCATGCACTTTTGTAAGTCCTTTTGAAGGTATTGAGGTAGGTCTCCCCATACTAGGTTGCAGTAGTCAATGCGCGATAACACCAGCGATTGAATGGCTAATAATCTGGACTTTTCGTCCAGCATACTCTTTATGCGATGAAAAAACATCTAAGTCCCATAAATTTTGTTGCAAGTATTCTCAACATGAGATTTGAAGGACATGTTTCTATCGAACCAGATACCTAGATTTTTAACTTTTTCTGATGCATTAACTTTATCATTTCCAACTGCAAGAGTAAGATCTGAAGTTTTTTTAATTGCATCTTTGGATCCAAAAATAATGCATTGTGTTTTATTAGCATTTAATTTGAGACCATTTCGGTCGTACCATGATTTCAGGCTAGTCAGTAAAGCTTCGGCTTTAATTTGCGTCTGTGGTATTCCCGATACAGAACTTGTTATTGCAATTTGAACATCATCTGCATACATTGAGATCCGTGTGTTAGAAGGCATTGGAGGGAAATCATTAATGAAAATAGAAAACAATAGCGGACCATGAATGGATCCTTGGGGAACGCCAAAATTGTTTTGAATGAATGGGGACAATTTGTTTTCTATGCGGACTGCATGAGATCGATTTGACAAGTAAATTTCAAACCATTGCGTGTCTATTCCCAAGTTCAGTATTTTACGTAGAAGTCTATTATGTTCGACGCTATCGAACGCCTTGGAGAGATCGAGTAGCAGCAAGAGTGTTACATTCTTTTGATCAATGTCACTATATATTTTTTCAGATATATTGAGCAGAGCGTCTTGAGTGCTAGTATTTTTTCTATAGGCGTATTGATTTTGGTGGAGTAGATTTGACTCGTCCAGGTGAAATGAGAGTTGATTTGTCACCACTTTCTCCAATAGTTTGGACATGACAGGCAAAAGACTGATGGGCCTGTAGTTTGATGCTATATTTAGGTCACCACTTTTATGCAACGGTCTAATAATGGAGCGTTTCCATTATTATTCTTATTATTATTATTATATAAGAAAGTTTTAGCCTCCCTTAACCACTACAAAGATGTTCCAAGAGAGGAAAGAGGAAGGCACCATTTAGCATGGAGTTGAGGGAACGCGGAATCTATGCACAAGGTGCACAGAAACAGTAAGCTAGGAAAGAAGTTCATGAAACAAGAAAAAAGTTTAAGAAGAAAGTAGTAGGTGCTGAAAAACAGGACAGCAGTGGACCGAAAAAAGATGGTCCGTAACAAAACAAAAACCTATTTTATTACAACAAAAGGAAGCCTACCTAACCCTTAGCTCAGGCCCTCACACAGTCTCCCTGGGAGCGCTAATTCCCTGGAGCGTTTCCATTGTTTTGGAAACTTGTTGGTTACTATTGATGTATTAATTATCAGACGAATCCATGGTGCGGTAACAGGGAAACTGTCTTTGATATATTGAAATTTACCTCAACCAGGGGTAAATATACCCCTGGTTGAGAACATCTGATCTAGAACATCCCCCTCAGAGGCACTAGTGTGAAGAGCAAGTTGGGTTACCACCTATATTTTTCAACTAAACAGGGCTTGGCCATGAAATTGTTCTACAACAGTAATTGTCTAAACCATGAGGCGATAAAATATTTGATTCTCAAGTAAAGCTTACTATGCGAGTACAGTTTCACTTTAAAAAGATATTTTACAACTAAAAGAACGCCTGTTGAACAAAGTTTACCGAAATTTTGTTTGCAGGCGATCTTTACGATGAAAGGAACAAGATTTTGCTTGTCATTAACAGCCTTGATGTTAAAGGAATACACACATAGAGAGAAGGCGGGCCTCTCAATGAAATTGGAATCTAACAAGAGATGTGCGAACAGCACAACATTCATTGACACTCGTACGTCTTGAAGCACAAAAGCGATAGCTAAATGCAAGGAACTAGAATCGCATCCTGAATGATCTGAGAGGAAGAAGAATTCCATGTACGATGATGCTAGCCAATAACACTGCGCGCTAGATTCAAGTGCTAAAATAGCCCCGAGTGAAGAAGGTACAGAGAAACTTTAAAAAATTCTGTCGCTAAAAATTATTTTGGTGCATGGAATAATTAACATAAATGTTCGACGGCTTTCTTATCATATCTAAATCACTGAACACTTGGGGAAAAAGCAGGCTGGGTCGGCACCCAAATGGTACACGTTTCAGAGTTCCGCTTGCGCTCAGAAGGCACACAACCGCTAAGTTCATCATTACATGCTGGAAGATAGAATCATAAGTGTTACTCACCGAGACCACGAAAACCCTTTATACATCAGGAAATTTCAAGAGAATGCTTAGATTTCTCCAGCTGAAGGAAAAGTTATAAAAAAATTTTTTGAGCTGTTCATTAACTAAATAAAAATGGGAGCGAAGGTACAACGATATTCCACTGCCACGGGACAAAATTATCTAAATTAAGGCAGCACTCGAAGATACTGCCGCTTTCAGAAAACCTCATATTGCATATTTCATTTACGAACGGCCAATAAATGATGATTCCAAAACTGAAATTGAGAAAATTAAAATCTGAAGGCATCGATGGAAAACTCATTAAAATTGAAAAAGATTTACTCCTTTGATATTTGGTCAACTATAGTCTTTCCCTAGTAAAAGTCTTGAAAGTTATTTACACTTAGAATGTAAAAATGTCAAGATTTTTTAAATTTGAATACAGAAGTTACCAGCAGTGCTTTGAATAGAAATGCTATGTTCATCCTCAAATAACGATAATAGAAAACAAAGGCCAAGAGAAACCCAAATTTCATCAATTTTCAGCCATATAGTCTAAGCTAAGTATGAATAGTATAATCTACAGCACTGTGATTGTAATCTAGTCTGGCAACCTAATCAATGTACATACTATGATAGTAATCTGATCAACGCACTGATAGTAAACTAATCTGAGAACTATGATAAAAAACTAATCAATCATCGCATTATGATAGTTATCTAACAACTGCCCTAGAACAATAACAAAAATTTAATCCAAGTACAACGTTGACCATAATTCAACCACCGGACCAGGACGATAACATTTTGATCAACGTAACAAGACGACAATAATCTAATCAACATTAAAAGATCAATAACAAATAATAACAAATTTAATCAAAGTACCCCGTTGACCATAATTCAACCATCGGACCAGGACAGTAACATTTTGATCAACGTAACAAGACGACAATAATCTAATCAACATTACAAGATCATAAGCCTAACCGACATCACGAGGTAGAAAAATTATCACCCAAGTGAATGTGAAATGGAAATTTGAGACACAGATGGCCGTGTTCATACTTTTTCAGGTAGCTTTAAACAGACCAAATGATTACATTAGATTATTAGTTAGTAAGAGCCTCCTTACGACCAAAAAGGCGAAAGGAGGAAGGCACCCTTTAGTATGGAGTTAAGGAAAAGCGGAACCCATGCAGAAAGGGCATAGAAACAGTAAGTTGAGAAAGAAGATTATGAAACAAAATCAAAGTTGAAGAAGAAAGTAGTAGATGCTGAAAAACAGGACAGCAGTGAACCGAAAAATGGCGGTCTTTAAAATAGCAAAATTATTATATTTCAACAAAAAGAAGGCCTACCTAACTCTCAGCCCGGGGCAAAACCAACTAAAATTTTTAGCTCTTCCAACAAAAGAGATTCGAAAGCAAGCGGCTTCTTATCAGCAGCATGTCAAAATCAACGCCGTGTGAGCTTCCAACTTCATAAAAATACTGGGATTCAATACTTCACAAGCAGGATACATTGCACTCTTGTGTTTCACCAATCACTGGCGTTTTTAAAGTACAAGTGAAATGCAACATATGTACGTAAGTGCAACCCGCAGCATTCATTTTGATGACAAATTATACTTTACAGTCGTCCTAGAACAGTGGTTCTTACCCTATTACTCCCACGCCTCCCTTAAGAATAGTTGGGGGAAATTGTGTGCAAATGGACTGGTTAGTAAGAGCTCGCAATAAAGAATATTGTAAATAGGTCCTCAAACATATTCAGCAGTGATAGTTCACTCTTTTGTTGAAAACATTACTGGGAAAAATCAGGTTTTACTGCAGAGGCTCGCACCCCTCAGATTAGGAACCTCTGTTCTAGAATTACATTTTAGGAGAAAAATAAAATCCGACGCAGAGGAAATATCACAGTACTGCGCCACGAGTGAATAGATAATAAAAGATCAGCACGACTTGCAAGTGGGACCTGGCTCTACGATGAGGACAGCATGGCGTATTTTCTGGTGTGCTCCTTGGCTTTGGTGTTGAAGACGCTCCTGTGGTAGAGGTACTCCGACGCCTGCAACGAGGAGATTAGATGTTGGTTTAACACGTTCACTGCAACAGGTTAAACTGAAGTTCTATATTGAATTTAAATTTTAAGTAAAAAGTTATTAAAATTTATATAAATACCAAACATTAATTGGATCCATTTAATACCATTAATTTAAAAGATTGTTGAAACTTTTTCAAACGACCCGCCCACCACAAGCCCCAAAGGCTAGCAGTGTCGCAGTGGTGAAGTCCCCCCCTGAGTTTGAAATGAAGTTTTTCTACTGACTAGTAAAACCAAAGGAGGTGCACTATTCCCCCATAGAAATGACCCTACCTTGTTTCCTCTACCATGGCTAACTCTCGCAGACACAATAGCTGTATCCCCTAAAGGGGCATCTAGCATAAAATTCAGAACACGACCACATAACATGGATGAACCTGGAAAGTCTCTACAAGTAGAGTACACAAACGCTTTTTAAGCTAAAAGGGCCAAGTGAGCAACAACAGCTTTGCCTTTTAGAAAATCTTTGAGTGAGTCGGAACATTCTAACAGGAAAATTGCTCAACTTTAAAATTCAAAAAAGTTTCATAAGACAGATGATAAATACGGTACCGTGCTTAAGCAGTGTATGCACACACTTCTTAACTGGCCAGTAAAAGCAGACGTGTGTTATCATGTGTGCTTTCAAATATTTTGCTACGCTCTAACCTAAACAATAAATTCATCATACAAATTGCAAACAACCATTCTCGAAAATTTCGAGTTAAATTTAACACGTAGTGCACTGATGGCAAAACTGAAAGCTTGAATAAAATACCATTAAATTTCACATGTGGTGCAGTGACATTGAAACTTTAACAAGATACTGCTGAATTTCACATGTGGTGAACTGACATTGAAACTTGAACGACGCGGGAAATAGAACACTAGGACACAGAGGCTAAGTACATCTCGCAGCACTCACGATATCATGCTCGAGTGGATCATCGGTGTTGGGGTTCGACAGCAGGATGCGTATTGTGGTGAGCACCGTCTCCAGGTTGTTGATGGGACGCCACCTGCCTGCAATGGGGGCGTGGCTTACTGGTGGCATTGTGGTGCGGGCTACTGGTGGCATTGTGGTGCGGGCTACTGGTGGCATTGTGGTGCGGGCTACTGGTGGCATTGTGGTGCGGGCTACTGGTGGCATTGTGGTGCGGGCTACTGGTGGCATTGTGGTGCGGGCTACTGGTGGCATTGTGGTGCGGGCTACTGGTGGCATTGTGGTGCGGGCCACTGGTGGCATTGTGGTGCGGGCCACTGGTGGCATTGTGGTGCGGGCCACTGGTGGCATTGTGGTGCGGGCCACTGGTGGCATTGTCGTGCGGGCTACTGGTGGCATTGTGGTGCGGGCTACTGGTGGCATTGTGGTGCGGGCTACTGGTGGCATTGTGGTGCGGGCTACTGGTGGCATTGTGGTGCGGGCTACTGGTGGTATTGTGGTGCGGGCTACTGGTGGCATTGTGGTGCGGGCTACTGGTGGTATTGTGGTGCGGGCTACTGGTGGTATTGTGGTGCGGGCTACTGGTGGTATTGTGGTGCGGGCTACTGGTGGTATTGTGGTGCGGGCTACTGGTGGTATTGTGGTGCGGGCTACTGGTGGTATTGTGGTGCGGGCTACTGGTGGTATTGTGGTGCGGGCTACTGGTGGTATTGTGGTGCGGGCTACTGGTGGTATTGTGGTGCGGGCTACTGGTGGTATTGTGGTGCGGGCTACTGGTGGTATTGTGGTGCGGGCTACTGGTGGTATTGTGGTGCGGGCTACTGGTGGTATTGTGGTGCGGGCTACTGGTGGTATTGTGGTGCGGGCTACTGGTGGTATTGTGGTGCGGGCTACTGGTGGTATTGTGGTGCGGGCTACTGGTGGTATTGTGGTGCGGGCTACTGGTGGTATTGTGGTGCGGGCTACTGGTGGTATTGTGGTGCGGGCTACTGGTGGTATTGTGGTGCGGGCTACTGGTGGTATTGTGGTGCGGGCTACTGGTGGTATTGTGGTGCGGGCTACTGGTGGTATTGTGGTGCGGGCTACTGGTGGTATTGTGGTGCGGGCTACTGGTGGTATTGTGGTGCGGGCTACTGGTGGTATTGTGGTGCGGGCTACTGGTGGTATTGTGGTGCGGGCTACTGGTGGTATTGTGGTGCGGGCTACTGGTGGTATTGTGGTGCGGGCTACTGGTGGTATTGTGGTGCGGGCTACTGGTGGTATTGTGGTGCGGGCTACTGGTGGTATTGTGGTGCGGGCTACTGGTGGTATTGTGGTGCGAGCTACTGGTGGTATTGTGGTGCGGGCTACTGGTGGTATTGTGGTGCGGGCTACTGGTGGTATTGTGGTGCGGGCTACTGGTGGTATTGTGGTGCGGGCTACTGGTGGTATTGTGGTGCGGGCTACTGGTGGTATTGTGGTGCGGGCTACTGGTGGTATTGTGGTGCGGGCTACTGGTGGTATTGTGGTGCGGGCTACTGGTGGTATTGTGGTGCGGGCTACTGGTGGTATTGTGGTGCGGGCTACTGGTGGTATTGTGGTGCGGGCTACTGGTGGTATTGTGGTGCGGGCTACTGGTGGTATTGTGGTGCGGGCTACTGGTGGTATTGTGGTGCGGGCTACTGGTGGTATTGTGGTGCGGGCTACTGGTGGTATTGTGGTGCGGGCTACTGGTGGTATTGTGGTGCGGGCTACTGGTGGTATTGTGGTGCGGGCTACTGGTGGTATTGTGGTGCGGGCTACTGGTAGTATTGTGGTGCGGGCTACTGGTGGTATTGTGGTGCGGGCTACTGGTGGTATTGTGGTGCGGGCTACTGGTGGTGTTTTGGTGCGGGCTACTGGCGGTGTTGTGGTGCGGGTTACTGGCGGTGTTGTGGTGCGGGTTACTGGCGGTGTTGTGGTGCGGGTTACTGGCGGTGTTGTGGTGCGGGTTACTGGCGGTGTTGTGGTGCGGGTTACTGGCGGTGTTGTGGTGCGGGTTACTGGCGGTGTTGTGGTGCGGGTTACTGGCGGTGTTGTGGTGCGGGCTACTGGTGGTATTGTGGTGCGGGCTACTGGTGGTATTGTGGTGCGGGCTACTGGTGGTATTGTGGTGCGGGCTACTGGTGGTATTGTGGTGCGGGCTACTGGTGGTATTGTGGTGCGGGCTACTGGTGGTATTGTGGTGCGGGCTACTGGTGGTATTGTGGTGCGGGCTACTGGTGGTATTGTGGTGCGGGCTACTGGTGGTATTGTGGTGCGGGCTACTGGTGGTATTGTGGTGCGGGCTACTGGTGGTATTGTGGTGCGGGCTACTGGTGGTATTGTGGTGCGGGCTACTGGCGGTATTGTGGTGCGGGCTACTGGCGGTGTTGTGGTGCGGGCTACTGGCGGTGTTGTGGTGCGGGTTACTGGCGGTGTTGTGGTGCGGGTTACTGGCGGTGTTCTGGTGCGGGTTACTGGCGGTGTTGTGGTGCGGGCTACTGATGGTATTGTGGTGCGGGCTACTGGTGGTATTGTGGTGCGGGCTTTTGGTGGTATTGTGGTGCGGGCTTTTGGTGGTATTGTGGTGCGGGCTACTGGTGGTATTGTGGTGCGGGCTACTGGTGGTATTGTGGTGCGGGCTACTGGTGGTATTGTGGTGCGGGCTACTGGTGGTATTGTGGTGCGGGCTACTGGTGGTATTGTGGTGCGGGCTACTGGTGGTATTGTGGTGCGGGCTACTGGTGGTATTGTGGTGCGGGCTACTGGTGGTATTGTGGTGCGGGCTACTGGTGGTATTGTGGTGCGGGCTACTGGTGGTATTGTGGTGCGGGCTTCTGGTGGTATTGTGGTGCGGGCTACTGGCGGAGGGTGTACACTACTGGTATTTGACAATGTGGGTTACTGGTAAAGTGAGGGTATGGGTAGAGAATAAACGTCATGGGTACCTATCTGCAATATTAATGTTGTGGGCCAAATATGTTATGAGATTTCTAGGACAACATATCAGGAATAGAACAAATTTTCCAAGTTAAGCATTTAAAATAATTCAGAGGGGCTTGTGTACCCACCTAATAATGAGTTGAGCTAGACAAGACACACTAATGTGAGATTGAGAGAAAGAACAAGTTATAGCCTAGCCTACGTGTAATTAATCAGATTTTTTTCCTATAAATCGATCACCCTATAAAGCTTTCCATTTTCTGTACATCATTTAATGCTAGAATAATATTTAAAAAATAATACTAGATTTCATTATTCCTGTTTAACATGTGTTATTTACATCATCTTACTAAATTTTGTAAGTCTAATAGAACCAGTTGATGGAATATATTTTTTGTACCAACAATACTATAAATACAACACACCGTTATACTATTCTTCCACAAGTTTCAAACCATGCAGGATTTGTGTTTAAACTACGAAGAACTTAAAGGCAAAACTAATCTGAACTCCAGCAGGCAAAACTAATCTGAACTCCTGCAGGCAAAACTAATCTGAACTCCAGCAAGCAAGATTAATCTGAACTCCAGCAGGCAAAACTGTTCTCAACTCCAGCAGGCAAAACTAATCTGAACTCCAGCCTAACCTAATCTGAATTTTAGATTAATCTAAACTGAGTTTCAGGCGTAACTAATCTGAACTTTAGGCTCAACTAAACACAATCCCAGGTAACACTAACATTAACCGAAGGCACACCCCACACCCCAACAAACAGCTCCCTGTGCAGCACATGACCATCACACCCACACCCACCGCTGGGCTCAGACTTGAGGATGTCGTGGCAGATGAGGCCATTGCTGTCGATGTTGGGGTGGTACACTGGAGTGGTGAACTTCACATTCGGAGGCTCAAATGGGTAACTGAAAAGTAGGCAAACAAGTTGAATTGATCTCATAAATATTAATATTTGAATTGCATGTGATAGTTTGAAACTGAAAATTAAAAAACAGTTGAATTCTACTCAAATGCTGCATTTTGGGAATTAGGTGTGGCGTTGGTAATGTAGCAATGAACAATTTTGTTGATTAAAAGTTCCTTCAAGATTGATTGATTATACATTAGTTTTAGCCTCCCTAACCACAACAAACATGTTCAAAGAGAGGAAGGATGAAGGTGCGATTAAGTATGAAGTTAAATAAACGTAGAATTTATGCACAAGGTGTGTTCTCAAAAGAGATTCCCTGGGAATAGAAACATTAAGTCAAGAAGGAAGGTTATGAAACAGTATAAAGTAAAATAAGAACGTGAAAGGTACTAAAAAAATAAAACAGCCGTGAAACAAAATGGAGATGGTCCTCAACAGAGCAAAAAATCTGTTCTATTTCAATAAAAAATCGTCTTTCAGCTCAGGATCTCACATTTTCCACTTGGGAGTGTTAAGTCCCATAGATACAATATTTATACCTCCAAAGAGCTTCCTTTAAAGTCCAAAAACCCCAAAGCTCAATGGATTTTGTTTGAGGAGAAACTGAATGGAAAGAAATTAACGTAGTTAGCAGGCTGGAATACCTCTGTACATTTTTGGTGAATTTGTGTGACGTTTTTCAACAGAAATGTGAATACAAAGTCCAAGTAAAAAAACTTTTGCTTCAAGCATGAACTCGATTCGACGCAAAAGAAGAAACGCATTCACTGCAAAATACATTCTCGATTCACTGAAAAAAAAAGAACATGCTAGATGTGAAAACGAAAAAACAGCATTACACTGAAGTCTCCACTGAGGATATCAGGTTCAACCCACTACAAGATAGATAATTATAATGAAACTATAACACGGTAGAGGAAACAAGGTAGGATCATTTCTACGGGGAAAAATACACTTTTTATTGTTCGGCTAGCCAATAGAAAGGCTTTGTTTCAAACGAATTTTATGACGTCACCAAAACGCCATGTCGTACGGCCAATAGTGGTGACGGATTTGAGGTTATCAGTACTACCAGATGCAATATGAGCGCTGCTATTGGTTCATTGCCGTGACGTCAGCAAACCCTCACAGTCGTCGAAAAAAAGACTGGTTTGATCCTACCTTGTTTGCTCTACCGTGAACTATAATCAAGGGGCACTGACTTGAAGACCAGCATTCGGAGCTAGCACAAACCCACCACTTTGAAGCACCTAGCTATGCTACAGATGAATCGGTGCTACTATTGCGTGAGGTCTACCGCCATATATCGCCTACCCAGGTGCTGTGTAAGATGTACAAATTAAGTGTTTATTGCTAAATTAAATGTATGGAAATAAGTAACCTAACCAAACGCTTAAGTACTAGCTAGAGGTCGATCTCATGCTATCGTGTTGTGACCTCACGCTATAGAAGAACCGATAAACCTCCAGTAACATGCACTGAGGTATTTCCATGGTATTAAAGACCACTTTGGGTGTGTCATCTTACTGAGCACTTCAAAATAAACACAAACCAGTGCTTGAAAACTTCCACAATTAAATCAAATAAAAAATTGCAATCTTGGAGAACGGGTTCTTTAGTTAGTTACATCAGTGAATGTTTACGTGATGCAAAAAGTAGACAGCAAACAAAATTAGCCTAAAATTGTCTTCAACAGGCATATTACGCAACAGGTGCGACCTGGCGCGCTCATGAAGCGCAACAGGAATAACATCATGAAGGCAATAACAACATGAAGGCAACAGGAATAATAATGTATAGAGAAATTATAGGCAGTACATTCACACTTTGAACCATCACATCAATAATGTGGGACACAAAGACTCCACTGAATGACAGTAAAATTCTTTACAGCGATGGAATTTTCAATGTTGCACAACATGCAAAATTATCCAATTTCAATATGACAATTCTAAACTTCACACTACTCTGAAGAGCTGAACAAAAGTTCAGGGGCTATTTCCAATATTCCAACTACCTTAGGCACACAAGTGGGTGTTACTTGATACAATCAATAACACGATCAATTGTTTCAATAGTTGTGACTATTGATACAATAGTCGTAATTGAAGTTAGCTCATGAAACTTACTTTCTGTCCAGCGTGATGAGAAGCTTGAACTCTCCTCCTTCATACGGAGTGCCTTCCTCACCACTTATTGCTGTAAAGCAAAAACACATAAATTCCTTTTCATTGAAAACATTAAAATTTACCTATTCCTTAAATGAACCAATGAAAAATTTTAATGACATTTTCATAAAGTCTAATAGCATGTTGACTGCTTACACAGCTAAAAAGCAGCTCGCCAACATCTTTCAAAGGGCTTGTATCTCTTAAACGGCTTAATCTATTGAAAGACTTGTACCTTTTGTGGGGCTAATACCTTTCGAAAACCTAATGCCTTGTTTATGACAGGTCTTTTGAAGAACTAATATTAGTGATGGCACTATTAATCAAAATTGTTTAGGAAGAATAGGAATGCTGAGATTTTTAGAGGTATCAGAACTGCCACTGAAGCATTGAATTTTAAAGCCCATTTCAAAACCTGAAACAATAATGAACAATAATGTCAGAATTGTTAATAGATTAGATTAGATTATAAGTTAGTTTAAGCCTCTCTAACCGCTACAAAAATAGAGCGTATCGAAGAGAGGAAGGAGGAAGGCACCATTTAGTATGGAGATAAGAAAATGAGGAATCTATGCAGAAAGGGCATAGAAACAGTGAGATAAGAAAGAAGTTCATGAAATAAGATAAAAGTTGAAGAAGAAAGTCAGAGGTGCTGAAAAACAGGACAGTAGTGAACCGAAAAAAGGTGGTCCTTAACATAAAGAAAGAACTTTTATTTCAACAAAAAGAAGGCCTACCTAACTCTCAGCTCGGGCCCTCACATTTTCCCCCTGGGAGCACTAATTCCCATAGATACAATAGTTGTATCCCCCTGAGGGAGAATTGTTAATAATAATGTCAATATTATACATATACAGCAGCATTTACCAAGTAGCAACAGGCAGCAGCATTATGCAACACTCTTGCTAATTCTATTTCAGAATTTCTTCTAAGCTTGCAAGTACTTCAAACAAACAAGTTAGAAAAAATTTCAATTTTCCTTATATTTGGAGATTTATACTAACAAATGCTCCTTAAAGGCAAATAATTTAATCAAAGTAAAAAATGAGGATTATCACTGCCAATAAAGTTGTTAAAATTTAGTGTTAGATAGTAAGATTTTAGTTTTGCTGTTATAAGTTTTTAAGTTTAGCATCTGTACGCTAATGTCTTTGGATTTAGATAATCAAGGACATGGCAATAGAGATCATCCACTTTGGTGGCCAAAAGAACATGTATTTTCAAGATATTTTAGAGTAAACAAAACTCAATTGAGTAACTTGACCTTGCCAGTAGTTCTACCTCAATTTGCATTACTTTTTCCTGAGAGATAAAACCTTTCAGAACTGCAGAAAAAAATCCCATCTAAGTACAACTCTGATGGCAGATTACGACACTGTAGACCCTATCAAACCTTTGGCATTGCAGAATCAAGTAAAAAATAAAACTATTGGAGAAATAATGCACAATACGCCCTCCTAGACAGGTGAAAAATGTACTTGGTTCATAGACTCTATAATAGTGATGGCTATTCTTGACCACAAAAAAAGGAACAGAAACTTGCTAGCATCGAGGATGTGAAGCTCATCCAGGCGTCTGCTAAGAGTGATGCCCATTGGAGGCTTGTTGTTGAAACGCTCAAACTCTACTTTGAGACGTGAAGTCACCATTTCTGCTCAGAAAATGTCAAAATAAAAAATTTCAATCAATATTCTATTAAAGAAAAGTTTTTAATTTATAAATTAAAAATTAACATTTAGGCTAACCCATTTGAAATATAAAGCAAACAATGAAAATGGATTTACATGCAAAATTTTTTCATTCACAGTCAAGTTAACACTACAACAGTTATATTTACCATGTATGCATAATATATCTGGTTCTTATCAACTGCTTCATTAGCCCAAACTATTTACAATTTAATTTTTACTACCAAGTTAGTTAGTTTGTAAGTTTGAACTGCACTATTCCTCTTCTACAAACATACTTTTCATTACAGGTATGGGAATCATTTTTCACTGTTTTAAATTTTTCTGGATGATGAAATTTGTATCCAGATTACATCTTAATTTGGTAAATCTGAAGGATACGTCAGTTGTCGATTTTCCACTTTTTGGTGCCTGAACCTAATTAATTGAATCAAAATAAACAAGTTTTCTTCTATGCACTTTCCGTCTCAAATGAGTATTTCACGATTTATAGCGGTAAGTTTAGTTTCGTCTTTGATGACGAATGCGCTCGAATAAACAGCTACTCATCGATTTTCGAATTTTTCTTGCTTAAATCATGGTAATAACATTGAAATAAACAACTTTTCTTCTATACACTTTTTTCGTCAAATGAGTATTTAACGAGGTATAGCGGTAGGTTTGGTTTCGTCTTTGATGACGATCGCGCTAGAGGAAGCGAGTGCGCATTGCAGTGTTGCTGTCCGACGTGCTCCTTGAATAACTTGCCGCTTCAAACAATGGAGTTGCGGCAAGTCATTTACCGCTATAACTAATAAAATACTCATTTGAGACGGAAAGTGCATAGAAGAAAACTTGTTTATTTCGATCTAATTAACTATGCTAAGGCATCGAAATTTACAAAATTGATAACTGACATATCCTTCAGATTTACCCTTAATTTATTATACACATGCCTTATTATAATACTGATCATTTATGATGACTTACAAAATTTAAAAAAAAAACATACTTGGCATTGGTTGAGAAGCCATCTTGATGGTGTATTTCAATTGTTCTCTGGTAGATTCCAGAAATAATGCAGTCACAATGAAGTGTTCCTCCAGGTTTTAGCTGAAAAAAAAAAAATTAAATAAATATATGAATTACTCAGATCCTGTTTCACAAATACATGTATCGCACAGAACATTTACCATACATCATAAAATACGACTGTATTATCATAGATTAGTAAATATCAAAATAATTACTTCCCAGACAATTCACTCACAGATAACATCAGCCCATATATTAGTAATTAAACCCTGTTTCTGTATCTATTCCTTATATCCCTTTCACCATAGATTGCCACTCTGACAACAAAAATGAGAAAACATTTGTGTCATTTTCAATCTCCTCTTCTTACATGAACTGAAATTATTTGCAAGCAATAATCTGGTTTCTAACTTCCACTGGGGGGGGCTCAGACTTCACTGTAATAAGTTATGTCAAAATTCTATTTCACAATTTTAAAATATTAAATGAAAAAGAATTCAATATGACAAACCAACCCAAACTTATTGGACTTCTTAGCCATAATGAACTATTTAGAATTGTTTTTTTCTAGAGATTTTAGTGCATAAAATACACAAATTCATTCTA